>VXBL01002754.1:273939-296585 GCA_013400195.1 Aramus guarauna | reverse complement strand
TTAAAAAAAAAAAAAAAAAGGGGAAAAAAAAGAATGCATGCAAAATGTTCTTGTATCTCTAGACAAGCAGATGTTTTCTAGGCTGGCAATTACAGAAGTACACAACACCAACAACAGCTTCACAGCTTGCCTGAATCAATACTTCAGAAGTGCTACCCTTCCTGCTTAGGGAACGGTGTTCACGTGACTTGCCCCTCTCTCCCTCCCTTCCCTCCTGCAGATCTATAACCTGGAACGTGACCCCATAGTCAGTTCAGAAATCAACAAGCAGCGCAAGATCATAAAACGTGAAGCAGGAGGGCAACTCAATTTATTGGGCTCTGAGCAACCATGCAGTCTTGGTAAGGAAATGCGTAACTCTTGTTATAGATTGAGACTGTTATTGATTAATTGGACAGCAAGACAAACCATCTGGTGGCAGCAAGATTTGGTATTGATGTTCTTTCAGAAGGGAGAGAGGACTCTGAGCTGCAAACAGCTCCAGTGGAGTCCAGCCATTTAACTGTTTACCTGCCAGGCCTTTCTGCCACCAGTGCTTTCGTGGGTTTAAACATAGGGCTGTTCAGAAGCGCTGACCTTATCACCAGGAGCAGAACAAGCGCTGACAACACAGCTGGCGTACACAACAGCGCACGTTTCTCTGCTGAACTTTCACAATGCCTTTCAACACCAACTTGGCCACGGTGGTTTGCATGTCCATTCAAAGCCTGCCACGGGAGAGGCTGAGACACCATAGTGATGGGCAATTGTGAGACCTTTTGTTCTGTTAGCAGATAAATAACAATTTATACAGGGAGTGCTTTTAGCAGTGTGGACATCTAACTCTCAGGAACTGGACTGAGATCTCATTCAGTTCCCACTAGCTGCTGAAGAGCTGCCAGCTCAAAATGACTTCCAGTTATCGCTGGTCTGAATTTGATTTGAAGTCAAAGCTTCAGCAAGCCTGTCAGTTCCCTCAGACGCCTACACCTTCTCTGGGCCTTTTCTGTTGATTTTACTTGATAGGCACGTATACAGCACAGGCTGTGATGCAGCACCATTTATGTCAGGACATGCAACCAACACGTGGGGATGCTTCCATGTGGCACACTGCGGATTGATCCCAAGCCTTTATAAACAAGCAGTGACCGGGTAAAGCATCGCTGTGGTGTTCACTGGGGAGCAGACGTGTTTGGAACCAGGTCAGTCTCATCCCTGTAGCTTCAGTTCTGATGTGACCGGCAAGAAGGAGGGTGGGCAGATGAGAAAAGGTTCCTGCGCTAGACCTGATAGCTGCAGTTGTTAATCCCAGTGGTAAAACCACAAGATTGTTGTGGACTGACAGAAGAGTATGATAAAAATGCTAGAGAATTACAGACTGCCACCTCCCACCTTAAACCCTTACTGATACAGGACTTTTAGGCATTGACCCCCTACCAGCAGGTGCACGAAACAAGCACACGTGAGTGCAAGGAGGGTGGTGCTAAGTCAAGGCCTTTGCCTTAAAGACAGTGTAGCTGCTCGGTAGGCACCAAGTCACTTTGTGTAGGGGGTGTCTGGAGGAGGATTTTTCCTGAGGTAATTATCAATTAATTCTTTCCGCTGTCTTCTGTTGGCTTTGGGCTGTGCCCTACACATGCTTCGTGATGGTTACAAAAATCACAAATCCTCAGGCACGCTCCTTTTCTTGCGTTGCACACTAAGACGTCAGAGACTGACTGCGTGAAGGTTTCAGATTTAACCAATGCCTGCGGTGAGGTATCTCACAACATTACTGACGTTCCCAGCCGTTCTATGAGCCCTGAAACAAGACCTTGGCGACTCTGTGTATGTAACAGCAGCTTTTTTTGAGGTGACTAGGCTGTTGTGCATGTAGCTGACTGACCTCCTCGTCCAGGTAGCTGCAGAGATGTGATCGCATCATTGTGTTTCTGGTGGGGTACGTCAGCTCAAGCTGCCTTCGGAGCACAAAGCTGCAGTGAGAGGAGACTTGCCAGTGTTCCCAGTCCCAAGTGTTGCTGTTGCTGACAGGCAGGGTATTTCCCCCACCAACTTACTGCACGATGGGAAAGGACTAGGCCTGTAGCACAGGTCAGCTGGGACTGAAACTCTGCTTGATTTTTAGAAGAGATTGCAGAAAATAAAATAAAATTTTAAAAAATAGCTTGTTGTGGAGAGAGCGCAGGTGTTCTGCGAGCTTTGTACAGCCCCGTGTTGGGAGCAAATCTCAAGATACATGCCCCTAATTTCCTGCTGCGTGAGAATCTCTGCTTTGAAGATGCCTAAGCAGAGTAAAAAGGAAATCAGTGTACAGCCTTGACGTGTTTGTGTCTCAGAAAATGTTTTTCAAAGAGTTACTGTCCTGGAAAAGCAAGTACACGTGATCTCTGCATTGTCAGGCACAATGTAGTAAGCACCTCCAGCAAGCCAGACACATCATTCACTTTATGGTCTCATCGTGAACACTAGAGGTAGCTCTTGCACACAAATAAACCTCTCCTTTCAGCAAATAATTATCACCAAGCTGCTGCCTAATGGACAGACAGATTTATCCTGAGGAAAATATGAAATACATTAAGTCTTATGTATGGTGATCAGAATTACATTTTGGATTATAAAAGCAGCAGGATTAACAGATTTCTTTGCTTGGAAGAAATTAAATGGAATAGTATCTCCTGTAGCAAACCAGCAGTTGTCCTTGTCTGACTCCTGAAATGGGGTCACTACTGCTGTCTTGTGATCTCCAGATACGTACACGTAGGCATACAGCAGTTTGACAGCTGAGGATGAGCAACTGCATCTGCGAACACCCCAAACACGGTAACAATGCCCGTGTGCCTCTGCTCTTCGAGTTACTTGTCTGTGGCAAGGGAGAGTTACTTAGGGGGCTAGCAGTTGTGGGGGTGGATGTAAAAGAAGCATCTGTTGTGTTTTGATCTTTTCCCATCAGATCGGCCACTGCTTGATAACCTCTGCCAAACCACTTGCCTCGTACTGCCTGGGATAATCCTTTGGGGTTCAGAGCACCCACCTTACGTCGAACTGCTTGATCAGCTTATTGGCAAAGATTTCGCAGTGACTGGAGTCCGCCTCACTGTCCTGGACGCACCACAAGCTCACTGCATCTCTGAGACACTAAGCAGAGCAAAGTGCAGTGTTGCAGCAAAGGTACGAGACAGCTGGAGTTGTGCTTTGCTTCCTTCGCACAAAAGAAGAGCCTTTTAATGCCATGCTGTGCTAAGATATCCAGGCTAGCTCTGAGCAAACTTGCTTTGGTAGCACTATTAGCACAGCACTGCATCTGAGCTCTGAGAGCACTGGTAAGTAATGCAGGCAGCGTGCCTTGCCAGCGAGTCCCTACCTTGTGTTCCTGTATCTCCGCTAGCTTGCTGACACCTAACCTTGACATCATTATGTGCGAATGGATCCTTAATGCGAGTAGTGCATCCCTGTTAAACATTTTATTCCGTTCACCTATCAATGCCCAGTTGCTGCTATTATGTATGTTCTGCTGCTGCATCCCATCTTGTTTTTCCATATAAATACAGTTTCTATTTCTCTAATTGCACCCCATTAATCCTCTTCTACAATGCTAAATAAGCCTTCCGCTTTTTGGACTATGCCCTGGAGTCCTCGGCAGAGATTTCATTTTCCTTCTCGTTTAGTTGGTGCTGACAGCTCAAGCTGCAGTCCAGGATGGGGTTTGAGCAACTGCTCACGGGGCTGAAGCATGAGATGTGCTTCTGGGGTGAGCAGATAACGTTGCTTTACATCAGCAGTGTCTGGCCCAGACTGTTTTTCTCTTTGCACATGGTGTAGGAGAAGCCCACCATTTCAGGAACCTTACTAGGGTAAAGCAGTAAGGTAGAATGTGCAAGAAAGTGCTGTCTGGAGCAGAGATAGAGTAAACAAGGGGGGAAGTACTTATCCTGGAAGTAGCAATCAACAAAGGGCTGTCAGAGATGCACAGCAGTCACTCTGAAAAAATGCAGACAAACATGTGTGCTTCCAGCCTTTCAGTTACAAGAGTCTTAGGTGCTATCTGTAATAAGAACAGGTAAGATCTTTTCAGGTTGTGATTTTTTAAACTGACAGCATCCCTTTGAAGTACATCTGTACAGAATAGCAATTACATCTAGCATCCAATTAGGCTAAGCGCTACTTTCTTCTCCCGCGGTTCCCCTGAGGATGCCATCCCTCTGCACACGGGAATGCGCACAGCTCTCTAGGAAGTACAAAGCAAATCAGCGTGTGGGAAGGAGAGCCACGGCAGTGGCACTGCTCTCCTGGTGATGGAAACTCTTCCTCCTGTCAGAGCTGAATTACTCTGGGCAGAGCTGGCGCATTTCCAGAAGGGCCTGGCACTGCCGAGCCAAAGATGAACGTTACAGCGTTTGCTTTCCCTTGCCAGGAGGGACATGGGCTCCTTCAATAAGTGTTTCTGCTACAATACCTCAACATTTAGTTATCTCTGTATTCCTGCTTCCAGCAGACTTAGTGACTGAATAGCACACCTTAGTAACCTGCTTATTTTCACTCTGAGAGAAGGGAACAGGAATAATAGTGTGCCATAGGAGCAGGATAACTAACAGTTCAGATGTGATACTCTTTCAATTTGAAAGGGTCTGTTGCTTTCTGACTTTCATCCCCTCGGCACGCAAGCAGTTATCTGTGCTGTCAGTGGTTCATCAGCGGGGCTTACAGACTTATTTAAGTGAATAGCAACACCAAAGCTCTGTTCGTCCCTCTCTTGTAGTGTTCCCTCTTAATGGACGGTTTGTGTCTGGTGCTAGCGGCGCAGCGAGACGGTGCGGTCATCTGCTTCGACTCCCTGCCGGACAGGTAAGCGAGGACAATATCGCTGTAACAGCACTGTCTCAACCCCCTGCTAAGGGAGCTTGTGATCTGAAGGAGGGCAGCTGACTTTCTTCTTTGTAACTCACTTCCAGTTCAATCTTCTAGGAGGGCAGGTGTCACTCAAAGGCAACTCATTCTTCCTAAGCTATATTGGTTTTTGTGGGTCTATACCTCAGAGCATTCCCTAGTCGTGTGTCCTATACTCAGGACCTTAAATACTGAGTTGTGTTGTTTGTTAAGGACTTGGAGTCTGCAAGGCTTGGTGGCATGGTTCCACGAATACAGGGAATTCTCTGAAATCAGGGCTCACAGTGGGAATAGACCTGCTGAATCAATACAATTCCTAGGAGGAATAACTTAGCAGATTCTATGTTTTCTATGAAGAAAAAAACCCCAAAAAACAAAAAAACCCAAACCTTAAAATAAACGCCAGAGAGCAAAATCAAAAATCAGCCTCTTAAATAAATCACCAGAAATGCTGGGTAGAGGATTTATAAGCCTGGTAAAACAAACAGAGCCCCTCTACAGGGACCGATTAGTGGAATAGAATGATTATCAGGCCAATTAACCCACAGTTCCCCAGAGGGAAAGTTTCCTTGCACAGGGGCTGGTATTTGGCAATGTGACGTGTAGTTCATGCACATGGTTTCCTCTGGGAAAGGAAGCCAAGAGAGTGTTTTTTCTGACACATTGGTATAGAGCAGTCCAGCAGCCACACCGATAAGGCTGTTGCGACTTTGGCTGTACCACTGGAGGACTTCCAGAAATAAAACTGTTCATGGGACAGGAATGAGGAATTCAGGATGCTGGAGTTTACAAGCATCATGGAGATCAAATCTGAACATCCAAGCTGGTAGACACCTTGGAGTTCTCATACTTTGGTGAAATTTACAGTGCTCAGTCACAAGGTCACATCTGGGAAGAACAGTTAGAACAAATTTCATCATTAACTTTTCAAAAATGTTTTTAAACTGATGACAACATTTAGACATTGCTCCCATTCATTTAAAATCACACCCCTGGGAACTGCATCTCAAACCTTTCACCCAGCAAAGTACAGCACTAAGGGGAAGCAAAGAGCAAGTTACCCAAGACCATTTTTGATGACTTTCCTTCCACTCTTGCCCTGGTTTACAGGAAAAAAGTGAGCTGCTGGGAACCCCGGCGATCACTGCTGCAGGGCGTTCTGGGAGAGTGACTGTCAGCAGAGCCTCTTTATTTTTCCCAGGCTTTTGCTTGTCAGAGTCATGAGTGCTGCATAACAAGATCTGCAGCCCAGCATTTCCCTCTTCAGTAGGCTCAGCTTGGTATATTTTAAGATTGCCAGTCTCAAGGCAGCACCCCCAGTGCAAACCTTGTAGTGGCTGCTCACTGCCGTTCCCAGCGAGGAGGAATAGTTGTGGACTCTGCCAGTCTCAGCTACGTCTCTCACCCCTCGTCCTGGTCTGTGCCACCATGGCTGTCTCTACAGCGGGTAAACTCCCTTGCCAAACCGCAAAACACACGTGCGTGAATTCTGGCTGTTAGGAGGCACTCCCAAAAGGCAGAATGTCTTCTGCCCCAGTGCCAGAACTAGTGATCGTGCACCGTTTGAAACCAGTAAAACCCCAAACAAACAAACAAACAAAAAAAACCCCAGTATTTGCCTTCATGATTGATGGCACTCGTGGAAGGGAGGGGCAGCAAGGTGTGCCCAAGGATGGCGGGGGGGCAGTCACCCTCAGGCAGATGAACTTCAGCCAACGGTAACCTCCTAGGCTTTTTGTAGCACAAGCCCCCGTACTGTTTAAAATCGACTTTGCAAATATCTTCGAAAACCCAGCCTGACTTAACTAGTGCCTCATAAGGACACTTCATGCTAAGACATCTTCATTGCCTAGTTTATAAACATTTCAAAATAACATCTGAGGTTAATTACACTTATGACTCCATCAGCAGGAGCCACGTGACCTTTCTTGTACTGAGTAAATCACTGTATTTTTATTTCACTCTTACTGCCATGGCCGAGGATTCCGATTGCACAGGTTCTGGCCTGCATTTCAGCTGCATTGCCGAAGCACCACGGTATAAGAGATTATTTTACAGCCCTGGGAGTTGATTCACAGCTGAGCCACATTACTTAGGCTTTGTGCCACGGGGAGAAACGTCGCCATCTCTATAGAAGCCTGGGATGTGATGTCAGAGATGGGCTGTGATAAGAAGGAGGAATCAGGTGGTGAGAGGAACAATGCAGGCTCTGCTAGTATAACTGCTCGTAGTTCAGAGCCTATTAAAGCTTTCCTAAGCCAGCTCTAGCAGTGGCACATCAAGGAGAGACATTCAGTCACCGGCAGATGTGCTGTGCAGAGCCGTTGCCTTAAAGACTGGCACAGCCCCTGTAACTGTAGTGGTTATTGTGCAGCAGCAGCGCCCGCTCTGCCCGTTCTCTGGGTATCTAGGAAGGCGTTATTTCGGCACCAAGGGGCAGGAAGAACAAAGAGGACAAAATTTACGCAGGTGGGGGGCACAAAAGCAGCCTGTGAGTTTGATTGATTGCAAAGAGTGGAGCCAAAGTAGGAATCTGGGAGAATGTGGGAGAGTGCCAAGGGCAACTCACAGGGCAGAGTGAAGTAAGTGCTTGGAAGAGGTGGGACTGGGGGGAGAATCCCCAGAAGGAAGTGACACAATCCTATCCGCAGACAAGGGAAAATGATGCGAGACTTACCTTTCTTGTTCTGTCAGCATCCGGCTGCCTGCATCTCCAGTATAAAGCATTTGAATTTTCCCTGTCATAACTTGTTTTTACAGCCAGATTTCCTAGCTGCGGGGTGGCAGAGGGAAGAATTTACAAGTAGGTTCAAAGCGACTCCTGGAAGAAAGGCGTGCTCTGCTTTTTGTGCATGACAAACTAGATTTAGCTGCCCTAATAGGTGATATTGATTTAATAGTGATTACTCCTCTATGGTTGTCTGAGCTTTTTAAAAATACTTTTAGATGCCCATAAGGTTGTTAGGACCTAACTATACTGCGCGTGGTCTTTAGGAGCTCACCTAGTTAATGTTGTACTGAACTCAGCTAAAGCACGCCAAAAACCTAGCTGCGTCAGCAGAAAACTGGGGTATAGACTAGGCCTTATACCTTCCTGGTTTTAGACAATGTAGTGCAATCAGAACAAAAGTCAAGTGTTAAGGAACTTAGCTGGATGTTATTCTCTCTGATGAAACATTCTTACCAAGCGTTAATTGCTGTTAGCGGGGAGTGATGTTATCCCTATAGGAAGCTCATCTCTGGGAGCTTTGGAGGGAAAGGAGGTGTAGAAATCAAAAAACGAACACACGAGATGTAAAATCTTGGAGCTGTTGAAGGGAAAACTGTTGCCAAGCATAATACCTGGATATGGGGGCAGGAGCAGGGAGTGGTTTCCAAAGCCTCTGAGACTTTTCAAGCCTAAGACTCTAAGCATAGAGTTAGTTTAAAAGGCAATTTTGAAATTTGCATCTTGCCTTTGAATTTCTCTTGTCTTGTGGTCAACTCGTGTGGCTTGAGGCAGACCAGAGCAAAACAAGGACTAGCCAAGCAGACACTGCTGCTAATGGCAGCTTAGGAAGTCCTGGGTTTTGGGCAAAACACGCATTATCTTTGTCGAGAGAGAGACGCCTGCGCAGAGCTAACTAGCTACGTTTGTGTGTATTTCCCACTGCCCCAGAGACCCCATTACGCAACAGGTCAATTCTGTTTGTTCGAAGGCTTATATTTTAAGAATCCAAATCCATTTATACAAAGCTTTGTAAAACCCGGGATTTATCTGTGTAAAGAAGTTCAGTAACAGATGCAGATGGCCAGAGCTGCTGGCATAGAGCGTGCTCCTCCTCAAAGCTAGGTCATCTGCAGTCTCTGACAGCTTAGATGGCAAAGTAACACTGGTTTCCATTTTTCTTTACCCCCAGCGCCTGTTGGCAGAAGCAGTCAGTCCTGGACACTGCGCAGCATCTCCGTTATCCCCAAAATGAGAAACAGGCAAGTAGAGAAGTTTACGGTACAGATTTCTGTCCTTTGTTCCCCTGCAATGAATGAAACTTGTCAAATATGTTTGCATTTTAGAAGAAAATTTCAATTTGTATGAGCCAGAGGTGGTGCCTCGTGATACCCCCAAGCCTTGGCTTAAACCGAGAGCCCAGCACATGGCAGGTGGTGGGACCAAAACCCTGTCAAACTGCCTTCCGCATCACACCAGTGGCACGGCTTTGAATCAAAATATTTTGAGTCTTTATCAAAGACTCATATTTTCTGTAGACATCAGTTACTTTTTGTGAGGAATCAACACTTAGTAAGATATCTGTGATACTTGTCAAAAATAAATGACGGGAAATGTTCGTTCAGCCCTACTGCCAAGCTGGCACATGTCCTATGTTTGGGAAGTTATGTTTCAGAAGCCCAAGTCCAAGTGGAAGATGAGAAATAAAGCCATTAGCCATTCCAGGAATGGGCTAGCTGAATATTTTCTCAGTAGCTCATCTCAAGAAAGGGAACACTATGCTCCAGATTTTTAAAGGCATGTGGGAATAACCATGATGGGAATAACCAGCTGATGGGAATAACCAGCATGAATACCTTTAAAACTCTGGCTGTAATCATCAAAGTTTAGTACAAAACAAGCAAGAGATTCGGATACAGGAGGCAGTGCCTGAAGAGTTAGGACTAGGCAGTGTAAAAGAATAGGTAGCAAGTGGACAAGCCTCTCCTGTGGATCCCTTTTGCTCCCCCAGAAAACACAGCAGGAGAGTCAGATATGTTTGTAATACCATCTAACGCATAAGAGCTGCTGCCTTCGGTACCAGTGCTCTAAGGATTGAGCCTTAAAAGACACAGAGCCTCCTTTGAAGTCTGTGTTCCCGCTTTCAAACCTGGCAAAGCGACCCAAACTTCCCAAAAGTCGTACAGCTGCTGTTTTCAGCAGCTTTCCCTAAGGCGCAGTAAAATTCTCCCCGGGCGTAGCTGGGATTGTACGCGTTGCAGTGCTTGGGAAGGTCTGTCTGCACAGCTCTGCGATAGCTGCAAGGCTGTCACAGCACAGCGCTTGCTGCTGCCAGGGTGCCAGGCTGTTGCCAAGTAATGTGACAGGGCAGCAAGTCCAGGCTGTCTTCTGATTTGCTTTGAAAAGGACGTTACATATCTCTGGCTGACATAAAATCCCTTCTGCTTCACGGCTCTGGGGAATCAGCCTATCAGAAAGAGGCTTATAGTACTTTCTGTGATAGATAAAGAGAAAAAGCAAATATGTTCAGCCCTTCTCCCTGCTCCTGGCAGCCTGGACCACCGAATCGAATCCCTCTGGCGCTGGTGGAAGCGGGGGCTGCCCAGAGCAGTTCAGAGTTTAAACCGTGAGCATAGTGGACAGCGGTGGGTTACAAGCAGCACGGCAGCGGGTTACAAGCAGCGCAGCAGCAAGTAATGTTTATTTTCAAAATGGGCCTTTTGTTCTAAAGTTCAGGGTACGTTTGGAAATCACAGAGCAAGATCTGAGGAGCAAGCTCACCAGGGAATGACTGTACCTCAAAGGATGTCCCTAGAAATGATGTTTGATCCTCTGATCTCTTGCTAATGAGTTTATGAAATGTCAGCCAGGCTTTCCAGGTCAAAGCTAATGAGCAACAACATGGTATCAGGCAAAGTTCAGGAGGGTTAAATGAACATGTATTTCAAATCCTCTTGGTTTGCGCAGAGCTGCAGCGTTTACTGATGGAGTCGAGCCATGGAAGTGAAAAGGAATTTTGTACTTGCTCCCTGTGTGATTTGGGACTAGGCAATAGGATGCAAAATCAGCTTTCCAAATGCAGCCTGTTTCAGTGCTGACATCTGTGTCTGGGCTAGTTGTCTTGCCTCCCTCTGCAGTCCCTGAGAGAAGCGAGGATTTCTGTAGCACTTTTCACCTGCCCTATCTGAAACATCTGCCTTAGGAGCAGATGAATTCACGCTTTGGAAGTTCCCTGTTCTCAGGCAGTGCCCCTGCAGATGCCTGCTCCCCACGCGGGCTTCTCCTGGGCACACGCAGACCAGTTCGCACCTGGAAGCGACAGAGCTGTGTTTTGTTGGTGCCACCGTTAGGGGCTGTTGAAGTTCCATGTGGACCTCTATGAGGCTGGCCCAGATGGCCCTGCACCTGGTCCATACCCAAGCTGGAAACTCCCCAGCAATGAGAGAGTGTGCTCCCCTCAGGGCTGGGATGTCTTGTGGCTGGACAGTTTCTCCTCACGTGCAGCTCTGCATCGTGGCTGGGATGAGATCATGAGGCTGGCGTGGCCATCCCTCAGTGACAGTGCAGTACGTCGTTGACCTGCCACCGTTCGCGAGTCAGAGCAGGGAGACGGCACGCTCTGGGCACAGCCGTTCCTCGGGAAGAGCCAACAGATGTGCAACTGAACCTCCACTGGCAGGCAGCGCTAATCCTGGAGACGTGAAGCTGTTGCCAGCAGCCACAATGGCTGCTCCAGCATCTCCCTCCCTGCAGAGACAGCTGAAACCTGGGGCTGGAGCAGAGCGACACAGGGAAAACACAACTCAGCCACTCTTGGCGTGATCCTTAGCCCCTCAGCAGCAGGCAGAACAGCTGGGCTCCTATAAATGAGACCCCAAAACCTACAAGGTGAAGCAGAGTCCTGGCAGGAGGAGGGAGGGCCCCGGGGGCTGTGTGGGGTGGACTGTCAGCACAGCGTGTACAATGCTTTAGCGTTGTGTGTGTTAATGAACGTGGTGTTCATTAGCATGGTCAGAATTACAGACTGGTCCTGAAGCCTTTGGTGCTAAGCTGGCCTCCCCATCTCCGGAGCAGCCACACCAATAGAGCTGCACAGGAGTGAGGTTTGGGAAGGAGAGGCAGAGCAGCCAGGGGAGCAAGTTAGATTTCCCACTCGGCCTTTGCACAGGGTTGGTTTTATTCAGTTCCTTGAAACTGTGGATCTTGAGAATGGCCAAGCGGTTTACAAGTAGCAGATGTTTCCCTGCTGTGGGACACTCATAGCCGCCTCTGTGCTGGGATTAATTCAGCCTGGTAAACATCCTCACTCTGCTGCCTGCCTGCAGCACACACGAGAAACCGACCTCTGAAGAGAAGTTTCTTTGAGATTCAGAAAAATCACAGCTCTCCCCCAACCCCTTCTTTCTTTTCTCCCCAGGCCGAAGAGCTGCTCTGTTGCCTTTTTGACTCCCTGACGTCTGAGAGCATCCACCAAACTGAATCCCGGGATTGCTAACTGAGATGGTCAAGGCAGCCCACAGGTGGATGCCACAGCGGGTATCTGTGCAGGTGGACGCACAGGGGACTCCCAGCCTCTCAGAGCACTCACCTTTGTTTGTCATTAAAACATAAAGTCTGAAGTATGGTATTAGCATCAGTAAGGTAAAGGAGAACGGTGGGAGGAAGTGCCCAAGAACAAATCTTTCTGAACCGTAGCTGTGGTTTCTAGCGGAGTGCATTCAGCGACAATCTGCTTGCGTTCATGGAGCGAGGTTTGGAGTATTCCTCTGGCTGGGAAAAACTCAGGAAGTAAAATAAGCAGGGGCACGGGTTCACTGCTGTCTTTCTCTCAGGTGCTTGGGGACTCCATCTTCCCCAGGTCCCAAAGACGTTATGGAGAGACTCCATTTGCTGCTGCTACTGTGTTCTTTGAACCAAAGACAAAACCACAATAAATAAAATGGAAATAGGGAAATAGGCTGAGGGAAGGATGAATCCCTGGAGAGTTCAGTACACCAGGTAGGGCCGTTGATTAAAAGCTGGACAGCTTAACGTTCCCTTGCCTCTGCTCCGGCAGCCCTGTTACCAACCTCTGCCCAGCCCCACTCGCTGCCCTCCATGGGCACACAGCCCTGCCTCTTGTTCCTCTTTCCGCAGCAGCCGCTGATCATAGTGCAGTTCCTCCTTGGCCCAGTCCTTTCCACAAGCTCTCTGGCAAGCAAGCTGGCATTAATACGAAGGTCCTCAGTCTTCCTGGGACCCGCGGGGCAAATTCAGCTCCTTTGGGAAAGGCTCTTCTCAGCCCAGGAGGCCTCGTGTTCCCATCTGCTCTGCTAAGGCAAAGGCGTAGACATGCACGTACCTCCTGTTCTGGACATCACGGATGTGGCAAGAACAGTCCTTGTGCATTCTCCAAGTGGCCCATGGGTGCTGCTGGCAGGGTGAACCCCTTCTGTGCACAGCCTTTCCCTCCATGAGAGCCTCGTACGAGTCCTCCTCCTCCCCTCCAAGATCTCCGTACCCTTTCAGACTAGGCTGAAAGCGTCCACTAAGTCCAAAAGCTGTTAGAGCTCTGGCCCTGCAAGCTCTGCTTCCTCGGCTTGTAATAGTCCTCACACAGTCTCTTCCCTTCTCTAAGCTACCTTGAAACAGAAGAAAAGAGATTGTCGCAGGCGGGGGGATCTGCCCCGACCTCACACAGCAGTTTGGTGTCAGAACACGTAAGTACCCTCCAAACCTCTGCTCCCTGGCACCCTTCTGCCTGGACAGGCTGTTGGGCTTTACGGTTGGACATCTCCTAAAGAGAAGCTCCAGAAACACGTGCCAGCGAGGGAAGCGGGCAGCTGCCCCAGTCCCCTGGGAAGGTGGGGTCCCAGGAGTCAGCGCGATGGAAAAGCCTGCTCTGCTCCTGCAGCTAAGTAGGCCATTTCCTGCACTCCAGGCGCATTTCTGTCATGCTTGTAAGCCATGTACGGCTTTGAAACAAATGAAAATTAAAAGGATCCACCCCCAGCACTCAGGGAATTTGATCTGAAAAAGGAGCGAGTTGGAATAAAATGCAGCCAGATAGCAGCTGAAAGACAAGGCCTGCAGGGCTGCGTGCAAGAAAGGGGCACGCGGGGCCAGCAGCAGCCCTGCGCCCAGCCAGCGCAGCAGCAGCATGAGGGCCACCAGCTCCGCGTCCAACTCGCCGGGGCCCTCGGATCCGTGTCAAACAGGGTCACAGGGAGCTGGGTGTCAGGAGGTGACATTCCCTTTGGACACCCCTGGCCTGGTCCAGCAGGCAGGAGCTCTCCATGCTTTGCAGCAGGATTTGAGACTCTTAATTCGCCACGGAATAAACCAGGGCCTGGCACAAAAGGCACCCTCGTGCCTGAGGCTTGTTCTTTGAGAGCCTCCGTCGACCTACACGCAAAGACTCGTGCCTCAGTTTCCCATGAAATAGAGGTAGCGGCTCTGCCATATACCCTGGGCACACCAACAACATCACAAAAATGGGGTAGCACCCAGGTATTTTTGAGCGAGAGGCTGCTGCAGTGTCTTCAATTCCTATTTTCAAGCCCAGCTAATTAGTCTCAGTGTACCAAACTAGCATGCCCTGCACAGAGCAGGGGAAAGAATCATCCTCTGATATTTCCAAAATGCCAGGATTCCATAAATAACCTCGCCAGCCTTTCCTCCCAGAGCACCCCACTCCTCTCCGGAGAGCTGACAACCGGGAGCACCGCGGACCCTGCAGAAATCAATCCCGTCACCCCGCTGCCAGCTCCAGCTCCGTCAAAGGGAGCTGCAGCTCACACGCTGTTTTTCCTTGCAAACTGCCACAAGGCAGCCAGGATTAGCTAATCAGAGCTGAGGAGCAAATTAATGATTGCTAGAACCAGGAGAAAGGCAGATTTGATCGGAGATTGCCAGCTTTGCAGCTGGCTCCTACTTGCAAACAATTCATTTAGATTATGAAAGCAAGAAATTGAGTACAAAACCCCTTAGATTGTTTGCTTCCTAGAGAAAGAAAAGAAAAGAAATGGAATTTAGATTAAAAATTATGCAGAATAGTATTAATTCCCCACCCTCTTGTGCCTCCCCTCTTGCTGGAAAACCAGAGCTAATCAGAATTTAGCATTGTTCGGCTGCCAGTGTCAGAGCTGCCTCAATGGAGGAGAGATAAAATACAGTAGGTGGCATTTTGTGTTAACTCCTTAGGGTCCTGCGATGAGAAAGACGGGAGCGCAGCGCCCGGTGTCCATCTCCCATCTTCCCAGCGTGCTCCGGCCCGAGCGTCACCCCTCTTCCGTAGACAAGCACCTCGGGGTGCAGAGCAGCTCCCCATCCCCGGCAGAGCTCGTCACTGCGCCCCGGCCCAGCGCCGTCGGGTGCGGGCACGTTGCGTTTATTTGCTGTGCGGATTGCTCAGTAGCTCTCGCGTGAGCCCTTCGCTCCACCTTAGAGCACATCGGTGTCCCAAGGGACGCGGAGGTGCTGGGTGCTCTTCTCTATGGTGGGCAGAGAGCCGCACTCACGTCGTAGCTTTCTAGCTCGCTGTGTTCCCCGTTATGCCAAGGACAGAGTTAACTAATTATCAATTAGGCCTAGAAATCGCTACCTGGCTGCCACCAGCAGCAGCGGGACACCGATAGCGAGCCGGGTGAGCGGAGGAGGGCCGGACCGGTTCCCTTATCGGCACTAAGCAAGGCATATGCACGTGACCGCGCGATTCACAGGTGGAGGAGCCGAACTGGCAGCCGATCCGCTCTCCTGCTCCGCTCTGCCAGGGAGCTGCAAGAGCAGCTCGTCCTCGGTGAGCTCGCGCCGGCTGTGCCCTTCTCCAGGCGGCCCTGGCTCGGGGTTGGCGTGCAGCCGCTGCCGGGAGAGGTGGGTGACATTTCTCTGCTGACCTTCCTTCAGCCACCCCTGCAGATTCAGCAGCTGTTCAGATGTTTTGCGGTCTGGCCAAAATGATTCCTCCACCCGCCCTGAGTTTAAATGACAAGGGAAAAACCCAGACTAAAATTAATCACCTCAGAGCAAAACTTGCCGGCATTTCACTTCGATGTCCCCCATCCGCCTTACTTCTGCTGTATTAAGCAGATTTGAAAACGTGCGACACCTGGAATTGAAACAACCCCCTAACACCAACATGTGGATTTGATCCGGGCCAGAACAGTTCTTTTTTTTTTTTCTTTTTCTTCCCTAAAATTTAGAGTCACCCCCAGAAATTGTTCCTGCTCCAGCCCCGTGCACGCGAGCCCCGCTGAACTCCGGGGACACCTCGAATCACCGCTCAGACCTGCCAGCCTGAAAATCACTCCGCAGCAAACAGGATTTACTGCCCTCCCGGTGAACTTGGTAGGTATGGCCTAGAAATTGGGCACTGCTTTTCATCTCCGGAGGCCCACCGCTGGCTCGGGAAGCAGGAGGAGCTGCTGAACCTGCTGGAGCTGTCACTGGCTCAGCCATCCTCACCAGGCTGGATGATCTTGGTCCACACGCTTCGCATGCTCACAAATATTTGCCTTGTTCTGGCTGGCATAGCCATAAGCACCTCTCTCTTGGCCAAGAGCTGCCGCTGCTGGATTTCCAGGTGTCTCTGCATCTAGAGGGCTTGCTGGGCCACCACACAAGAGACCTGGCGATGCCGGAGAGCTGAAATGCTTTGGGCATCAGTGAGGCCAGCGTCCAGGATGAGGTCCCTGCCGGGGGAAGCATCTGCCTCCCCATCATCTTCCTGGGGTGGGATCAGGCCCCAGGCTCTAGTCCCAGCTCAGTCCCATCGCGTGAGCAGTGGCCCCTTCTCCGTTCCTTCATCTCCATCTTCCTGGGGCACCACCTCCCAGGCCCAGTCGCAGCAGGAGCCGGTGATTAATTGGTACTTGGCAATTCCCCGTTGACAGGGGCTGGAGGAGGACAAAGGGCGGTTTGTCTGCAAGGCTGTGAGCTTTGATAAAGCAGGGCCGGGGATGACTCAGATGTGGGTAATTAAACTGGTTGGAACAGCGGATGGCTCAGGCTGAAACACCATCCCGGTGCGCGAGGAGCTCATTGAGCTGCTCTAACTGGGTCACGCAGGAGATTGGCGCTGGTGACACCTCATGTGGGCTCACCTGGCCCCGGCGCAGCCACAGCCCCACGGCAACACTGCTCCTCGTCCCAGAGAGCAGTGGGTTTGCTCCGTTTGCAGGGCAGAGGCCAGGTCTGGGTGGCTTCACGTGGTGTGGGGTCAAGGTAGGGGCTGCTGGGACCGCAAGTGCTCCTGGGGAGCTTGGCCCAGGGTCTGTAGTGTGTGTGTGTGTCTTGTCTGTCTCCATCCATCCATCCATCCGCCCATCCATCCATCCGCTCATCCATCTGCCCATCCATCCATCCATCCATCCATCCATCCATCCATCCATCCATCCATCCGTCCCACACCCAGGTCCTGCAGGAGAAGACCAGCCCCTTGACTGTCAAACGCATCGCAGGCTGGGATTGGTCTGGGATGCAGGGCCTCCTGACCAATCCCCTGCTGCCTTGCTGGCTCTGGCCAATCCCACACTTCCCTGTTCCTGCCCTGGCCAATCGCATGCAGCCGCCACTACCAGGAGGGGTATATAACCCCTGGGGGAGGGCCTGGGGGCTTTGCTGGGCTCCTGTCCCTGCCTGGGGGCTGTGCTTGGCTGCTCTGCCAGGTGCCTGGGGGGCTCTGGGGGCCACTTCTTGCACTGACCCCCTGGAGTCCTCCTATCCGATGGACCTGGGTGATGTTTGCTCCTTTCCAGGCATCAGGAACCTCCTGGGATTTTTGTGAGCGTTCAGAGATGAAGACTCTTGTCTCCAGCAAGATCACCAAGTTTCTACAGCTGATTAGGTTCCTCAGGTGGCTCCAACAGACCTGCATGTGACTGTTTTGCCCAAGACCTTCCTCTGCTGTAGGCGATGCTCTGTGTTTGCTGACTCCAGACTGGAGATACTCCGTCTGGCAGAGCACTGCTGGTGCCATGGTTGCCCTGGCTTACCTGTCTGGGCTGAAATCTAGGAGGTTTTCTTGCCTGCTCTGGGGAGGGAAGGAGGGAGCAGGGTGGCCTGGCCCTCCCTCCCCTCTGCCGGCAGCTGCTGATGGGCCTGGAGAACGTGTGTGGCTTGTGCAGCACAGCTGCAGGTGCTCACGTGGCTGTGGAGCTCTTACCACAAGGCAGCTGCGTTTCCATGCTCTGAGCAGTGACTTTGGGTGTAGGACTCGTCTCTCCAGAGCTCTGACAGGAGATCCCAAGCTGTTTGTGGCTGTGCACTGAGGTGCTGCTATCCTCTCAGAGCAGCCTGGCCACTGAATGTCCACCCGAGAGCTGTGGAGCGGCTGTTCGGACCCACGGATCTGGTCTGCAGAGGAGGTTTTGCCGTGAACAAGCAGCTCCCAAGAATGGCTGTAGGTTGTCTCCAGTCCAAAGCTGGGAAACGACTTGGAGCTGGATACTTCACGCTCCTGGGACTTCACTACAAAACTAACGTGACTGCTGTGCTGGTTCCAGACTCTGACCCTGTGCCTGTCCTTCTACAAGATCCAACCTCCCTCGGGAAGCCTGGAAGCCAGCCAAGAGGATGTTTGGTTCCTGATCCTGTGAGCAGACAGAGGATCCTGCTCTGCTTCATCCAGTTAGAGCTGATGCTGAGTGGAGTGCCCTGGGTCCTGCAGAGCTGCCCCTCTCCCCCAGAGGGAGATACCCAAACACATGGACCAAAACGTACTGCACCGTGGTGCTATGAAGCAAATTAGAAGACCACCAAGAAGCTCCTGACCACTGAACTACTGCTGTCTTCTGGATATCTGCCGCTGAACTTCTCGGACAACCATGTACTGTATTCTGATGCCCGGCCTCCAGAGTCTCTTGGCTGGTATGTCTGACAGCCTCCAAATACTGAAGTCTACCTGGACTAGAAGCCAAGTAAGTGTTGCAGGCATCCTGTGGGTCAGATGGTCAGTCCTGCCACATACAGGTTATCCTGGCCAGCTTCTGAGCCATGCCTGTGAGGGCAAACATGACTGAGGAGCTCTGCAGAGCAAGCCACCCTACTGCTCTGGCCAAAGTAAGCAGGAGTTGGAAACTAGACGTTGGCCCTTGGGAAAGGGTTGTTGCAGTGCTCCTCAAATCACCCTTGAGTGACTGCAGATGTGTCACAAGCTGGAGCAAGTCCAGCAGAGGCTGAGGGAGCTGGACCTTTGTCCGTCTGCAGAAGAGGAGGTTGAGGGAGGGGATCTAAAACACCCTCTGGGAGCAGCGAAGATGGGAGGTTGCGAAGCAGAGGGATGAAGCGGTGAAGCTGCAGCAAGGGAAGTGCTGGTGAGCACAAGGAGAAGCTCCTCAGGAGGAGGGTGCTGCAGCCCTGCGAGAGGGACCTGAGGCCCACCTCAGTGGTTGCCCCTCCTGCCCCCGCTCTGTGCCCTCTCATGGGGGTGACCACACTTCAGGTGGGACCTGCCTGTCCGTTATAAACTGGTATCGCTTTGGTATGGGCTCCTGACCCAGCTGCAGCCCCGGAGCCACAAAGGTGCCAAATTCCTCTGCCCTCGTGCTGGGGCGGGGGGGGGGATGGGACAATTGTAACTGAAACCCCCTTAAAGCAGCTGAGGGATGAGGCAATCCTCCTCTCATCTGCAGCCTTATCTCCTAAAGTTTCTTTCTGGTGTGGTGTCTTTGGGGCTACAAGGTGCTTAACATCCATTTGAAGCATGTTCCAGACGTGTTCTGGATGCTTTTAAGCCTCTGAGGTGTTACAGACGGCTTACAAGTTGGGCTTCGTTAGCGGTTGATTCACTGTTTATTAAAGCCTCTATTAATCTTGTATTAATGCTTTTCAAAGGAGACCTTTCCGGAGGTACAGCGGCCTCTCAGGCAAGGAGCTTCGTTTCTCCCCAGCCCAGTGCCACCCATGGCAGCGGGGGTTTTGCTCGGCACCTCATCGGGCTGGGAGCCGAGGTCTTGTGAGGCTACTGGCAGCGAGAGCCGCCCACGGTGATGCTCTAATTACCGAGGGGTAACGTCGGTTCCGGGGACCCCGGCAGCTCTGCTGCCTCAGAAGCAGGGGTGACTGGTGGGGCGAGGTCTGGGATCCCAGAGCCCACCCTGTCCCCCCCCAGAGAGGACAGGAGGGTTTTGGGAGACAGCCTGGGGCCACTGTCTGGCAGAGGGATGCTCTGCCGGCCGGGACCAGGCAGGAGCCTCCGCTTTGCGGCTGGGGGAGCGACCTGCCGTGTGCGTTGGCTCTGCCTGGCTGCAGAGGGGGTTTGAACGGGCAGATCCTCACGGGAGAAGCCAAAGCCTCTCCCGCCAGCCCTGTGGCTTTCCGAGGGGTGCGAAGGACGGGCTGAATTAGGGGGGGCGTGGACCAGCGCTCCGGAGGCAGTGTAAAAACCTCAGCCATGGGCTTGGGGTGCTGCTGGTGGCACCCGGAGTCTGAGGGCAGGGGTGCTGCCGGTGCTGGCATCCCGAGCCGTGTCCAGGCGAGGCGGCGCTGGGGACGGATGGTGGAGATCTCACGTCCTCGCCGAGGCTGGGATGCTGCAGTTGTCATGACAACCAGGAGGCCTGCAGAGCCGGAGCCTGTAACCCAACCATTTGGGTGAAGGGGGGGGAGTGTGCAGGGCTGGGTTGGGGCCCCATCACCTCCCCTGGGCCCTGGCACCTCACCACACCCCAAAACAGCAATCAACCCCCCTTCTCCCAAAACTGACAGACCCGCCCATTTTTCAGCTAAAAGACCCTGGCAAAAAACCCCTGAGTTTTCCAGGGGAAGAAACACCTTTAGGTGAAAAACCGTGTCCAAACCCATTGCAGGGAGCCCGCAGCCGATTTGGAGATGGTGACAGCTCCCTGCTGTCCTCTGCCCTGTGCCAAAATCCTCCCAGCTGGAGCAAAGGCACTCAGCACCCGGCAGAGTTTGACCCCGAGCCCTCCCCTGTGGGATACCCGTGGGGCTGTTTCCACTGAGCAGGGACCTGCCCGGGAGATGGGATGGATGGGGATGGGGATGCAGCCCGCTCCGCTCTCCCTTTGTCCGGAGGAGCCTGGATCTGCCACACAAGGTCATCTCTCCCTTCTGCCACCACCCACGGTCCTGCTGAACCATCCCACATGGCACTGGGCTGGATTTTTTTTCCTCCTCTCAGGACAGCTTTTGCTGCCTGGCTCTGGCAGCTTGTCCCTGCAGGCAGCTGCCAGGCTTTGACTGACATCTGTCCGTCTTCTCCCCGGCAGCTGGAAACACAGACAGCAGAGGGGCCCTGCGGAAAGGACGGGCAGGGGACGAGCCAGCGCTGTGTCCTCTCTGTCGGCAGTTCGTGTAGCTGCCGGAAAAGGCATCGGGATGACCTCGTCCGTCCTCCCGCAGACCCCTTGTCGGCAGCGTCCCCGCGCAGCGGCTCGGGTGGCTCGTTTTGTGCGGCGGCCTCGAGCTCGTCCGATTTTGCTCAGGCGCTGGGTAGCACATGAGTCACATTTCCTTCCAACGCCCATCGCGGCTCGGTGCCGTTGCTATTTTTGGAAACTTTTGAAAGCGGATCAGCCCCAAGAAGCACATTTAATGAATACTCTCGCCACGCTGGGCTCACGGCCCCCCGACGTCCCCACGCGGTGCCTGGGGAAGCCACCGGCAGCCCAGACCCCCACGCTCCCCTCCCGGCTCGGGATGTGCGGGAATGCCTGCAGCCCCTCCTCGATCATCAGGGAGCTGAAGCAGCATCTTGGTGACAAAATATTACCTTTTAAAGGGCTTGTTTGGGGGTTTGGTGGGTTGTTTTTTGTTGTATTTGGTTTTTTTTTGTTGTGTTTTTTTTTTGCAATGCTGGCATCCATCGTTTGTGCTTCAAACGAGCAGATCACTCTCAGTTATTTTTACTCTCAACCTCCAGTATTTGAGCTGGGGCTGCAGTGGCTCACTCGGCATCTCTAAGCAAAAAAAAAGGGCAAAATTCACCTCCGGAAATTGAGGGTTGGATGAAATTACAGGCAGGGAGGTTTTGTCAGGTACCATGGGCAGGACCTCCTGGCCTTCCCACCCCGCGGCTCGGGAAGGACCTGGCTTTATGGGACCCCGGTGGGGTTGGACCTGCCTCACCCATCCCAGATCCAAGCACCTCTTTCCCCCCGGCCTCGCCGCCAGCTCGAGGATCTGTACAAATCCGTTAGTTATTTTCTTTCGGAGCGGTGCCCGCGCTGCTCATCCATCACTTGGGGACTGCCCAAGGTCAGCGGCCGCCTTCCCGGCCAAACCCAGGAGCAAGCCCAGAGGGGACGCGGGCAGGCGCTGGCTTTGCCGAGTCGCCGCTTTTGCCACGTTTTTCGGGTCTGAAGGTTTCACCCGGAGACAAGCAGCTCCCCCCCGCCCCCCCCAGCACTGACGGGCTCTCAGCATCCCTGACCTTGCTGGGATAAAATTAGCCATTTCACTTTGAATTAAAGACAG
This sequence comes from Aramus guarauna, assembly GCA_013400195.1. Lineage (NCBI taxonomy): Eukaryota > Metazoa > Chordata > Aves > Gruiformes > Aramidae > Aramus > Aramus guarauna. The sequence goes on along the minus strand of VXBL01002754.1, from coordinate 274,603 downwards.
TTCAGCTGAAAGCAACCCGAGTGGTTCATTTCAAAGACGTCAAATGGCAGCGTTTCCTTTTTTGTCTGCGATTGGGGAGGGGAGGGTCTTTCCAGCCAGCGCCTGGTGACAATGACATTGATTTCCTAGACCTTTTGGCGTGGCCAAATCTGTATTTTTAGCTGGGGGAAGAAAGAAAAAAAAAAAAAATTAAAAAATCATGTCAGAGATGCTTTCCGTGCCCTGATGAGAAGGGACAGGAGATGAAAGCCTTCGCAGCTGAAGCGGGCTCGCTGCCTCCTGCCCTCGTCCCCGGAGCGGGGCTGGGATCGTGCTGGAAGAGCCCCCGCCGCATCTTCCCGGGGTCCATCCCGGGTGCTGCCCCCCCGGCCGTGCCCCGTGCAGCCCCCTGCCTCTGGGCTGGGGACCTGGACACCCCCTGCCCCGTGATGGGGGTCCCATGGCCAGGAGCAGGCAGGACCCCCCTTCCGAGGGATCCCATCCTGTCCATCCCATCCCATCCCCGGCAGCCATTTACCTTCCAGGGCGGGCACTGCCTTCATCGCTCCTTCCCTGTCTCCTCCTCCTCGCTCTTCTCCCACCCTGTTCTCATTTCCCCAAGAAGACTTTAATAAAATCTGCCCTTAATTAAATCCACATTCATTTGCATAATTACCAGGAAATT
>VXBL01002754.1:248372-261813 GCA_013400195.1 Aramus guarauna | reverse complement strand
CCCGGGGGGTGTGCGGTGATGTGGGATGTGCTGGTGAGCAGAGACTGGGACAGGTACGGCCTCAGTGACCCACGCAGGGATCGGGCTCCTCGCCCCTTCCCCACCCCACTCGTCACTGCACGCAGCAATAAAGGACACCGACAGCCCAAGCCTGGAACGTCTGGGATCCACCGCCATCAGCGCCGTGCCTTGGAAATGTCCTCGCGCAGGACCACATCCCGCTGCCGGCAGGTTCCTTGTCTCCTGCCCTCCATGAAAATACAAGACTTTGTATTTCTCCTCCTTCAGCGCGGGCGATGCCCACTGCGGTGTTGGGCACTGCCCAGATCGCCCCTCCGAAGCGCCGCTCCTGAACACGTGCAGGACACGTGGCTTCCCCCGTGCACTCACAAATGGCGGGACTCCGGACCGAGCCACACCGGGGAAAACCGGCCGAGGCAGACGCGCTGCACGGGCTTCCCTTCAGCCTCCTTAGAGTTTGGCAGCACGTTCTGCAAGCAGCACCAGCGCCAGGCACTGGGAGCTCCCGGGCACCTCCAGCCCCCGGGGCACCGTGGCAGCTCTGCGGGAGGAAGGTGAGGGGTAGGCACCGCGCTCCTCCTCGGAGCCTCCCTGCCCACATCCAGTCTTTCCCGATTGCTTTCTGCGCTCGCCAGGGCTGAGCAAGGGACATTGCAACAACGGGCCACGCTGTGCTTTGGGGCTCCCTTGGCTCTTGGCTGGGCGCTGGGTCCCTTCGCTCCCACGACGCCGTTTGGAGCCGCCCCGTGCTCTGAGGGGTGACGGGGGGGTCGTTCCCGCGCTGCACGAGGCCGTGCAAGCCGGCTGTGCCCCGCTCTGCCGGCACCGTGGCCGTCCCGCTGCCCGCCCCAGGCCCCCCCACCGCTGGGCAGCTATCGCCACTGGCTCACTGGCGGCTCTAATCCACTTCCAGCGTAGCACACAGAGTAATTAGTCTTTTTATGAATGACTTTAAAACAAGAGTCTGAATCACATTCTGACACTTCTCTTTAATTTGGTGCCAGGCGCTGCCGTGACATTGCCACCCTTCTCCCATCAGGAAGCCACCCGGGGCACGGCCGGCCTCCGGTCTGGGCAGCGGGAGAGACGGCTCTGGCTCACGAGCGCTTGCCGGTCCCCTCGATGCTCCCACCGCTCGTCGGTGCCTGCCGCAGCTCCTGGCACCCCGGCTCGGATGCTCCGAGTATGGACGATCCCCACTGGGATGGGCGCATCCGCACGGCATGAGAGGAGAAACACCGTCCCCTGCGTCACCGGAGCCCAGGGACCCAGCAAGCCAGGCAGGCTGGATGGGTGCCGGATTGGTGCTCAGACCAGCTGCTGTGGGGCTGGGAAGGGGCAGGAGAGTATTTCAGGGGCACCGGGCACGGTGTGGGAGACGGAGCCGGGGCCTTGCAGGCGCTCCCTGCGCTGCCGCGTCAGCAGGACACGGGCTGGTGAAACCCACCGCAGCCTTCCTCGCACGCCCCGTCCCTCGGCCGCCCCATCCCTTCCCGCAGCACCCGCGCAAGGCACCCGTCCCCCCGTGTCCCCTGCCCGCCCTTGCCGTGCCGTCCCCCGGCTGCGGTTCCCTGGCTCCCGCAGCCTCCCGCTCGCGGCGTTTGGAGCTGCGTCTCTGAGCTCGCCTTCGGTTCGCCCTATTTATAGCTCGGGGCTGTTTCTAGGTCAGGAGCCGGGCGCCGGTGCCCGGGGAGCCTGCGCGGGGACCGCGGGGGGCTGCAGGGACGGCATCGCACGCCCCGCGTACGGCTCGGCTCCCCGCGTTGGAGGATGGGGCTGTGCCGCACCCCAGGTACATGGAGGCTCAGCCGGTGGGGAGGGACCAGCCGGGCCCCGTGGGGCTCCGTGGGGCTCCATGGGGCTCCGTGGGGCTCCGTGGGGCTCGGCGGCTCATTTTGTGTCTGCCAGGCTGCAGATCAGGACATCGCGGGTGCGTGAGTCACGCGCAGATTGAATAATAGTAACCCCAACAGCACCCGTTAGTGTTTGCATCGAGCTCGTGGTCTTCAAAGCACTTAGAGAATATTAATAACTAATTAAGATTAGCGAGATGAAAGGAGCCGGATCAAACATGTTTATCACCTAGCTCGATCCCAAACCACGCGGTGAACCCACTGCTCCCTGAGGGACCACGGATGCCCCTGGGATTGCTGCTCAGAAAGGAAATAGCCCAGCGGACGCGCTAGGACAGGGCGGGCGGCGGGGAAATGACCCCAAAAGCCCAAAATATTTCTCGCAAGCCCAGTTCCCTCCAAGCTCAGCAAGAAGGTCGCTCATCCCTTCGCCGTCGCTTGGTCCCCCCCGGCGGAGTGGGAGCCAAGGGGCCGTGGCCCCATAGCGTGTGGGTCGGGGTGCCGTGGCCGAGTGCCTGCGCCCACCCGCAGCCTGTCGCGCTCCGGGGACAGGAGCTAAATCCTGCCTTAAGATGCTGGCAGGGATGCCGGGAAGGAGCAGGAGGGGAGGGAAGGAGGGAGGGTGACGCGGGAGCGGAGCACGCCGGGAGCCACAGCGCCAGCGGAGGAGACGCGCTCAGCCCGGGGAGGTGCCGGTGGCATCTTCCAGCTGCTTTTGGATGTTTTCCCCCGCTGCAGCTCCCACCGAGCCCCAAAACCTCCCGCCCTGTCCCTGCGGTCGAGCCGGCCCTTCGCTCTGCCTCGCCGCTCGGTGCAGGCACCGGTGCGACCTTCGCTGCCAGGGCTGCATCGCCATCTCGGGACGCACGACCCACGGGGGCGGTGGGGGGGGGCAGATGCCCCCTCGGTCCCCGGGGACAGCGCCCAGCTGGGGGGATTTCGGGGGGAAAGGGGGCCAGCAGGAACAGGTTTTCCGGAGGGCTGGGGCGGGGGGGTTAAGTGCCCCCCGCCTCGGTGGTCCCCCCGCGCGGCGTGCTGCCATCCCCTGCTGTGGCTGCCGGGATGAGATTCCCAGCGGCTGCTCTCAAGGTCAGGCAGGAGACGCAGCGCGGGCGCCGAGGGGAGCAAGGTGCAGCTCAGCTGGGTGCTGGGGACGCGCCGAGCCGCTGCCGGCAGCCGTTGGGGTGCTGCATCCCCTCCCGCAGCCCCCCAGGCCCCACGCCCTGCTCCTGGGGGGCACAGGATGGACCCAAGCCAGCCAGGTGGGGGGCACAGCGTCCTGCGTGCTGGTCCCCAGCACAGGATGGGTCAGGACCTGCGGCACCATCACGTGCAGGGACCTTGGAGACGGTGTTGTTGACTCTGGAGCGTAACGATGACTGTTCAGCTACTGGGTTGAAAAGAAACAGAAGGGCTTGCTTTTGAATCGCTCGCTTCCAAAAGCAGCAGAACGGGTTCCTTCACGGGGGGGAGGTGGGATTTGGGGCTGTAGCGGGGTCACGGCACCATCCCCCTCCCACCCCCCACCCTGGTCTGAAGCCGCAGGCACGGGCTGAATCGCTGCCTGGGGCTGCGGCACATCTGTGCCCAGGGCTGCGCCTTTCCCGTCCCGTCACCAGCTGGGGCCAAAGCAGCAAGCGGGACTGGACTGGGAGCATGGGGAGAGCCGTGCCGGGCCGGGGCCTGCCATGGCACCCCGGCCAGCCTGGCACCGTCCGGCACCGCACGCCGTCCGGCCGCCTCCGCTCGCAGCCCGTTCTCCTGGCACCATCTAGCGAGGCTGCGGGGACAGGCACGCTGCCGCCAGCACCCACCCGTGCGGGCCCACGCGCTCCCTCCGGATCAGGGTGACAGGGCCAGGGACGGGCGGTGGGGCGGTGGCGGAGCAGGGAGCACCCAGTGGGTCCTTCTGCTGGCAACCCCCCCCCCAGCCAGAGCCTGGGGACAGCCCACCCCGGTAGCTGCTGTGCCGGCGGTGGCAGGCGATGGCAGCCCTGTCCCCAGGGGCTGGAGGCAGGCCCAGGGAAAGGCCCTTGGGGACAGGCTGGGGACAGCTGGGGGGGGGGGGTTCGGGGGTGGGAAGNCAGGGAGGGCTGGTCCCCACGGCCACCACGCAGGACCTTGGACCCCCCCACGCTGCCGCTCTGGGTGCTCCCCTCCCTGGCTGAGAACGCCAAACTCGTGCCACCTGTGGCCCAGCACAAGCTGGGTGCTGCTGGTCGGCTCCGACCCCAGGTCGGGCTGTGAGATGGGAACCCCAGGGATGCTCCGCACCCCTCTCCAGACAGCAGCACCCACACCCAATGCCCCTCTCCCATCCCCCGGTCTCCCAGTCGTCCCCCCCCCACCTCCTGGCGCCATCCCAGCCAGCGCTGAGCTCATGGGCAACGACTCACGGGAATCGAGGCTCCAAAAAACGTGATTTTACACCAAAACAAATCCTACGGCTCCTAGGACAGACTGCCTGGACTGGCACGTGCCCACAGCCCGGCCGATCGCCCTGCCTGGCCGCCAGCCCGGCACCGCCGTCCCCCCGGACCTCGCCGTGGGCAGCCGGTGCTCGGGGAGGGACTCCCGGCCGCGGCGGGGTGGGAGCTTTGCTCTGGGAACGGCGGCGCGGGACAAGGAGCCGGCAGTGGCTCGGTGCCACGGAGGAGCAGTTGGGCACAACATGTGCCGGCGTTCACACCTCGCACCCCTGCCGGCTGCCTGGCTAATTCCGGCACCGGCACATTCGCCTTGGCTGCCGCTCAGCAGCGCGGAGAGGAGAGGAGCTTTCGGGGAGGGGGGGAGACGAGCGCCGAGATGGCCAGACCTTGGGAGCCTCGTGGCCCTCCTTGGGGACCCCCCAAACCGCCCTGGCCCCCTGACCCCCCAGCCAACCCCTGCCCCAAGGGTGGCAGCAAGGCCCTGGGAGCAGAGCCCGGCCACGGACACCGTTCCAGTGAGCAGGAGCGGTCAGGATGGCTCCGGACGCTGCCAACAGCCCCGCTGCCGTGGGCACACCAGCACCATTCGGCACGGCACAGCATGGCACGGGATGCCCACCCCGTGCGCTGGAGAGCCGCTGCTGGGAAAGCACCTGGATGTGCACACGTGCGGTGCACGCAGCCTCTCCCCGGCACGGCACGGCACAGTGCCGGACCCCGGGCTCCTCCGGCCAGGAGAGGATGTGCCGGCTCCAAGGGAAATTTCGGCACGGCCAAGGCAGGCAGCTGCCATGCCCCGCATCGTCCCCCAGCCCGGCTCGGTGCCGTGCTCCCCTGCCCCTCGCGGGCTCTCGACGTGTCCCCACCAGCGGCGTGCCACCCGGCTGGGCACCGCGGCACTGACCTGTGCAGGTGCAGGGGCTGCAGCTCCTCTTTCTGGAAGCAGACGAAGCAGAAGGAATCCATTGCTCAATTCCAGCAGCTGCTGCGCCCGGGCGAGGGGGACCGCAGGCCAGGCAGCACCGGAGGGCTGTTGGCATCTTCCTCCTCCTCGCCGGTGCCGCCGGAGGCTCACACTTGCCCAGCTGGGGCCATGGTGGCAGAGAGCCCTTCACGCAGCCGGGCTGAGCGCTGGGGCCGGCCGCTCACCGCGCACGGATGCAGCGCCGGGCTGTGCCGTGTCCCGCGTCGCCCTCGCTCCGGGGCCGGCGATGCCCAAAGCCGCCCTGGCACCCATCGCACAGCGCGATCGGAGGCGGCACTGGTCCTCAGCACGTGTGGACAGGGACCTGGCGTGGCATCGCCCGGGCCAAGCCCTGCGGTGCTTCAGAGGCCGGGGGAAGTGGCTGCCCCGCTCCGACACCCAGCGCCCGTGTGGCACCGGACGGTGGCGGGCACAGAGGATGGAGCCCGCGGTGCTGCCAGGGAAAGTGTCCCCTGCACAGGGGCTTGACGCAGGTGGGATCCGGCAGGGTCTGGCGGGGTCCGGCAGGGTCCGGCAGGGTCCGGCAGGGTCCGGCAGACAGGCAGCCGGGCCGGGAGCACCACGCGCTGACGGAGAAAAGTTGTGTCGTCGGCGAGCTGCGGCTCTGCGGGGCTTGTCTCACCGGCAGAGCAGCCGCTCGCTCTGACAGCTAAACCAGCGTGCGAGTATTAATAGCTCCGGATTCATGCGGCGAGGCTGGGAAGTTAACTCCTCGGCTGCCGCCACCGGCCCTGCCCAGGCTCCAGCCGTCCTCTCCCGGCTCCGGGCTGCTGCTGCCTCGGCGGTTCGCCAGCGCCGCAGCTGAGACCTGGCAAACTCAGCCTGCCCGCCTGGCGCGCCGGGTGTCACCGAGAGACCCGTGCCCTGGCCCCTGGTGCCCCGTCCCTCCCCTCTGCCCCTTGGCACGGGGCGCGTGGACAACCAGGGAGGGGATTTCTCTCAGCCTGGGTGCCCGTGGGTGTCCCGCGCCCTGCCGATGTGGAGAAGCCGTTCCTGGGGGGCTGCTCCCCGCTGGGAGCACGGCGGGGCACGGCAGGAGCATCGCGGTGCTTTGGGAGGAGCATCCCTGCCCCACGATGGGTGTCCCTGTCCCACGAGTGACATCTTTGCCCCACGATGGGTGTCCCTGCCCCACGAGGGGTGGCCGCCACGCCAGCAAGGTCTGACTGCTCCCAGGGGACGAGCGGGGCCACCTCGGGGCCAGCGTGCTGGGTCGGGACCTCCCTCGCCTACGTGGCCTCACGCCCTGGCCGAGCAGCTCTGGAGTCTCGCCATCTTGCTGGGACCATTTCGGGGGGGGCAGCGCTGGCCCCCCCCAGGTCCCTGAGACCAAGAGCTGCTCCGGTCCCTCGGCCCAGCCCGTGATTGACGCCCTGGGGTAAAAGCGAAGGCCGCTGCTTGGGAGGTAGCGGCGGGAGGACGCGGAGAGGCTTCCCCAGCCTGGCCACGGGCTTCGTCATCTCTCGCCGTGAATTATTCAGTGCCTTGCTCCGCTTGCAGCGCGTCTGCTCCAGCCACCACCCCCTCTAACGGCAAAAATCGATGGCTTCGGAGTTTCTCACGGCCAGCAAGCTCCCCGCCGTGCTGCTGGCGGGTCCCGTCCTCCCTGCGCGGCCCCCCCAGGAGAGAAGGGGACCCAGCCTGGAGGGTGGTTTATCCCAAACCCGTTCCCAACACTTTTTTCCGTGCATCTGGACGGTGCTGGGCTAGCTGGTCCCAGACGTGAGGCTGCGAGGTGCCCGTGCTCCACAGCGCCAGTAGGATTCAGCCACCCGCGCTTGGTCCTGAGCCGGGATGGGGGCCGGGGCTCAGCAGAGACCCCAGCCCCCCAGCCCAGCCCTCGGACCTGCCTCCAGTGCCTGCGGCCGGCTGGGACGGGGCAGACACGTCCCCCGGGGGTGCCCAGGGAGGAAGCCCGGCTGCCCGCGCTCTCTTGCCGTGGTTGTGGGTGTGCTTACACGCGGGGCTTGCCGCAGTCGTACGTGGACAAGCGTGCGCGGCTGTGCTCGGTGCGTGCCCGCGTACTCGGCTCTGCTCAGCGCATTTGCACGCGCACAGCTGAGCTCCGCGTACACGCGTGTGCACGGCCGCGCTGGGCAAGCGCGCGTTGCCCAAGGCCACGAGCAGCGGGAGGCTGGTGATTCGGAGCAGGATTCGCCCTCCAGCGATCCACTTCCATCAGCTATTTCAAGCCTGAGCATTTCTCCTGCCGTTACGCGGGGGTCCGTTACCCCAAGCCCCTTCAGGGACTCGTGTTCTCCTTGGACCTGCCCGTGGCGAGCGGAGCTCACCCCGCGGGGTGTTCACTGGAGACTGGGGTCCCCTTTGCACGCTCCTTGGGGCGGTTTGCACCGAGGGAGCCGTGGGGCAGCGCGAAGCCCCTCCGGAGCAGCAGCCGTGGGCTGTGCCTGCAAGCGGAGCTTGCCGTTTCCCCGTTTCCGACCTACACCGGGCGTTTCTCGAGGGCCAGGGGCATCGGCAGGGCCACGGGGTGAGCGGTCGGGGTCGGGCACCGCTCCGGCAGGGCACGGGGAGCTGTAGGGGTGGGGAAAAGGGTGGCTGCCCGTCCTGGAGGTGATGTGGGAGCAGGATGGGCTGCAGGCGGCATCGTCCGTGGGCTGGCCGTGCCGCGGGCGCTGGCCTGGCTGCCCTTGCTGGCTGGGCTGATGGGGGCTCAGCACCATCTCGGGCACCCCCGGCCAACGCGGGGATCGAGCAGGGATGGCTGTCCGGGACCATGGGGCCGTGCAGTGCGTTCGTAGCGATGCTCCTGCCGTGCTGCTAGAAGCACGAGCATCCCGCAGGTATCCGGCACAGGGGGGGAACCCTCTCCTGCCCGCGGGGTGCAGGCGGGTACCGCCGCCACAGCCAGACTCCCGCGGCCCCCCAGGACCCCTGGGTGCGGCGCCAGGGCCCTGGCACCCACCCAGGCACCCACTCACCGGGAACACGCTGCAAGGAGCAACAAAAAAAAAATGTTAAAATTTAATGCCTCAGCTAATGGGCCGAGCGGAGAGGAGCAGAAACACGGAGAAAAAAGGGCTGCTCTCCCACGGAAGGGAAGAAGCGAGCGTGTCCAGCCCCGGGGAGCCCCTAATGGCTTCTGGCTTCGCAGCCCCCTCCACCCCACGCTTCCTGGAAGAAGGGGAGATTTTGTCGGTCCGCGGTGGTGCCTGGCTGATGGGACCCTACTCCCCCTCCCCGCACCCAGCTCGATAAAACCCCATCAGCTGCCTCCCAGTGCCCCCCAAAGCGTGGGACCGAGAGGCCGGTCACGAATCCGTGTGGCTCCTGGGTAGGTGCCCCACAGGAGCTCGTGGTGGGTGACGGACCCCTCAGGGTGGGACCTTGCCCACGGGAGCCTGAGCTTCACCGTCCTTCGCCGCTGCCACCTGCACCTCTGCCGGTCCCCTCCCAAAAATGTGGGAGGCTGAAAAGAGGGAGAGGCGCAGAAGGGCAGGTCGGGACATCTCATTCCATTGCCTGTGTGGTTTTTTGAGGTGTAGGAAGATGGCAGGGACAGACTCCAAACTTTGTGTAGGTTTAAAAAAAAAGCCACAGCCCAAAACTAGTCCTTTCTCCCCTGCCTGTAACAGAAGTGGTGACTCTTATCGGAGACAGCGAGCTGCCACGGCTGCCTGCGGCCCCTCTCCCACCCTGCTGCTCCGGGTCTGGGGCTGTTGGAAGGGGTGACTTGGACACCGGGATGAATTTCCAGAATTTTCTCCCTTTCAAACACACAACACACCCCGGACCTGCGAAGCCTGTCTGTCCCAGATGAATCCCAACGGGATGCAGAGTAGAGCAGGAGAACCCGGCCAGGAGCAGCGGTGGCCACAAAAGACCCACCACAGCCACCCGGTCCCAACCGGGCTGCCCAGCACGGGGATGCTGGATGGTGTGGGATGACGGTCCCGGCGGATCACCCTCCTCCCCTGGGATGCCAGGCTATGGGTGCCCATGCCCGGCACCGAGCGATGGCAGGCGGAGGAGGAAGGACACCCACCATGAGGAGAGGCGTCTGGGGAGCACCCCTGCCCCGGAGCAGCGGGCTGTGGTGGGGTTTTTTAAATTAATTACACATATCTGTACTTTCCACAGGTATTTGTACTGTGTTTTTTATAGCTTGCTAAAGAAACAAACTTATTGCCAAGCTACTTGCGAGACACAGGGAGAGGTTGGGGGTTTTTGCTGCACAAAACTTTCCCTCGCATTTCAAAGTCGCTTTATTGTACTTATAAAATACGGTTTAACCCGTTTCGTCAAGTTCCTTTACGTTAGGTGGCAGGGCAGCAAGATGCTCGTTTATACACCGCGTTTGGAATGAGTTACACCTCGATTTGTGGTAGGAACAATAAAAGGAGATGGAAACAGATATGCGGCTGGATGCGAAGCGAAGCGTAGCCAGCTGCTGGGTTGGCGTTAGGCTCAGACTAACCCTGGAGGCAAAACCCAAACTCTGCAAATCTGGACTAAAGCAATTAAATGCGGTGAATATTTGAATGTGTGATTGAACAGGCTGGAATCAAGGCTGGAGCTTTGCAGGAGGCTTTGATAAAAGGGCTTCAAATTCTATTCCAGTGCATTGCTGTGCGTGTTTACAACAGAAATTGAGGGATAAACCGTGCAGTAACGAATTATTTTCACAAATTCTGTTCCCTTGATCGCCCAGTGCAGCCGTTCAGCTCCGTGGTATTTCCCTTCCTTCCGTCTCCCATCTCGGAGCAAACCCGAGCCTTGCTGCCTCTCTCTTCGGGAAGAGATGGAGGAGCCCCACATTAAAACACGAGGGCTGCAGACAGCCAGTGGCCAGGGTGACTACTCATTATCGTTAACAAACGGCCCTTCCGGCGGTGAGCAGAGCCACAGGAACGGGATAAAGGAGGGAAGGGCATGGCAGCGTTCCGGGACTTGCTCCTCCTTATGCTCCAGTGATGCCGATACTTGCACCGAGCTTTTTCCCGGATCGACAAGGACACGAGGCGCCAGGCGGGGCTGTGCGAGCCCCATTATTTCCACAGCGGTGCGAGGCACAAGGACGCCCGCCTTTGTCCTGGGGAAGAGGTTTCTAAAGCAGGGGCGAAGGCTTGCAAAGCTGGGAGCTCACCGTCAGCCCCAAATCCCGTGATAAAAGGTGCCGCACCCCCTTGGGTTTTGCAGGAGAACTAGGAAAAGAGGAGAAAAGCTCCCCGTAAGGGTCCAGCAGTTCGGCGGAAGGTTTCTCTTCATTCTTTTTGGTTCCAGCTTGCCCTGTGCCTGCAACGCAGATTGCTCGCACCCCAGCCCGGGGAGCTGGAGCTGCTTCTGGTTTGGAAAGCAAAAAAAGAAAAACCCAAAAAAAAAACACTAAAAAAAAAAAAAAAATTCCCACAGCAGGGAAAGAAGCGGATCTCCACGGCTTCGGAGACAAGGTGTGCACGGCTCAGCACATCCGTGTCCTGCAGCTGGTTTGTCCCCGGCTGGCGATGCGAACCTCGGCGCACGTGTCGACAAACAACTCTGTCGGAATAACGGACGATGATAAGATTATCCTTTTAACGGTCACCATGGTAACCCGCCCTCTGCCAGCGCAGCTGCAATATCTTGATGTAAACGTGGCTGAGGTGGTGTCTCGAGGCTGTTCTAGCCTCTGTTAAACACACTGCCCAGCGCGGCACGTAGCTCAGCCTGGCATTTTGGAGGGGCTGGAGGGGTTCTGGAGGTGTCAGAGGGGGTTTGGAGATGCTGGTGGGGGTTTGGAGGCGTTGGAAGGGGTTTGGAGGCGTTGGAGAGGTTTTGGAGCTGTTGGAAGGGGTTGGGGAGGTTTTGGAGGTGTTGGGAGGGTTTTGGAGATGTTGGAGGGGGTCAGGAGGCATTGGATGGGTTCTGGAGAGGTCGGAGGCATTTTGGAGAGGTTAGAGGGGTTTTGGAGGTGTTGGAGAGATCAGGGAGGGTTTGGAGATGTTGGTGGGGGTTTGGAGCTGTTGGAAGGGGTTTGGAGGTGTTGGAGAGGTTTTGGAGGTGTTGGAAGGGGTTGGGAGGGGTTGGGGAGGTTTTGGAGGTGTTGGGAGGGTTTTGGAGAGGTTGGAAAGGTTTGGGAGGAGTTGGAGGGATTTTAGAGGTGTTGGGAGGGTTTTGGAGATGTTGGAGGGGGTCAGGAGGCATTGGATGGGTTCTGGAGAGGTCGGAGGCATTTTGGAGAGGTTAGAGGGGTTTTGGAGGTGTTGGAGAGGTCAGGGAGGGTTTGGAGATCTTGGCGAGGTAGGTTTTGGAGCCGGTGCTCTGCCCGGGGCTGCACACAGTAATCCATCAGCACGTGGCAGCAAACAGACGTTCTCTCCGGGCAACGTCTGCTGGGCCGCGAGCTGCGCGTCTCCTCCTTGGTGAGTTTTAATCACCCCGCGTGGGCCCGGAACAACATTTCCACCCACGGCAGCAGAAAACCTGGTCGGGGTGAGCGGGACGGGGGCCCGTGGGCTCAGCGGGGGAAAATCCGCCGTGGAACAAACGCGGGACCCGCTCGACCATCACGTCCGGGTTGAGCCTGGAGGTTGGTGACACCCCGCGGGGGGTTCATCGTCCTCCCTCTCCGGGTTTGTTTCATCCTCTGACGTAACGGCAGGCGCTTGCAATATCCGCCCCCCCCCGCGCACATCGTTCCTTTAAAGCTCGTTAAGCCGCCGTTTTCAGCGCTCTCTGGTAACGGCGAACGTGAGAAGTGGTTTGAGCCGCATTAACGGGTTTCTGCGCCATGTAGCTTTGCTGCTGACGAGGACTTGCAGGGTTGGGGGTTCCCTCCCCCCAAGTTCATTTTAATTATTTAACGAGTTACACAGGCACGAAGGCAGTAAGCACAGTGTCCTTGTACTTCTGTAATTCCCTTGGCAGGCCCGGAGGAGCCCGGAGGCCGCACGGGTACCCCTGAGGGTCGGGGTCAGGGAAGGCCAAGGCCAAGGCCAAGGCCAGGGCTGCCCCACCGCGTTGCCTGGCAACCCGTGCCCCCTCCCCTGGCGGGCGGGTGGCAACCGGGCGCGCCCAAGCTCCGCCTCCTGGGGGCGGGTCCATACGGAGCTCCGCCCCCGAGGGGTTTCCCCGCCCCTCTGACACGCGCGGGCAAAGGGCGGGCACACACCCCACCCCGGCAGTCGCTTCCTGCCGGGCGGGAAGCGCCCGTCGCGCATGCGCAGCCGCTCTGGGGAGGGGCGGGGCGGGGCGGGGCGCACCTCCGGGCGCGTACCTTCCTTCCCTCCCTGCTGCCCCCGGCGCCGCGAGGCACCGCGCCCTTCTCCAAGATGGCGGCCGGCGACGTGCCTCGGCCAGGTGCGCATGCGCGGCCATCACCGCCTCGGTCCCGATTGGCCGCCGGGGCCCGGCGACTGCTTCCGGCGGGAGGGCGGGGCGGGGCCGGCTGAGCCGCCTCCCCGGTGCGCGGCAGGATGCGCCTGGCGTAGCCACCGGCCGTACCGACCGCCGCCTCGCCGGGCCGCGCTTCCCCTCACGGCCCTGCCCTTCCCTTCCCCCGNTCTGCCGCGCTTCGGCGGGGCCTGCGGCCTGTCCCGGGCCTGTCCCCCGCCCGCGGGGCCTGTCCCCGGCCCGGGGCCTGCTGCGGGGAACCGCCTGGGCGGCGTGCCGGCCGGGGGCTGCGGGCCGTGGGGGGGCCCTGAGGGGCCTGCGGGCGTTAGGGGCGGCCTTCGCCCCCCCGAGCCGCCGCGGTAAGGAGTTTTAAATAGGTGCGAAGGGAGAAATTCTCCCTGGGAGCGTTTCAGCCGGAGGGTGTTGGGAATCACAGGTTTGCAGCCCTGAACGTGCCCTGTTGGCCCCCAGTTTAGCCTGGGTTAAGCTGCAGAAACACCCCGGGTTCCTGTCTGTGCGAAGCAGTGTTTAATTCTGCTGTAGATTCTGGTCTTTAGCCGCCTTCCAGCAGCTGTGTGCAATCCTGCTGAGAGATTTGGAGCTGAGATACGGCGTGCTTTGATTTGCACAAGCGTTTTTCTCCTGATAAGAAGCGAGAGAAGACATCTTTAATGCGTTGGGTGCAGACACAGTCAGGCTTGCAGGGCTGGTAGGTGGAAATCTGTCTTCAGGGGATCGTGATGTTGCTCGCTGTTGCCGTACCAAGCGCTGGCAGTGCAGCGTTAAGTAACAACTGCTGTTCTTTTTTTTTTTTTTTTTCC
>VXBL01002754.1:228468-248363 GCA_013400195.1 Aramus guarauna | reverse complement strand
TTTTTTTCCCCTTGTTCTACCTGCAGGGAAACCTTATAGCCCCAAATGTATTGGGTTGGCAAAGGGAAGCCCCAAACAGGTCCTTTGCAGCTGATCAGTAAGTAGAGAGGTGTGTTCGGCAGCCCTGGATCTGCTGGTGGAAAACTGCTTCCTGTCCTGTCTTGCCCAGGGAGTCCCACTGGACAAAGGCAGTAGTTACTGATTTAGTTTTCAACTACTTTCTAGCTTAAGCTCTCTTAAATAATGTAAGCTCAGGCCTTGCACCCTCTCTTCTTTAGGAAGTTGGAATCTTTGGTTTGCGGTTTTGAATCTTTTCACCCAACAGCCAAAATAATCACATCTGCACGTTGTTTGTTTTGTTCCTGGTACCAGCTATTGCCAGATTATTAAAACCTTGCTCTCTGTAGCCCATCTAAATTGAATTTCATTAGTTCCTCTGAGAGGCTTTGCTGCTCTCTATGGTGTCTGCTGCAATGGGGTATGATCTCCTCAATAAATACAAGTAGTAGCCTGCTACTACTGGGTCTGCCGGCTCAGGATTTACTCCTGACTTATCTGCCAAATGTCACGGGTCTTTCTGAATTTAGCTTCAGCCAAAGCTAGAGCAAAGGGTGATAGTCTTGAGGTAGATTCTTTTTAGTGAATGTCCCTGGTTCGTGAAGATGAATAAATACTGTGGTTGAGTTTGTTGTATACGACTAGTCTACCAAATTCTCCAAACTGCAGCTCTGCATGTGGGAAGAGGTTATGGAGTTTTTGCCTCAGGCTGTACGTTAATAACTGCAGGTGGCAAAAGGACTTGTTAATTCTTCCCTTGCCTTCATACAGATGCATACTTAGCCTGCTGAATTACAGCTTGATTTCTTTTTTCCCTCGCACATCCAATATTCGGTTCAATTACAAGCTGAGTACTGGCTTTGGAAGTTGAGAAGCAGTCGTCAGGCTATACTGCAGAATTTACTGTTGTAACTCTTCATGTGACTACTGTGCAAGATTTTCCTTATGTTCCGATTTCCTGGGAGCTTACAGATGGGCATGTTCTGCTGCTAGTGTACCCTCCTTCCCGGAAACAGTTGGAAAAGTGTGAAGATGAGATGCTGTAAGGCGTACTGGGAACAAATAAAACATAATTAAACTCTGCTGTCAAAAATACAGACTTGTGGAAGCAGATTTTATTAGTTGAATTGGGTAGATCCTGAAGTGCGTAAGCAATAGGAGCAGTAATCAGTTAGACCTTGATCAGCTGGGAAGGAATGATGAGAACAACATACTGTAAAGTCAGAAAGAGGAGGGGAAACCAGTGATGCGCAGTGTGCTCAGCAACTGTACTTGTGTCATAGGACGGGTGCCAGTTTGGGGTGCTTCGATGCCATTAATGGCTCAGAAATCTTACGCCATCATTAAAAAGCTATTTAGTTTCACAGGAAGCTTGAATCATTCTTTTGCTTTCTGAGGTATTCATGAAGAGCAGCCCTGCTGCATCAAGCTTTCTGGTCGTCATACCGTGTGGTGGTTATTACATGCTTGTGGCATGTCAGACTGTTCATGTACGCTGTGTGCCTGCTAAGTAGGTCTTGTACAGCATGCAGCTCGTGGCTTTCTGTGAAGGGGATGTGTCAATGTTGATAAAGTCGTGATGTCTTTGTAGAGAACATAGAGTATTGTAAACTACAGGCTTCTCAAGCAGATTTCTGTGGAGTTAACCTCTACACGCAGAGTAACTAGCTCCAACTTACGCACTCAGGTGGCACTCTTTGAGCTTTTCTCCTCTTTAACAGAGCAGAAAGCATTAATATGGTTTCCTAGTCAACTTTTAGGATCCTTCTGGATGATTTTAGTGAACAGCTTCAAAATAAATATTGTTTGTGGAACTAGTCCTTGAATGCATTTGTGTTTCGTATCCAAATAAGATATGCATTTATCTCATTACTTGTTCTTTCACCTTTTTTTTTTTCTGCTTCCGCTAGCAAAGATGAACCGTCTCTGAAGCAATCAGAGCTCAGTTATGATCTCCTGAGCACACCAGTCACCTGGCAAATGTATTCGTAACTCTTGTGTGAGGTTGGCAATCAAGTGATTACCTCCTAGCAAATGTATTCATCAGTTTTCTGGGATTTGTATCCTGCCAGTAACTAGAAGAACGGCTTAGGAAAAGGGACTTCTTCCAGGAAATGCTATCGTGTCAGGTAGCAGATTTAAAGATGTCGTATGAAGTCAACCAGCCCTTCAGTCAGAGAAGTGCAAACAGGCTTCTCAAACATGTTGACTTTAGTTACAAAACAAGTTACGCTTCTTTCGGGTTATTGCTAGGCCTTGTGACCGCGTAGCAAAGTGGGAAGGAGGCAACAGGAGTAGCAGCAGCTGATCCAAAGAAGCTTGTGTCCTTGTTCTGGGTGAGGCAAATACAGCTTGCAAAAATGGCAGCCAGCAGTGGGCATGTGTAGCTTGAATCTTTCTAAGTTTTCCACAGCAGCATCCTAGGTTTTATTTTATAGCCCCTATTATCACCTTGCAATTATTTTTTTTTCCTGGCACTGAGTGCTGTAATCTTCTTAGAGCTTTCTTTGGAGATCTGATGATGGTTTAAGCCTTCCATTTGCAAAGGAATTGTCTGGATTGCAGTGTATCCAGCCAGGTAATGCTGGTGAGCCATAGGTTATTCTGGCACTCTTGGTTGCCAAGGAGTTTGCTGAATTACCAAAATAGCTCACGTTTGTTATGTACATCAGCGTAGCTGAGCGGGTGGCCCTAAGGCTGGACCAGGTCTGCGGGCTGTGAACCAGCCCTATGGTTTTGGGACCACTCCTAATGTCTACCGTGCAGGTGGCGGAGAACGTTGTCGTAGCAGGAGGCAGCAGCACCTTTTTGTTATTGCAAAACCCCTCTGCCTGGCTGTCCCGGTGCGCTAGAGATGTTTAAATCTGGTTTGGGCTGCTGCCGCCCGCTCCTGAAGCAGGTGAGCTATGGGAGATGCCTTCCTGTAACAAGAGATGCAGAAGACGGTGGAGCTCCCCGTCACTGAGCACGCTGCCTGCACTGGGGCAGGCAGGGCGGGCAGGAAGCTCTCGCACACGGTGAGGTGGCCTCTATTTAATGGAGGTTTTTGAGACCGAGAGGGAGCTGGAGCATGTCATCCCATCCCCCAGGCAGTGCCTGCTCCGATGCTGCCGGCTGACGTGCAGCATCAAAACTAGACTGCTGTGGTGTAGTAGATGGCAGTTCTGTCAGCTTTCTGTATATCCCCTTAAAGTACGTAGCTAAAAAAAGAGTTTACTTTTCTTTTTAAAATTGTTCTGACTCACTCTATGGAGTAGAGAAACAAGAGAAAAGGAACTTTGAAGTTCTAGCCTCAGCTCCAACATCTGGCTTCCCTTTTTGACCTTCAAGCCACGTAACTTTCTGTGCTCCTTTATTATCCCCACTTTTATTAAATCGCGAAATGGGAGCTGAGACACAATGCCAGTGAGCTGTTGCACGTAGTTACCAGTTCCGCAGCAGAGCCTGCGTAGCCGCAGAGCGTGTTGCGTGGCCGGATGGGCAGCTCTGCCTGCTGCAACACCTTTGGCAGCAGCGTCCGTGGATGAAGGCTGAACCTCTGTGTCACTTTTGGCAGAGTTAGAAGAAAGAGGAGTCAGAGCTGAGTTTGTAGCAGGAAAATGGGTCTGAAGTGTGGATGTTAAGGATGCTTTCCGCAGAATGAAAGCTTTTTCTCTGAAGAAAGTAGCTAATTTAGTGGAATGGTTATACATAATACCTTTCAGGATCTATAACTCCAGTACATATGCCATATTTCAAAGACCTTGGGAGTTAAGTGTAAGCTGCACTGTCTCTAGATGGACTAAAAGGTATTAAGGCAAAATTGTTGACCCTCAAGGTCTACTAAACTAGCTCAAAAAGCCTCTTTCTGCTAGATGATGATCATGGCAATCCGCTGATAGATGAGTGTCGGTCGGGATGATTTTTGTACAAAAGCATTAAAACCTGACATGTACTACTAAGCTCACGCAGTGGGGTTTGGGGCTGCGCAGAGATCGCTCGGTGTGCGGACACCTAAAAGCTCCGAGGAATTTGCGCTTTCGGTTATTTTAATGCACGTTATTAGGTGTTGCTGTTTAGATCAAGGAGAAGGAGCTGCTATTTATATTTCTTTATGGATGTTGATATGTGCAAAATAAATTTTAAAAGTAGCTTCTACATGTCTGATACCTGGCTAGTAGAATAATATGTCCTAAAATCCTTCCAAATCATTATCCTTTATCAGTCAGCAGATATTTGCTGTTAGTATATTTGTATTTCGGGCACTGCTGCATCCTGGGTGTTAACATGGCAATCTTCTACTTCTGGAAGAAAAAAAACTAAGGTGTTTGTCAGCTTTTTGTCAAAATAAAATACGTAGAATACCATTTATAGAGGTAAAGTGTGTAGCAATTGGCTTTTTCTGCTACTGGTGATGATGTGCAAGAACTTACTCATCCAGGCAGCCCTTGGGGTTTCTTTCTGAGTTGGGTCCTCTGGAAGGTCAGGAACGGTGCAGCTTCTCCAAGATCGCAAATTCCTTAATTTAGTTTCCCCCCCTCAATCTTCCCTGATGCTTCTCCTGTGGTGATCGTGCCCAGAATTACATTTCTTTTACCATTTCCCAGCACTTCGCATTTGTGCTCCAAATTATCTTTTATTTGTTTCAGCATCTCCAAGTTTGTGGCTGGGTCAGCAAGTCTCTGTGTATTTTTAGCAGTTTGACTTAATATTTTATTACGGCTTTAATTGCTGCATGAGTTTCTTCCCGAGAGAGATTGTTGTGATTCCTTTTTGTCCCCTCTTTTGAGAAATGAGTGTACTCATCTGTTTTATATACTGGCTTGTCAGGACGCCAAAGTCAGCATTGAATTCGGGGGATGCAGCCTTCTAGAGGAAAGAGCAGGGGTTTTTTTCTTACGAGAGATAATTTTGTCTGAAAAATCTGCATTGTGCTTAGTTGTTTCTCTCCTGCTTCAATGAGTAAAACCAGAACAGATTTTTTTTTTTTTTTTTTTCTACGATGCCATACCGCTAGCCCTTTTCTTTGGGATTGAGGGTGGCTTCTTCCACTGAAGTTTGTCTCAGTGGTTGTTTTCCTGGAGTAGTAGCTGTTGTCAAAGAACAGTGTGTTTAAAATCAAGGTCTGGAAGGGTTATAGTAGAGAGCTACTCTGTAGAGGTTAGATTTGCTTGCCCAGTTTCTTTGCTTATGCAGAGAAGATGGAATTTTCAACAATTCCTTGGCTTTCCTTTTGCAAACATAAAGGACAAAAAGGAAAGGAGGACGATGCAATCCATGGACTGTAAATTCTCTTGTGCAAGCATGAGGTAGGTGCTCAGCAGCAAGGCTGTTCTGCTCCTGTCCATCCCTGAGGGCTGCACCGGCTGCTCCTACCAGCAACCCAGGAGACCAGGAGAAATAGTTTGTGATGGGGGAAACAGTGGAGGAGCAAAAGGCTGCTTTGCAGCAAACTTTCAGCTGCTTTTTTCTTGTTTCCTCCTGGCGCTGGATTGTGTTGACCAAGGTCTAGTTGTGTGTCGGCCCATTGTAGCCCCCCCCGGTCCCAGGGCAGATAGTCCCCGCAGCCTTCTGCATGCGATGGTTGCCCCAGAGTTACAGGAGATGCGAGGGTGAGAAGCAGAGTGCTGTTGCGAAATACCCCAAAGCAAAGCAGCTTTGCAGATATCAACATAAGTGGACTAGATGTTCTTTCTGCGTGTGCTGTCCTTTGGAAACATTTAAAATAAAAGCTTGCAGAGTTATTCCCATGGTAAGCATTATCCATGATAGTTTCATTATACACTCTTAAATGCCCAACACAAGTTTTGATGCTCTTGCCAATATCACAGTCTTTTTTTTTTTTCTTTTTTCTTTCTTTGACAGGGGGTGAGGGTCTCATAAAATACCGTATTTTTGTGTAGTGGAATCTCATCCTCTTGGGAATCGAGTCTGGCTGGTGCAATATATTGGTTAAGGTATAATCCTGCTCCCAAGTATTACTGTATACCTTGCACTGATGTTTCTTTGTGTAGTCTGGTGTTGGGAGAGTTTTTCCCCAAGGTAATGGGCTTATTCCTGCCAGGCAGATGTGGATGTCAGAGAACTACCTGGAAATGTGCAGTGCAGTTAAAATCTCAGTGGGGGTGTGCCTTTCTGTAGATGGAGCTGCATCTGAATAGAAGTGCCACTTTAAAAAATATGCTGAATAATTATTTTCTTCTTACATTCACTTTCTTTTTTGCTTGTCGTAGTGCTTTCCATTTCCAACTCTGCATATGTGCATACTTTCCAGAGAATCCTTAAGTTAGAATTGCAAACAACTGTGATTCAGAGCGTTTGTCTGGGTATTATTGCGAGTTGTCTATTGGTTGAGATAAATAGGGGCTTATTTGCAGTTTTGCAGACAGTGAAGTATTTGAGAAATGTTTCTAAAAATCTGTTAGTGCATCTTGGAGGGCTTAGTGCTGATATCAGGCATGCCAGGTTTATGACTCCTATCACTTATGCATCTTCTAGTCCCCTCTCTGGTCAAAGGAGCTGCTACTTTCAAATAAGTGGTGAGGAGCAAGCTTTTTTTAAGTGTCAAATATCCATCTGTAAGAGCAAGAGTAGTATTCTTTGTAGGGGGACTCTAAAACTTGAAGGTAGACGTGTTTATTAAAACAGACTTCCACTAAAAAGACCATACTTTGTACCTTTCCTAAGGTCATTTTACATGCTGCTGCTCATCTATTGATTGTTCTGGACCATTTGAGTAAGAAGATGCAAGCATTTTTCTTAACACCTTTTTATAAATAATTTTTATAACGATTTTTTTAATTCCTTCCACAAATACCCTCCTTCCCCAACATACTTGTGTCCAAAATAGTATGGCTTTGGGATCTTTTTCCCACCTGCCTTTTTAAAACTCAGTTTACTTCACCTAAAATGGCCGGGGAAGCGTTATCTCAAAATGAGTTGTCGCGTGCATTTGTTTGGGCCAGCCCTGTGGTCCTGTTTGTGCAAGCCTAGATTTGCTTATGCAGAGAAAAGGGAAGTGATTTACCCTGTGACTGTGGTCCCGGAGCTCCTGCACTAGCAGAGCCTCACAAGAAAGGATGGGATCTCCCTCTGAGGTGTCGCAGGCTCCTTTGAAGTGTGGCACGTCCTGGGAAAACCAACAAAGGGAGGTAGTGAAAGAATGGACCCAAACGCTGAGATGGTGGAACTGCTTCCCTTTAGACATGCGAGTTTCTAGACTTTATTGGAAGAGTTTAAGTTATTTCTGTACTCTGGGAGAGAACCAGAGTCACCTTGCAGTATTTTGGCATCTGCCCAGCTGACCACCCTTGGCAGATGATCAAGGGTGCAATTCATCATGTACTTGTCCCCAGCACAAGAAGGACATGGAGCTGTTGGAGCGAGTCCAGAGGAGGCCACAGAGATGATCTGAGGGCTGGAGCACCTCTGCTATGGAGACAGGCTGGGAGAGTTGGGCTTGTTCAGCCTGGAGAAGAGAAGGCTGCGAGGAGACCTTAGAGCCCCTTCCCGTCCCTGAAGGGGCTCCAGGAAAGCTGGAGAGGGGCTGGTGACAAGGGCAGGGAGGGACAGGCCAAGGGGAATGGCCTGAAGCTGCAGGAGGGGAGATGGAGATGGGATCTGAGGCAGCAATCCTTCCCTGTGAGGGTGCTGAGGCCCTGGCCCAGGGTGCCCAGAGAAGCTGTGGCTGCCCCTGGCTCCCTGGCAGTGTTCAAGGCCAGGTTGGATGGGGCTTTGGGCAACCTGGGCTAGTGGAGGGTGTCCCTGGCCATGGCAGGGGTGGGACTGGGTGGGACTGGGAGGTCCCTTCCAACTCAAACCATTCGATGATTCTGTGATCAACCTTGTGCAGTGCCCATCTGAATTGCATGCTATGACTTTATGGCTTGTGGTTGTTGGGGTTTTTTTTCCTGATAACACCCAAACTGAAAATTTGTTATCAGTGTTGGTTTCAAAAGTGGTGGACAGCAGCTGAGAACTGCCTGAACTGAGTGTCTACTGAGGAAGGTCTAATGACTATAGCTGACTTGTCAAATTTAAGTCTTAAATCCAAAAAGTGACTCTAGTGCTTTGCTTATGCTAGCTTGCTATGATTATTTTGTTCCCTTGGTGAGTTTCTAAGAGAATTTCTGGGTGCTGAGTTTTAATGTTCTATGCTTGCTGTGTTTTCATGTAACGAGCATCTTTCGTAAACAGCAAAGCAAATGCGAAATGCTCGGAGGACACGCTGGCTGCTGGACTTGATTATGTCAGTTAACAATTATCGGTTTAGAAAGAATCAGACTCGGACACTTGAGTCTGTTAGTCAAAGTTGAACTTTAAAACCTGATGCCTGGTTAACTGAAACCGCCTGTACAAGAAGATTTAAGAAATAAGATCCCGTAGGTATTCAAAAAGGTGCCTGATTACTTGTGTAGCAGGCAGTGTTTACAGGTAAGATGATCTCTTTATCCTGTTCGAGAAATCAGATTATCACTGGTGAGTGTCCATAGCCTGTTCCATGCGGCAGTGTTCAGCCTGTGGTCGTTTTTAGTCCTTAACTGATGTTTAAATAAAATCTATTGATCTCTGAAGCGCAGTCTGGGGCGATGAGTTGGACATCAGCTTCTTCACAGCAGGGAGATGGAGAGTAGCGTAGTGCCTGTATTCCTCCGTCGATTGCCTTGAGGTAGAACAGTAGTTCATGACTTTTATAGTAGATTTTTTTTTTTGCTTAAATCGTGGTAGAACAGAAATGAGTTTACAAAATCTAGGTCTTGTTAGTGAGCTGCCAAAGTTGCAGCCCTAGAAACAAATGAACAAGCTAAGCAGGTTGTATTCTGCAGCCAGGAAGATCTCTTGAAATGCCACCAGAAGCCGGAACTGCTCTCAAAGCACAGAGTGAAGCTGAGTCTAGTTTCGGTTCGTGAAACCACAAAAAACCATCTCTGAAACGCAACAAGGAAACTGAGAATAAAGACTGAGCTGTGTCTCAATACCATCAGCAGTGTACAACTGGGGAGCACGTATGTTGGGGTCTGCGTGAGAGATACTGATAAGGAGACCTGGGAATAAGTGCGAAACCCCAGACTTCTAAACTCGGTACTTGGAAATGTAGTAATGCTGCCTTTGAGCTGCACAGCTCTGCCTCTGTTACGTGTGTTTATCCTTTCTAGAGGATGTGTTGGGTGTTGTACAATTATTTTTTTTTTCAAAACCCTTCATAATTCTACTTTTGTTGCTCAAAATAATACCACGCCTCTTTCATCGACTTCACCCAAGGCTGTTCCAGAGGTTCACTGAAATGGTGATAATATCTGTGCTTTGTTGGTAGCTGCAAAAGGAAGGCTTTTGTGACCCACACAAGCAGGCTTGAAATGACCCACAGTCTTTCTAAGAGTGTAATTACTAATTTACATGTTCATTATCATGTTATGTTAGGGCTCGGGCAGGGAGGGGTTCTGAAAGACACCCTGGTAACTCTTAAATGAGTAAATTACTACCTTAGTACATATGCATGTTAGGTATGCGTATTATTAAATTAGTCTTGACTGAGTTTTCTTAAAAATTATGTACAACAATAGTAAAAAAGAGGGAAGAAAATTGAGCAGCTCAAGTGTGGTGGTTTCTATTTGTATGTGTGTAACTGCTATTAAGTAACTGCACAAAATTGGAAGCAGAAGGCTCTGAGGAGGAGGAGGATGGGACGGTGTAATTTAGCAAAGGCAGGGTGATGATGAGTTATTTTATGCTAGCAGCTGCCACTGTAGTGTGTGTGTGATTTTTTTTTTTTTCTTTTTCTCTTAACCCTAGGCACTGACTTCTTGGTGGCATTACAGCAATTCCTGCTGGGAACGCTTCAAACAACGGGGTTGCATGTTGTGTGCTCTTGGGCAGTCCCTCTTCTGGAAGAGTTGTCCATTATGAGCCCAAGCTGGCAGATGTAGCTGATACTTATTTTAGCAGAGCTGGGTAAAATGTAGTAAGAGCCAAACCTCGATAACCAGGAGGAGGAGGCTGAATTGTGCTTTGCTGTGTGTCTTGCACTGGTGATGGTAGGAGACATGGTGGGAAGGAAGGGGATGTAGAAGCAGGCTCAAAAACATTAGGAAGGCAGGGCTGTGGTGGTGAAAGATGTCCCATTTGCTATCAATATACGGTGCAGGGAGGCTCTATGGGCTGGTAGGTGTTGGGTGCAGTGTGGAAAGTGCTTCAGCGGTGCAGGTATTGAAGGGCGGGATGGAACAAGAGTGGGCGTCTGAATTAAAAACACGATGGGGTGCAGAGAGGTGGTGAATAACAGCTCCCTGCCAGGGAGAGATCCCGTCCTCTTTATTTAAAGAGTAGAGATGATGAAGGGGGTTTAGGTCTGTGGTGAGGGCTTCTGGGGTTCAGCGGTGCAAGTGGTTTTTCTACCTGCCACTGAAGGAGGTGTTTTTAAGGTCTACCTTGTGTGGTGTGAAATCCGTTCTTCCACCTCCGAGGAAGGCGTTCTGCTGCTGCCTTGAAGGATGGTTGAAGTCACCTCTGTAACATTGCAGCTGCAATTAACATCTTACTAAAAAAAAAAAAAAAAAAGCTTTTTAGGGGGGNAAAGCTTTGTAGAGGGGATTACCTCAATTTTGTCTAGGAGTTATATCCATTTTCAAATGCATTAGGGGGAAAAAAAAAATCAACAGACATAACCCTCGTCTCACAGCCCTCATCAGCCTGAGTCTCCTTATTTAGAGCATTGTTTGTATGATCGATACTCTACTGAGCTGTTAATAGCAAACATTAAAAGGTTAACAGCTTGTGTTTTTATGGCAAAGCATTAGAGAAAAGCTTTCCTCTAAAAGAAACAATCGCTTTAAAGAATGTAAAATGAAGTAAAAAGATAGGAAGTGAAGTCTAAATGAAAGCACTTCTGGAGAAAATTGAAATAGCTTTATAAAGCACTTTCATATCTTCCAGAATGATCAGGTGCTTTTTTAAGGGGTGGGTAGGATGTCTTTGGTTATATGCAAACTAAAATTAGAGTGGTATCTTCTATTAAAGTAAGTGTGCAATGTCTAAATTGCTATCCAGAAATCATTCCTCTGTTGTTTGCCAGAGTTGGATGAGTAATTTGTCCTACCCGAATGCTTTAGTCATAGGCTACAGGCTAAACCAAACGTGTCATGGGGTCCTGGTTTAAGCAGCAAGGGACAAAGGTTTTGCTTCTCTAGGGCCTTATTGAGGTGCAGTGGAGTTTGAGCAGCCTAAAATGCAGTAAAGTTAGCAGCTATTAGTATGTTTTTCCTTAATCAACAGAAATCGGTTAATGGCTTGTACATCTTAAAATGTAATTGAGCGATAGCCCTCATACCAGCTGGTTCGTCCACATTTCGCAGATCCTTTTGTAGGTACGTTGATGGATGGAGAGTGGTTTTGAACATGCAAGTTCTTGGTAGCAAATCTAATTTCTGTCAAAATAGGAAGCTGTAGTCTCAGCTGTGAATCTGTCATTTTTTTCTGGTTTGAGACTGCTATTAAAGGTTGGAGTTCATAGATAAATGGTATGAGTAAGCAGCTACACCCCTCTAGTTTGATAACTTAATGAAACACCTTTAGCAAACTTAATGAGGCAAAAATAGGGATGGTAAGGAGATGGACTGACAGTGGCTTGCTCCTACCCTGATCCCTATCAAGTCATGCCTGGGTCGGACAGGGCAAGTCCAGGAACGGACTTGGAACAGACCTGACACTTGCCCAGTCTACGTGGCACATACCCAACGTAGCACAGCAGTAGTTAACGGCACCTGTTTTGGGTAGAATTGGCTATGACGCATCTCTCCAAGATGCTATCTTGGAAAAAAATGCCTACGTCAAAGTACAGCTGTCCTACTGGAACAGAGGAAACTGTAACTGTTGGTGCACTGGTATGTAGAGCTTCTTGCTTACTTTGACATATCACAGACTTGTTCACCTAGCCAAACTGTGACTGAGAACATCATCTTTGGATGGAGGATCTCTGAATCTGGCAGCCGAGATCCTCCCTGCAGGTCTCAGTTCAACCACAGCATTCAGAAACAGTGGAGCTAGTGTGGATGGTGGCATCTTAAATCTTACCTTGGTTGGTTTTAGTGAACTGTGAAGGTTTTCAAGGTAAAAAGCTCATATATGGGTTCATGAAAGGCAGGTCTTGCCTAACCAACCTGATTTCCTTCTATGACCAGGTGACCCGCCTGGTAGACGAGGGAAAGGCTGTGGATGTTGTCTACCTGGACTTCAGCAAAGCCTTCGATACAGTCTCCCACAGCATTCTACTGGAGAAGCTGGCGGTTCATGGCCTTGATGGGTGTACTCTTCGCTGGGTTAAAAACTGGCTGGATGGCCGTGCCCAGAGAGTGGTGGTGAATGGAGCTAAATCCAGTTGGCGGCCAGTCACAAGCGGTGTCCCCCAGGGCTCAGTGCTAGGGCCGGTCTTGTTTAATATCTTTATCAATGACCTGGACGAGGGGCTCGAGTGTGCCCTCAGTAAATTTGCAGACGACACCAAACTAGGTGGGAGTGTTGATCTGCTCGAGGGGAGGAGGGCTCTGCAGAGGGACCTAGACAGGCTGGATCGATGGGCCGAGGCCAACTGTATGAGGTTCAACAAGGCCAAGTGCCGGGTCCTGCACTTTGGTCACAACAACCCCATGCAACGGTACAGGCTTGGGGAAGAGTGGCTGGAAAGCTCCATGGCAGAGAAAGACCTGGGGGTACTGGTTGACAGCCGGCTGAATATGAGCCAGCAGTGTGCCCAGGTGGCCAAGAAGGCCAATGGCATCCTGGCTTGTATCAGGAATAGTGTGGCCAGCAGGAGTAGGGAAGTGATTGTGCCCCTGTACTCGGCGCTGGTGAGGCCGCACCTCGAATACTGTGTTCAGTTTTGGGCCCCTCACTACAGGAAGGATGTTGCGCTGCTGGAACATGTCCAGAGGAGAGCAACAAAGCTGGTGAGGGGTCTGGAGCACAAGTCTTACGAGGAGCGTCTGAGGGAACTGGGGTTGTTTAGCCTGGAGAAGAGGAGGCTGAGGGGAGACCTTATCGCCCTCTACAACTACCTGAAAGGAGGTTGTAGTGAGGTGGGGGTCGGCCTCTTCTCCCTGGTAACAAGCGATAGGACTAGGGGGAATGGTCTAAAGTTGCGCCAGGGCAGGTTTAGGTTAGACATTAGGAAAAATTTCTTCACAGAAAGGGTTGTCAGGCTCTGGAATGGGCTGCCCAGGGAGGTGGTTGAGTCCCCGTCCCTGGACGTATTTAAAAGAAGGATAGATAAGGTACTTGAGGACATGGTTTAGTGGTTATGGGATGGCAAGGTTAGGTTAGTGGTTGGACTTGATGATCTTAAAGGTCTTTTCCAACCGAGATGATTCTATGATTCTATGATTCTATATTACCTGCTCTGCAAACGGGATTCATAGAATTGAGTATTTTTTCTTAAATGGCTGACAGAAGAGAGCAAACAGCATTTCCTGGCAGTTTGATCCAGCTCTGAGTGGCCTGAGATGTCAGGGGTGGAGGGGTCAGATTTTACAACTTGTGAAAACGAGTGGGAAGTATTTCTGGTTTAATAGTTGACTATTTTGTAATGCCTTAAGAAGGTGAGGCAAACTGCCAGTCCTTACCCTGGAAGTTTGTGGTAAATTTGGCTAATGATGGTCCAGACTTCATGACTTTCTGTGAAAACCTTAATAATGACGTTTCCAGTTGACCAAAGTGGCTGAATTTCAGACCAAAGCGAAGTGAGTGCTGCTGGTTCTGACCACCCATGGGGTTTGCTCTTGTCCTGACTCTGCAGGACTGAGGCAGTTGTTAACGTCCACGCATTGCTGCTTACATGAGATTCATCCACATCTCTCTTTGCAGACCCTGCTGATACATTCCCGTTCTTTTCTTCAGTGCAGAGTAAACACCAAGCCCTAGAAGAAAGCAAACTGCACGTTAACATGAGCAATAATAGTGAGGTGCAGCTGGAAATACCACAGACAGGAACAGCCACAGGTTCTACAAACAGCTCTCTTGTAGCCTCAGTAGATAATCTACTTTCTGGGATGTCTGGGTATAGGTACAGTAAGTTTCCTCTGCAGCTCTCCAACAGCATGTCCTTTTTATCGCAATGACCTAGTTATCGGAGCCTTTGCTTGAAAGGTGGGTGATTACCTCATGTTCTAGGAATGCTTAACTTGAGGAATACCCAAAGGCTTTAGCAGATGCAGAATGTTGCTCTCTACCTTTTTTTTTTTTTTTTTTTGTTAAGCCCCGCCAGTAGCTAGAAGGTGGTGTACTTGGGGGAAGACCTGGAAGGCTCTCCCGTTTGCACAGTTTTGATTACTTCAGACAATTTGTGGTACTCTGCTCCATCCTTTCGCCAAACCCCTGGAACAGCTGGGAGATGTCCAATAGGAGAAGAAAACCATCTCGGAGGTCATGCTGTTTCTTTCTGCCCAAGTTGGCCTTGGATTCTGGCCAGCCTGGGATTTTTTACATAAAATGCTTGCGTTGTGCTCTCCATTTGCTTTTGACATGTCAAATGTTGTGACGGTGGTGTTTTTATATAAAAAAGATTAAGCGTGTTCCTAGGAGTAGGCTCTGTCATCTTCAAAATTTCAGTGCCGAGGCAGTTTGAAGTCAGCGGAGGACATGTCAGGTGCTCAAGATTTATAAGAACTCTGCAATTTATTTCCAAAAGTAGGAAATAAATCTTGGGTCTTGGGGAAAAAAAAAAAATTACTTACCTCAACTACTTTTCCTAAAGAAGGACTGGCTTAACTATCCAAAAATGATTGAGCCCTGCAATTCCTGTGTGAAGAGCTAACACTTCTCTGGGAATTGAGGTGATCTTGATCTTGGCGGGTGGAGTGGGAGAACAGTGCTTCTTACCAGAGGAATTTGCATCAAATTTATCTGCTAAGTGTTTGGAAACTCCTTTTTGGGGATTTGACATCAGAAATGGCTGGTGAGACATATTCCCTGTTGAGCAGCAGAGAAATAAACTGCAGGGATTTACTAAAATGTTGGATATGTATGTCTGGATCTACTTGGGAGCAAGTAGGCTATGGAGAAACTTGCAACAATGTGCAAGAAAGAAATTAATAGAAATAGCAGTGTGGCTATATCCTAACATCATTAAGAAATATTTGATTAAGTGGAGTCCTTAAAAGTGAGGCTCTTATCCGCAGTTATCTGGGAAATGGTGGCTGAAGGACCAGCTTCAAGGCGAAGTTTACAGTGCAGGGGACTGTTTGCAGAGTTCGTGTATAAAAGGATTAGAGAGGTGATAACGGGTACTTGATCTTGCTTAAGCTGGCAAAGTGGCTTTGATTTGATTGTAGGTTATTTTAAGCCAATTTCCCACTAATAATGTTTCTTGCTAAAATAGTCTTTGCTTTCTAGAGCAGGTCTTTAAAAAGAAAAAAAAGGGGGGGGCGTGGGGGAAGGCAGAAGAAAGGTAGGATGAAATGCAGTATTTCTTTGCTAAGTAATTGAAAATGCATGGTGTCCTACAGAGCATCCACTTCCATTTGGAGAGCGGAGCTGAATTTGTCTTCCCACACTGTTGTGTTGAGTTGTCGGTTCTCCTGGGGGCTGAATCCAGCCCCAGGCTGTTTGAGAAGGGTCTCCTGCTGCTTGGCCCAGTGGTGGTCCTTGGGGAAATTGCTGTACATTGAAATAGGAACTACCAGAAGCCTGTAGTGTTTCTGCAAGTTGTCTCACTTCATCTCTTTGCAGAAGTCTGCCAGTCATGGTTTTTGTTTCTGTTTTTTTGTTTTTCTTTTGAGGCTGAACTTTCGGTTTTCTTTAATGGTTTACTTTTTGCAGAGGAAGGTTGGGGCTTGAATCTTGATGCATTTATTATTGATAGCATGCGTTGAAAACATCAGAGGAATGACTAATGGCCTGGTCTGTGCTGTGGCAGTACTGTTTTCTAAGGCTATCCATTATGAGCTAGAGAGGCTGAGCTCGGTGGTAAGCTGTTACTAGAATAAAATCATCCCAAAGTTGCAAAACTATAGTGACTTTGTAAGGGCTATATATTAATTCTGATAATGAACGAGCGGTTTAAATTCCAAATTATTTTGCCCTTCAGCTGGACTCGGTGCTCTCGTTGGGTTTTGGGTGCATCTGTGATGTGAATGGTATCGACCTCCTGAGTGCAAAGAAGAGTGGAAGTTAGTTTTAACTCTTTCCTTTAAATGTCGTTCCCAGGCATCTGAAGAGGCCTCGCTACGGGCTTTGGAGGGTCTAATGACAGAGTTTTTCCACAATTGCACAACAAATGAGCGGAAACGCGAGATAGGTGAGTTCATGCTGCTTCTAGGGCTCTATCTGATACTGAGCTGGCATCTTAGCCTCTCCTGCTTGTGTATGAACTTGAAGCAAAGGCTTATGTAGTTTGGGTTTTGGAGATCCCCATGGCAAGTCCTATAGATAATCAATATCTTGGTAACTGCCTGCTGCTGTGAGCATGGAGATGCAGTTTTTTATCAGGGCTAGGAAGTTGGTTCGGGTAGGAGAAGGATGTTAGGCTTTTTCTCTGCCTGTACATTGTTCAATTGTATGTCCTGGAAAACCTCTGCCATCTAGAGATGGAGTATGGACTTCAGATTTGTTTAGCATTAAGAAGGGAAAGCAGAAGACTGTTGTAGTTAATGTGAAATGACAAGTAGGAATAAAGAGTGAGGTTTCATTTTGTTCATTTTGGCTGGTGTTATTAAATATGTCCTTCTGAAAACCAACAGAGATCTAGCTTAGCTTCTTGGTTAATGGCTGTAAATAGGCAATTTGCTTTTATTCTAAAACTTCTGCCATCCCTAACTTCAGTGCCAAAAGTGTGATCAGCATGAAAGACTTCTCCCAGAAATTTGGTAAAATAAAGAATAAGCAACTAGGCAAGTCGGGTTTTTTCCCTATTGTGTAGATTTTCTGCTGTGGAAAAGGTAAAAGCCTTCAGCATCTTCCATTTTCCTGCTTAAGTTGCAGGAACGAAACCAGTTGATTAAGGCTTAAATTTGATTAGTCTATAAAACAGCCCTTGCACCTTTTCCCTTTGCCACATTTGGTACATAGTCACTTCATGCGCGGTGACCAAATCCTGTACCCAAGCGTTCGGAGAGGTTTTTGATGTGCTGACCTACATCAAAGTCAGTGGCTCTTGGAGCAATTGAATTAAAACAAGGGTGTTTTATAACACCACGTGTGATCTGAAGTACTCCTAGTCTTTCACAGTGAGCTAGTATCCCAACATGTGCTGTTTATCTATAAAGTGGTAATGCTCGTAAAGCCATTTTTGTGTGATTTGTGTGATTCAGCTATTAGTCTGGTGTGGTTTTTATGTAAAGACTGTGTTCTAAAATGACATACCTATTTTGTTTTCATTAAAGCCTATCATTAGATCACTTTTAATACTTAAAAGTGTGATTTTTTTTTTTTTTTTTTTTCTACCCTCCTCCAGGTTGAGTCATTCCCTGAACACGGGGTTTCTTCCATGCTCAGTGTATTACTGTGCCATCAGTACATTGTTATGGATTTGTTTACAGCTTAAGGATTTTAATGTATTTTTTTAATACTTTATTTTTTCAGAGGAGCTTTTAAATAACTTTGCCCAGCAGATAGGAGCCTGGAGGTTGTGCCTCTATTTCCTGTCAAGTACAAGAAACGACTATGTAATGATGTACAGTTTGACTGTGTTTGAGGTAAGATGTGTACCATTGCCTGCTTAGTGCATTTTCTGTCTGCTGCAGTTTTATACGGCAATCGATTTTATTTGAAAATGTTTGTCTAAAATGGCAGTCCTAGTATAGTACGGTGATAAAGGATGCTTTTATTGCTATCTCCTAGAGAGGTTGCTTAATGGCAAGCTGAGAGTAGGAGAATATGAATCTTTGTACACAAATTGAAGAATTAATTTCCTGGCATCTTGAAGTACAAATTACCTACAGTTTCAGAGGCTGCTTTGAGTTTTCTGCACAATGCTTTTAAGAGCGTTATTGCTTTTATACTCTTATGGTCAGAAATATGTGTATGATTACCCAATCCTAGCTATAGCAAACTTTAATGCGAAGAGGGAAGACAAAGTTGCTTTTATTTTTCTGACATCTCTTACTCATGGTTGATGCTCTTGAACTACATCCTGCAAGGTTATGTGCTAGTTGTAGAGGTAAGGTCACTTTAGAAGACCACATCCCACCCTTTACCTATTTATAAATAAGAACAAAGTTATGGTTAAAAGCCTAAGTATTGATTTGTGTATCTGCTGGAAGAAACAAAAGAATTCTGTGAACAGTTCTGGCTTATCAGCTGCTTTCTTAGTGACCAGTGCAGTCTCTTTCCCTAACGATGATCTGGGGTTTGGTCAATATAATGCCTCACCCTGGTCCATTTTTGGCCTCTACATTGTGTCTGTGGCTGGGTTGGCACTCTGAGCTGTGCTTCTAAATCAGAGGGGTTTTCTATCCTTTGCAGTGAGTCACTTTTTAGATAGAGCAAACAACTCTGTTCTTAAAAGTTGTGTTGCTTTGACAATTATCCACGTTGTTGTTGTTGACTTCTTCACTTAAAATGTTCACTCTTTATCTGGGGTTGCACGGGGAGTCCAGACTCAATCTGCAAACTGAATCTGCTTTGCCTTCCTCTCAAAAAGGGGTAATCGTGACAAATGGTATGGGAAGCGTTCCCTGCCCTGGGGATGGTTATCACACAGCAGCAGTCTGCAATAATTAAACCGATTTTCATGAAGAGGAAAACATATTTGATTACTGAGCTTCTGCTTCTCTGGAGGGGTGTGGGGGGAAGTAGTACTGAAAAAGTAATTGTGGCCAGAACTGAGCAGAACAAAGAAATCACTGTCCAAGTGAAAAGTGAGGGAGTCCACAGCTCAGCTGAGAGATTAGGATCTCTCCATTGTGGAGCTCGAATTTCCAAAGTTAACTACTGTAGTGCTGCGCATTTGTCTGGTCCTCATTTCCTTAGTCTGTGACTTCTTCACTCCACTGTCTGAGCTGTCTGAGAGTGCTGAATGTCAGTACAAGCGCATATATAAGCACAAGGATTGTTCCCAAAACTTTCCGAGAATGTTCTTTTCTAGAATGTCTAGGAAGTTAACAATGGATCCGGAATAAACATCCTCATGGTCCCCTTCCAGATGAATAGTTTTTACTTCTTGCTTTTGGAAAAGATGATATCTGCCCAAAAAACATTTCGCAGGTAGAGAAAGCTGCCACTTCCAGGTCAAATGAGTAGGACAAAACTCAGTGGGCATTAAAGCGTGAATGTAATAGCTAAAGTATCTTCCAGTTTTATTGGGGCTTCTGAAACTCTCATTCTAGACTTGCATCAAGGAACTTACATTTGGTCTTCGTTGTTTTTAAGAAATACTTTCTGCGAGAAAACCCCAAAAGCAACTTCTTTGAGGAACTTAATCTATAAATTTACCCCTGCACCTCTACACTGTGAACCGGTACCTCTGTACCGTGGATTGGATCTGCCTTCACCATAAATAATTTTCCATTTTCTGCAACAACTCCCTTCGCAGTATCTCCTGCTTTTGGCTTCTCCAAGCTATGTCCCTGCAGATGGGTACAGACGTTGTCTCAGTAGCAGGCCTCCTCGCTAAGTTATCCTCAGAGGCTCAGCTCCTAATTCTCCAGAGCCCCTAAATGGGATCGTAGTGTGGCAGGAAAGCAATTTGCGACTCTGCCTTCTTATGGATTTTGTCTGGTTTTAAGTGTACTAAAAGCTTTCTGTTAAAGTGGTGCCCTGTCACTGCAAGGCAGTCACTCCGACGGCAACCGTCCAGGAGACCCGGGTGGCATCAGTGTGAGCTAAAGCCAAACTCGCTTTTCCTCTTTTTTTTTTTTTTTTTTTTTTTTGTC
>VXBL01002754.1:195943-228427 GCA_013400195.1 Aramus guarauna | reverse complement strand
CCCCCCCCCCCCCCCCCCCCCTTTTAAAGGGGAAAAGCTAGATGTCCAGGGTTAAATGATTGTGGAAATACTTTGTATGCATGCCCGCTGGTTCTGCTTGACCCAAAACTGGTTACAATGGTAAGGTGCTGGTTGCTGACACTTCGCAGTTAATAGGAATGTTCAAAGAGCTATTGGTAACAATTTCTGGGGTGTTGAAACCCATCTGTTTTGAAACTCGGATGTTGGAGGACTTCTACAAATCTGATCTGCTTGTGGTTTTGGGTTTTTCTTAGAACTCATCCCTATACATTGTGTGACTTGTGAGAGACAAGCTCCTTGAGCCATCACTGACTTCGGTTGCCCGAGTACCCATTAGGTAGCCAAGCTTATTCCAGGTTGGTTAGTAATGCAGGGTTTGCCCTCTATTAAGCTGCTCTTGTTCTGCCTAGCTCAGTTTGCACGCACTTGTCTCTACGTGTTGTTAAAGATACCAGGGTTGGTACCGGACTGCTGAGCAGCTAAAGCGTCTTAAATTGCAGCACTTTGCCCGGCAAGCCTGTTAGAGCTCTTACAAAAGAGAAACATCTTCTTTAACCTGCTCATACCTGCTTGGCTCCTTACCTATAGGTCTACCCACAGCAGCAGAGAAGGTTGAACTACATCAACTATAGGTGCTTAAATTTTTAACTGACCAGGCTTGGTCAGCAAGAGGCCTGGATAGATTTGAAAGCTTTTCCTTGCCTGCAGCAGATCTGCCTGGTGCTCTGTCCCTGCATTTTCTGTCTAAGATGATCTCATTTGGGAGGTCTGTTTCTTTTCCAGAACCTAATCAATAAGATGTGGCTTGGGGTCCCATCTCAAGACAAAATGGAGATCCGCAGCTGCCTGCCCAAGCTCCTTCTAGCTCACCATAAAACTCTGCCTTACTTCATCAGGAACAAACTCTGCAAAGTCATTGTGGATATTGGCCGGCAAGACTGGCCAATGTTCTACCATGACTTTTTCACTAACATCTTGCAGGTAAGAAGTTTCTAAAGGGAAAACTTGGTTTCCTTCACAGAGAGACATTATTTTGTTTCCTTAAGTAGTGGCTTCCCTTGATGAAGATTAAATAATTACATGAAAAACAAAGTTGCTTCTTAAATTCCACTTCCTTTTTAATTTTGTAGATAACCTTTCATGTTACATTTCTTTCTAGTGTTATATAAGGGTTTTTTGACGAAGGAACAATACTATGCAACAAATATCAACTGCACTTTGAATTTTAAATATATAGGAGTAGTTGTTGAAATTGTAGGGGTTGTGGGTTGTTCTTTAAAGAAAACAAAAAGTCTGTAAAACTATGGATGTATCACTGGATGATTCTCAAAAGTGAAGTTTCTGAATGTGGCTGTCGGAGATTTTTCACCTAAAAGCCGAAGATGCCCTAAAATATCACGTAAAGTCGCTAATGGAATGTTGTCGGGGTGTTTAAGAGGGCTCTTGCAGGAAGACCAGGGTATGTATTTGAGGGTCCTGGCTGAGACAGTGCCGTCGGTTTGAATGTTGGTTGTAATTCAGTATCTCCACAGTGAAGCCTGAGCCAGGCTGGAGCCTCACTGGGCTAGTGCAAACCTCTTCTTTTGGTTCAAGTACCTTGTTTCCATTTCTCTTAAAATTGTTCCTAATTGACTTAAAGAAGCTGAGTGTAAAACTGAAGTGCTGCACAGTCTTGTTCTGCTGACATAATTACATGATTTGAATGCAGCTCTGTCCACAGACAAGCCACAAGGCAGTTGTTTAATAAAAAAAACAATAAATTGAAGTCCTGGAGTGTAAGGAGTTTATTTGTTAAGACAAATGCTTCTAGTATTAATTGCAAAATTTAAAAAAAAAAAAAAAAGCTAACTTGGCATACAGAGCTTGTTACTAACTGGTGTCACCTTTTTTCAGATAGCTTTCTGTAATCATGTGGTGCGATGTACTGCAATTTCTTCTCAAATTGTCAATTGGACAATAAGTACTGAGACAACTGTCTACACTTCGTTTTGGCTTTTATTTCACCTGGATCTGCAACTGTATTTCTGAGTTTCTCCTTGCTTTTCTAGCACTTTTGGAGGTTATCTTAAGTGATTGCAGAGCCCACTTTGGGTATCTATTTTTCCTTAAGCCTCTCCTCATGAACTCAGCTTCAGAGGGAAATGTTTCCATAAATTAATTTCTAGAGCAGACACCTTCCAAAAATGTTCAGAGAAAGTGGAAGAAAAACACTGACACTGAACTTCAGGACCCTAAAATAAAGAGTAGCAGCATAGGAGTGGAATGACTTGCTTTGAGTTACAGATGAGTCCTCTCAAGACTTTCTTCTGAGATAGAATCAAACAGTTGCTTCAGATTACTATTAACTTGTATCCCCGTACTCTTAAATAGTCTCAAAAACTTTTCCTGAACCATTGGATGGGTGGAGAAGAAAAGTAACTTGGGGTATTGTATTGTCCTTATGCAAACCAAATAATTTGAGGCATGAGATTTGTTTAACGTTACTGAAGTGCCGGTGCGTGGTATTGCTAAACTTCTGGTATTGTCAGAAAATATTCTGAGAGGAGACGTTAAGTCTCTTTGCAACTTACTGACAAGTTGTGCATGTCACTGTAGCTTTTTTTTTTTAGCTGTCTGTTCCTGTGCCATCGTGCTTCCTTTCTGAAAGCTAACGTACAACTAGACTAAGAGCTTTCAGGCAGGCTTTTCCCCCCGCGTATTTGACCAACCTGTGTTAACTCAGTGTGTTTCTGGTTTGGTGGGTCAAGGAGATTAGGACCGAGGTCAGCCTGTGTTACAGAATTTCCGACTTCAAGGATTACTTGTAGTAATTGTGATTGGCTTTAGGCTTTTTCTCCCAGAGGGAGTAGCGCATGAATTGTGTTGGATGTTCCAGGTCAACAGAGAAGAGCAGCATTTTATTTTCAGCTGAAAATAAAACTTTGTCCCTCTGTGAATGTGTCTTTAATCCTGTTCCTTTGCTAACAAAGGCAAAAATCCTTGCTTTCTCTGGTCCTATTCCTGCGCGTTCTGTCTGTGGTGGAAGTCACTCTTTTTAGGGTAAATGTGATTTTCATTTGAGATGCGATACAGACGCAAGGAGAGGTTGTGTTCCTGTGTGATCCGATATTGGCTGCATCTCTTGGTATGGGAAGGGATGGGCTTTTTAATGGCAAACTGCTCGGCTGATGGTGCAGGTTCCTGACTTGAGCTCAGCTGCAGTGGCAGCCCTGTTACGTGGTGAAACCACCGGTGCTGAGGCAATTCTGAGAAGTGATGATGTCAGCAGAAGGCAGTAAACAGAAGGAACAAACTGTTACTGGTAAACATGCTGGAGCAGAGAACATGTGCAATGAAATTATGACAGTTCTCTTGAAACCCCAAGGATTCCCATGGTACTTGAACTGTTGCAACATCTTAGATTAACGTATCAGGAAATGGAAGGTTTGCAGTTCTCTTCCCTCAATGCACAGCGCTGCAAACTGTGGGAACTGATCCTCCCTCAGTCTTGAAACGCTTGTAAACTGCTAATGGTATTACTAACCCCCCGTTCATCAGCTGAAAGCTTTGCAGAGTGTTGTCATCACATGTTGCATTTGTGTGTCTTCCTCTCAGTTAATTCAGGCTCCTGTGACCACTCCTCTGGGACTGATCATGTTGAAAACTACTTCGGAAGAACTGGCGTGTCCGCGGGAAGATCTTAGCGTAGCCCGGAAAGAAGAGCTACGCAAGCTGCTCCTAGACCAGGTGCAAACAGTGCTTGGGCTCCTCACAGGTATGAGTTACAGCACTTGAAGCCTTGAAACAAATGTCCTTCTTTCACCATCCTTAAGATGCTAACGAGCTTGCACGTTCTAGGTTCAGTGAAGCGACGTGTGGGCGATGTAGTGGCTGCTCCTGCAGTTTGAATGCTCAACTCTACCCGTAGGCATTTGGGTCAGCTTATGAAACAAGCTTCTGTAGCAGAGCAAATGTATAGCTACATACGTCCCTCCCTTTATGGAGAGGGGTTGCGATCGTGTGTATAAGTGCTTGGTAATTTCTTTGGGATCACTAAGAGAAGACAATGTTCCTTGTCAAAGCGCTAAAGATGTTCTCTAACAAAGTTCTCTTGCAGGCTCTGGTATGTTTGTTAGATCAGTCTGTCTTTTAGCAGGCTGTTCTGAAAAATATCTCTTTGGCCAGGTATTTTGGAGAGCATCTGGGACAAACACAGCGTTACTGCTGCCACTCCACCACCATCACCAACTTCAGGAGAAAGTGGTAAGGACGGCTAAAGCTACAAGATGATATTTCCATGTACTTAAACTTGCAATATCAGGCATAAATTCCTTCCTTTACTAACCTCTTGTAATAACCCTTTCCTAGAGCTTTTCATGGGCCAGCAAATTTCTAGTCGGAATGACAAAGTTTACATGAAGAAGCATTCTCCACTGCAGTGGATGCCTTGCTGAAAATGCCACCTCACTGAAAGTACACATTTAGCTTCTTGTTGTCCTCAGATGGCAAAAAGCTTTCAGAAGTGTCAATGCAAAATGCTCTGACATGAGTGAGTTGGCATTGTCATCTCTGAATTTCAGCTGTAAGCACATCAAAAGCCAGAGGGGAGCAAAACTGAAGCTCTAAAAAAAAAAAAAATATAGTGGCTAGGACTTTGTGCATATATAGTGAAAGTTTGTTTTTTGCTTATTCTTGTCAGTCTTTTGTGTGGGTGTTTCTCATCTAAACTCATTTACGTACTTATTTCTTATAACCTGCAAAATGGAGGATATATTTTGATTTCCTTGTACTTGGAGCACATTTCACTTATCCTGTTAAGGCTAAATAGGGGACAGATGTGGAAGGCCATGCCAGACACAAAGCTGACCTTGATGACCACCAGTGTTCCTCGTGCTTTCGTGTCATATGGGTTGTTATGTTCAGCTTGGCCAAGGTTGTCCAGCAGCACGTTGTGTTTTTGTTCCCGCTTCTTGGAAAACAAAGCGAGAAGAAATACGACAATGCAGTGCAATCAGTATTTTTGTTTAAAAGCTCTGATCTTGGCTCTGTCTGCTTTTAAAAAGAAAAAAGAAGGACTTAGGGTCTGGAATTGTATAAAAAACGCTTGTGCGTAGGGGGAAGATGAAACCCTCGTGGATCTGATAGTTGTTTCTCCAGGGTCACGCTGATACAGAGTTGTGCTCGGTGTGTTCTGTGAGTTAAAGGTACATGATATAATTGTGTTGTCTTGCTTATCTTTGGGACCTTAAACAGTTAATTGAGCTATCCAGATCATTTCCTTGTGGCCAGATTGCATGAGCCAGCTTAAGACAGCTGCCTGTGATAAGTTTTTGTTAAATGTGAAAGTTTTAACAAAAAATTAAGTTTGGAGCAGAATTTCAAGTGCTTCTTTCCTGTAGTTTAAGACACTTTCATGTTTATCTACAAAACACAAACTTAAATGGGAAGAAATATTTCCTTGGGGGGAAATTTTGCTGCAGTTAGCAAAAGTTTGAAGAAATTAGTATTAACAGAAAAGAACAAAACTTCTAGTATCACTTGGCAAGAGTGAACATGCTGCTTGGAGAGGACAGGAGTGCTGGCTTCACTCACCCTGGCAGCGAGAGCCTCAGTACTTTGCGATGTTGAGTAAGATCGAGGTCTTCCATGGTAAAAAACCTGATTTATATTAGTATCGACTGTTGGTAGCAAGTGCCTCACTGGCTAATAATGATGCTGGATTTGTACAAAACAATTTGAATTGTTCCGTGAGCCCAGGCGTGTGCTAGGAGATGCTGGTTAATGTGGGCATATCCAAGACCATGCCCGCAGGACCAGGTACCGCACCATGAACAGCATGTTCCAGAGGTGCTAGTAACTTAAACTGATACAACCCAAAAAACCTATTTTGTTGTCTGGAGTTGTAATAAAAAAAAGAAACCAAACAGCAGAAGAAATTCTGGACTGATCGTCAGCGGAAGCCTATTGGAGATGTCCTCCCAGTTCCTTGGTGAATCGCTGGATAGTGCTTGTGCTGAGGCAGCTTTTATCCACCTGTGCATTCACCTTGTGACTCTAGATCCTATTTCTCAAAGTGACAGTATGCTGCATTTCTGTTCTGGGTCTTTCCTTTCCCCCCTTTCCAGGAAAACAAACAAACTTCTTACACAGCAAATTGTCAAGATATTGCTAGTAATTAAGGCTACACTGACACTTCCTTTAGAAATTCAGGCTTAATTTCATTGGGTCCTGCCTGTGCAAACTTGTTTACTTGAAACTTTCTTTGGGTTTGTTTTTTTTTCCCCTGTGCTCTGCCTTAACTACTTTCTCCAAGTTAAAACTGATTGTGCTTCAAGTTCTTGAAGTCCAAAAGGAAGAGCACCGAGTGCTTCCCTCTTGTCCGTGGCTTGCTTGCTTTCTGTGATTTGGGAAGGACTCTCTTCTTTTGCTTTACTTTGTTTAGTAATCAAAGGTCCCTTGGGTCACTATTTGGTGATACGATTGGTCAAAAGAGTCACAGGGTGGAGTAAGAGCACTGATGGGGTTACTGACACGGAGAACATACGGGGATTAAAGCCGCACACAAGTCGGTAGCAGTGAGCAGCAGTCGTGGCATTGCACGTCTGGGCTTTATGTACAGGCAGAGATGAACGCATGATTGGAAGGTGAACTACGGGACAAACACGGGCTTAGTGAAACCCTGCCATTAAATTCTGCACTGACGGTGTTATTTCTCTGTCCTTAAAATTTGTGAAATCCATAAGCTGACCAAATCTTTTTACCCACAGATTGTTATGTTTGAGTCTCATTCATGCAGCAAAGTATTCCTGTTTACTGGTGACCAACTTCTTTGTTGCTTAGATGAGGCCATCACCTTTTTCTCTTTACATTCAGGTGAAACACAAGATGTTCTACAAGGCAAAATAAGCTTCAGAGTGCCTATAAATGTTTAATATTATACATCAGAGCCATCATCCATCAGAGCCATCATCCATCAGAGCCAAAATCTCTTTAGGAACTTGGAGAACCTGTGCTTCCTTTTTTTGCACAGGGAAGCAGGATGAAGTGGTAACCTGCAAGTCTTGCACAGTTTTTAAATAGCACTTGAAGACAATGTTAAACTCATTTCTCATACCATTTAAGCAGAGGAACTCTGATAATGTCCTGTTGGGAAACATTTGAGTTATTACATCAATATAGAATTTACTCGGCAATAATCTCTCGGTCTCCAAATGTTGTCTTTGCATGATTGATAGCTCTTTATTTGATGAATTTCTTCCTTAGACATACTCATGTATGGTAAACAAAGGAGTAGCAGAAATGTTTTTTGATGCTTAACTTCTGCAGAACTAGCCTGATCCCAGCCCCTCCTGAGAGTTTTCTCCTTGTGCATGAAGGCAGTTCATCCCGAAAATTTATTACCTGTTTGTAAAGACACCAAATACAACTTAAAATCCCTTAAAGTCTGAGCTTCAGTAATTTAACTGAGGGCAAAGTACTCAGACCAACTGCCGTGAGTTACAGGGACTTAATTTACAATTTCTGGTGTTGATGGATTAAAATATTATTATTTTTTTTGGTGGAGTTTGGACTGGACATTTGAAAGAAGCACATCTGCTTCTGTGAAAGCACAATGCAGACAGCTCTTGCACTGCAGCATATATATATCTATATGGTTGTGAATGTTACCATGGCTGCTGCTTTAATATAAGACTAAGCGCTGAGTTTTCTAATTCAGCTGAAGTAGCATGGTGCCTTAAATTCCTGGAGCAGAGGGGAAAGAAACAATGTTGAGATATGATAGGGAGTTAGGAATTTAATGATGTAAGACATTGATCTTGATGAAAAATGGAGACTTCAGAGGAATCTGTTCATCACGCGTGCTTCTGCGTACTTTGGAAATAGCTCATTAAATCGTATCTGTTTGTTTTCGTACTCCTAGTGTTGGGTCATTTCACTTTAAAAAAAAAAAAAATTTTTTTTCAGATTTTCTGGGGAGAACTTCAAATTCTGTAACGTAGCAAGTATTTGTGAATTTCTAAAGCCAAAGAGATTATTGGTACTCAAGGAAGAGAAGTGTATTGAATAACCTGGGAAGGTGCATAAGTTTTTCAGCATGTGGAAGCCTGCAAGTCAGTGGGCAGCTTACGCAGGGAAGGGCAGCCTAGCTGGCAGTGTCCGCTTGGACTTCCATAAAGCTTTCAAGGGGCCTTCTTGCTAAAAGCTTTTGAGAAAACGAAGGCCATCAGGGATAAGGAGAGTCTCTACGTTGTTGAAAAATTGGTTAGAACGTAGGAGGGAGGCAAAAGGGAAGTGGAAGTGGTCCGCTCTTGCCGCGAGGGGTAGGTCACCTCTGCAGTGACATGCTCATGGCCGTACTTGTTAGAGACCTGGGAAGAGGGCTCAGTGAAGAGTCGAGGAGGCTTGCCAACGGCACCAAGGTGGCCCGAATAGTGAAAAGGAGGGATGACTGAGGACTTGCAGGAAGATCTCCATATGTCTCTGGGCAAACAGGAGGTGAAACGCAATGCAGATAAGTATAACCTACATTTGGGCAGGGAGAGCAGTTCTCATCTCGTGCCAAATCATGGGCTCCAAACTCTCCTTGTGTGTGCAGGAGTAACTTCTGAGTGTCAGGCCAGATCATTCTACAATAATTTCGATTGGTAGCAGTCAAAACCAGGTAACTGCTATGGTGCTGGGTGGAGTTAAGGTTCCTCCGCACCTGAATAGCGGCTGCAGTTCTGGTCTGACTGTATCAGTAGGCATAGAGCAGAAATGAAAGCTTTGTAGAAAGGCAGTCAAGATGATTGAGGGCATTGAATGGCTTCCATGTAAGTAATAAGAAAAGTAGTAGTACTCTTCATTCTCTCAAAGAAATTGAGCACGAGGAGCTGCAATAGAAAGCTATTGAGTGACATGTAGAAGCTGAATGGAAAAATATAACTGCTTTTCCCTGTTTGGGGTACAGGAGGTAGGAAATGAAACTAGCAGCTGACAGACCCCAGACAAAATCCATCTTTACACAATGTGTGGTTAAGCTGTGTAATTCTGTCACTGGATGGTGCAAATATTAAGTTTATGTGGCTGTAGTTGGAGACCGGATAAATTCATGAAAGATAAATCCTGAGGCTGTACAGAATTTTTTCAAACCCCACTTGGCTCAAGAAGCCTTTGGAGGCTGAGGAATGTGATCTGTGCCTGCGGTGGGCTTTTGGTCACTGAGGAAAGGTGGACTTACTGGTCTGACTCAGTACATCTGCTCTTACATCATCCACAAGCTGTCATCTGCAAGCAGAAGCAACTCCGCCAAGGTTCAGTGTAACATGGATGTGCCAGACAACTTGTGCAAGCTTATATCAAGGATGCTCGACCTTGCAAGGGGAGCGAATTTTATAATAATAATATCAATGACACAGGGTGTATTTTAGGAATTTATCATCTGAACAAAAATTCGGAAAATTCCAGAATACAAAAATTGCTAGTTCATTTCGGACAAATCTTTGTACCTCGACTTGCTGAGCGCCAGAGGCTTTGGTGGCTTTTGCTGCATAGCTAGGGCTGGCAGTTGCAGGATTTGGAAGTGGTTGCCTTGATTTATAATGCAGATGTGGTTTTTTTGTTTCCTAGGTGACCTCTTAAGTAGCCTGTTGCAGAGTCCCAGTGCGGCCAAATTGTTGAACCAGCCAATCCCCATCCTTGATACAGAAAGTGAATATATATGTTCCCTGGCACTGGAGTGCCTGGCACACCTCTTCAGCTGGATCCCTTTGTCTACCAGTATCACCCCATCACTCCTCACCACCATTTTCCACTTTGCTCGCTTTGGCTGCGACACCCGCGTTCGGAAGATGTCTTCTGTCAATGGCAGCAGCCAGAACTTGGTGTTGGGACAGGAGCGTGGCCGACTTGGCATCTTGGCTATGTCTTGCATCAATGAACTGATGTCTAAGAACTGTGTGCCTATGGAATTTGAAGAGTA
Source organism: Aramus guarauna (assembly GCA_013400195.1). NCBI lineage: Eukaryota > Metazoa > Chordata > Aves > Gruiformes > Aramidae > Aramus > Aramus guarauna. The sequence continues at coordinate 218,466 of VXBL01002754.1, read as the reverse complement.
TTTGCTACGGATGTTCCAGCAGACTTTCTACCTCCTGCAGAAGATTACCAAGGAGAACAATGCCCATACGGTGAAGAGCCGGCTAGAGGAACTGGATGAAAGGTAAGAGCGATCAAACAGCTAAGGAGCTGTGCTAGGGCCTCTTGTTTTCTAAAGGACTGTCTTTATTATTTTGCGGTCATGCATGGTGTGTCTAATCGCCTTTTTTTCAGAGTACTGTGCTGGGGGAGACAGACAGAAAGGTAGGTGCCCACAGGTAAGGTTCTGGTAAGGGGCTGAGGTTGCTAAGGGACCGTGGTGGCACAGGTTTGTATTCTTTCCTGTCCTCTTCCTCCCCTTTCCCCCGTTCGTTACTGTTTGACTGCAGGTCTGAGGTGGCACAAGAGCTGAACCTGCCCTTCATTCAGTTGTAACAGAAAACAGAAGAGGCTCAGTGAGGTAAAGGCATTGCAGTATTCCCTTTCCTGGTCGTCGGTATCTGCCTTCTCTGCCTAAACTCAAATGTACAAAGAGTGGGTAGATATTCTGCGAGTCATGACTTGAAAGAAAATAGAAGTAGTTTCCTACCCTTCATTGAGTTGTGACAATTTCTGATTTGCTTTTTTTTTATTTTCGACTTTTTTTTAATTTATTTTTAAACACCACCGAAAGACAGCTTGGGGAACTCCGTTCACAGCAGCGGTGAATGGCTCCACCGCAGAGGCCGTCTGGCATGCTTGACAGGAGGCAGCAGGGGAAGTGGCAGCATCTGGGGAGGCTGCCGATTGTCTTTTCTCAGAAAGTTACTACCATCCTTATTGCCTAAAACAGCTTGACTCTTTTATATCGCGTATTCCTACTTGTAGGAGAGAAAGTGAGATTTGTTTTGCTGGTGTGTTGAGTGGTTGAAGCCATGTGTTGGCAGGGCGGTGGAAGAGGTGACGACTTGCTGCTGCCTGTTGTCGCAGGCTCGCTGTGCCATGGGAAGGCTGGCAGCCTGCTGCTGACACTGGCAAATAGCACCTTGCTATCGATACTTGATGATGGAAACGAATTTCTGGTGCTGCTGTAGAAAATATTTCTAATCCCAGATGCAGCAGCAAGGCTTTGAGGATTTCTTGGTGGGGTTTTTTATATCCACGTAAGAGAAAAAACAAATGTAGGGGAAAAAAAAAACCAAAACTGTGTGTTCTTTTGTAGAGATGACTTGCATGTTGCTTCTGTAAAACTCCCTTTTTCTGTATCTTTAGATACACTTTTAACTTTGGGTTGTGACTTCTGTTTAACAGTGAATTCTACTTGCTCATTTTTTGACTAACTCCGACTTCAGTATCGCTCCCTTCCGAGCCATGTTCTTGTACGGTAGAAATCCGCGACCTTTGCGTACAGGCTATGTGCACAGAGAGCCAGGAGTTACACTCTGGATTTCACAAAAGCTCCTGGCAATCCACAAACTCCTGTGTAACTCGTGTTTTTTCTTCTGCGGGGAAGACATCGGCAAGCAGTCTTCACTGGGAAGGTCTGTCTGCGTTGGCCTTCACAGAGATAGTGTTGTCGTATCGTTATGTTCTGCTGCTTAGCTGTGTTATCCACAGAGTGTTGGCATTTGTAATTGAGACCCCTTTTTATCCATTTCTAAAGTCTGAAATGGGGATGTGACTAAAGGTATTCTGGAGACTGGAAAAATTGAGCTGGTTTCTGTGGGAGTGGAGCTTTCTCTGAGCTGACTCTGTTCTCACAGTGGAAATGGCTTTGCCTTAAAGATGGAAGATTTTCCTTTTGTCACTGAAGGACATAGAGCTATACTTTTACATCCAAAACTAAAGAACTTACTGCATGAAAGTGTCCTCTTGACTTGGGCTAACAAAGTCCTAAACAAAATCGTCACTGATGAACCTACCTTCAGCAGATTGCTATTTTCAGAACCTGCCTGCCCTGGGTCTGTCCTTTCCTCTCCTCTCCTCTCGTGGTGCTGGTTATTTTTGTTCTGTTACCAAATCGGTGTGGTTTCAAATGGTACTGCCAAACTAGTCCAGAAAGAGTAAGCTTAAACTCTATTTTGCTTTATTTGTGTTGACTTTAACTTGAAGATCCCAAAATATGGGAAACGGCTAGTAAGGATAGAAGCAAGAAGGGACTTTAGAGCTGGCAGAGCTAGGGACCAAGTAAGACTTTCACCAGTTTTAGACCAGAGCCTCTTTAGAAAATAAAAAATGAAAAGAATGAAGGAGGTGTTTGGATCCAGACTCTTTATTTTTTGCTAGTTTTGCTTTTGAAGTATTTGACCTGTGATCAGATGTATTTCGTGATGGCTCGTCAAGCAGGGAGTGCCAGATAAAAAGAAAGCGTAATCTTTTTGCATACTCAATGTCTTGCGTGTTTTTGTAGGTTCATAATAACCAACAGTGCTGCAGCTCTTGTTCACTGGCAGCGCTGTTGGTCTTGATTGAGTTGTCATTAGAAAGAGTGGGTTTCCCCCCCAAAATAAAAACCCACCACAGAGTTTGCAGAAGGGGAGAGCAAGGCAGCACGGTAAAACCAGGCTATTCAAGCATGTCAAACTTTGCGAAGCCTAACTTTTTACTTAAAAACTTGAAGTACTCTTGCACTTTGGAGCTCTTGCGGTATGGGAAGGGTGGGCTTCCCTGCACGCAGCCTTGACACTCAATCGGCAGAGCTCTCACTGTTTGTGTACGATGGTGCAATGCATTGGTCCTGCGTACTGATGGAGATCTTAACTCTTTTCTGCATAGATAGATGTGAAAACTATTACTAACCTTGACAAAGCTTGTGTTGTGCAGGGCATATTTATATTCCACAAGAACAGCTTACTCCTCTGTGGGGTCTAATTTTTCCCCAACTGCGTACACAAAAACCTTGAGTGTTTGCACCAAGGTTGTGCTCTTGTTGGACTCACTGAAGTTTTGGTAGCAGGCTTCTTTTTTGGGCTTCGACTTTGTACAGTCCCAAGCATTGAGTAGTCCCATACTTTGGAGGAAGATTCATCTTTATAGTCTAATTCAGTCACAAAAGCCTGGGCTCAGTTCAGATACTTTTGGATAGCTGATCTGCACTGCGGAAGAAACTGTCCCTTCCAGCTCCCAACTCCGTGGTTCTCCCACTACCTCGTGTAAATTTAACACGTGTATTGCTAATTCCTGCATTAACTTCTTGCTTCCAGCTGAATTCCTCAGTGGTACAGTTTATTTCACTAATCCTATCTATGTTAGTAAAATCACCCTTGCTATAAATACTTATTTCTCTAGGGTGGGGGGGTTGTGCTTATTTGCAGGTCTGATTGAACTCAGTTTTATTTATCTGAATATTAAAGTTGCTTTTGACTAGACTGTCTTTTCTGCTGTTTCAGGTATTAATGGAATGAAGGGTTGCCCATCCTGTAGGTAATTGATGCAGGGCTTTATATTTTAATTGTTCTACTGGCTATTAATTGTAACTTTCTTCTTAATGAAAGGATTTTGAGTGAATTTATCACTATTTCAATGAAATTGCTTTGCCTTGTGGCATCCTTCATGTTTTCTCAGTCGTGTTTTTTCTTCTTTCCCTTGTAGCTACATTGAGAAGTTTACGGATTTTCTCCGGCTCTTTGTGAGTGTCCACCTACGACGAATTGAATCCTATTCCCAGTTCCCTGTGGTTGAATTTCTGGCACTGTTGTTCAAATACACTTTTCATCAGGTACAGCCCTGCAATGTTATTTTTTCCTCAGTCTGTTCTCTATGTTCTGTTGTCTTGTACAGCAGGGCTAGCTTGTTTTCCCCAGTGAAGTTGATACCTAAAGTTAGCCCAGGAAAAAAAAGGTAATTAACTTGCCTTACTGGCACTTCCCCAGTAGTGCTGGGAACTTACAAATGTCTTAATGTGCCCTTGGATTTAGTTGGAGACATGTAGTTACCTTGCAAGAACAACTTCTCTGTGTTTAACTTTGCTCTTGCTTTTATTTTTTTGTTAGTGCTTGGAATGGAGAATGTTATCTAGAAAAAATTCTCTAGCTTGCTTGTTTTGTATTTGGGGATGCTTTTTTCTCCTGTATCTGCCGCTTTTACTATATCTGAGGCTTTCCTTGTTACTTTTAGGTTTAGCAACAACAACAAAACCAACCCTGTGACTTTCAGTACACGTTCCCTTGCTGTAGAAGCTGTCACAATGCACCTCAGCCCTACTTACCCCCATGTAAATAATGGCAAGCAGATTTATAAAATGCTAGAAGCCGATGCAGCAAGCCACAAGATGGGTTAATGCTGAGACCACCCTTGTAATTCCCGGGTTCCCACCCTTGCACAAAAGCTCTTGCTCACCTTTTGACACCTATAAATCTCTCCAGTGACCTCCTATAAATTTTTCAATTAATAAGTTCTTCCTGTGATTTGAACTGCATGCTAACCCATATTTTCAGTGTGCGAAATCAATCTTGCCGTAGCTCATGATGTTCACTGTGAATTTTGATGTATTACAGCCTACCCATGAAGGTTACTTTTCTTGTTTGGACATCTGGACGCTCTTCTTGGACTATCTGACTAGCAAAATTAAAAGTCGCCTGGCAGACAAAGAAGCAGTCCTCAACAGGTAAGCAGTTGGGAAGCTGTCTGGATGCAGCAGCTGCAAAGAGACTTCATGGTCACCATGGAAAGACTGTGAGAAATAAGCTACTGTCTACTCCAACTTTGTGTAGTTGAGTCTTTTCAATCTCTAGAAGAAGAGTATTAAAAAGTATAAATTACAGTGTTTCACACACATTCATTCAAAAGGCTTCAAACTGAGCAAACTATGTGAAAAAAGTGTCGCTTGTGTTGCGTGTGAACCTAGCAGCCAGAGGAAGAAAGCTTTGCAGTCTAAAAATAGAACTGTAAGACATTTTAGAGCACATTTTAGCACATATTAGAGGAGGAGACAACTAAGTGGCTTAGTGAGTGTTCACACAGCTCATACAAGTAATCAATGAATTAGGAATTTTTTTTAATTTGATTAGGATTTTAAAATTCCTGTTTAAATGAGGATGTGTTTCTGAGAAATATTGACGAGGCTGTGTTTGGAAATGAAAAGTTCCCCTCGCTTACGTCTGACGCTAGTGGCGTGTATTAAATGCAACTGCAATTGGCAGCTCTTCCTTCCTAGATGCTGTCTGCTGCAAGAGGTGGCTCTCGGCTCTCTCTTGATAAAAGTCACTTAGAAATCTGCTGGAAATACTGGTATCTAGTTCAAGTTTTGGAGGCTTAAAAGTGCCGTGGCTTGTGCCATCATTCGTTCTGCTAAGTGCAGAAGGAAGCTTCTTTCCCTCAAGCACATGAAGTACAAGTGGCTGGTTTTTGAAAGGCAGCCTGGCATGGTAACCACAAAGAACAAACGTGGAACTAGCTTACACCAGACAGCTCTCTTCCTTTCGGCATGGGAACTGTGGGGTTTTTAACTTCTCAAGTAGTAGGTATTTGCATTTGAACTTATTTGTTCTTAATTTGCTGCTCTCTGCCTAGTGCTGTTGAACTCTGCCTTGGCATTCTGCTCTTCTTCATCTGGCTGATGGGCATGTAATGAGTATTACCTTTATGTCAAATAGTTTGTTGTAGAGAAAATTGAAACAAACAGTAGCTGGCTCTAGGAGACATGTTGTACTATAAAACAAACAAACAAAAAAAAGGGTAGAAGTGGTGGAAACTTGTGCTGCTGTTTTCTCAGAACTACCTGTCCTTAGTGACAATTGCTCGAGCTTCCTGCGTGCTGTCAGACATGTAAACACTGCAGTTTGACAGTCTGGGAGTGGTTACACCGCAGGAGCACAGATGAAGTTTCCTGTTCTGCGGTTTATAAACTTTGCATTTTGTACGCGTTACAACTTTTACTACTGGATACATTGCTAAATCCAGAGTTATGTCATCTCTTACATTACGGAAAAGATGGTAATTCCGCCGCCTTGCACAAGAGCTTTCACTGCTTAGCTAGTGACACAGCTGACTAGTCTGCCACTTGGATTGCATCACACTCTGAATCTCTGTTAGTGGAAGTTAATGCCTAGTTTTCTAGCTTGATCTCACCTAGAAAAGGTCCTTGCATCAGACCAAATGTTCTGGGAAAGGAGGGTTTCTTTAAAAAACAAACCAAACTTTGGCATTGTGTCACCAGGAGTGATTGCGTGCTCAGGTGGTTCTGTGCTAATTTTGCAACTTGCCATTATTCTTAGTTCATCAATGAGAAGAGGGGTCTTCTGGCTCTGTACCAGCCTCGTAGCTCCGAGAGATGAAAAAGATACCTTCCAGTGACGTGCCTTTAGTGTTACAGTACAGAGAAAGTGCTGGCTTTGAATTCTTTGGCCAACAGTGTAGGGAAAGAGGATGGCAGGACAAATAGCCTCAGGGGAGGCCTCCTCTTGAGGCAGGCAGCAGTAACTCTGACCTGTTTCATCTCTTGTTCACTGCCCAAAAGGCTGAGCACCAGCCAGGCTGCTGAGGAGCAGCTTAAACAACAAGAGGCTCCTGGTGCCTCCTGTTCACGTACGTCTGCTGGCAAGCCACTCCTACCTTTCCTGTTTTGAACTCTTGGGCTGCTTCTGTTGGTAACAGTTCTCTCTTTTCCCTTCAGCGCTGGCGAGGTATCGCATATTACCAAGGCTCTTTCCTTGCAGGTAACTTGTGACCTGAAATGACATGATATTCTTAATCCCAGGGTCTGCTCGGTGTTTCCTCAACAAACCTGCAAAGCTATGCTGCAGGCTCTTTGCAGTGGCCCGCTTTAAACTGTCATCTGTTTTTACATGTCGTCTTTGCTAGAAAGGTTGTGGGCACAGCAATTTCTGCTGAACTGTTTGATCAAACTCTTGCTCTGCCTTCTCCATGGTCACAGGTACGAAGACGCCTTGGTTCTGTTGCTGACAGAGGTGTTGAATCGAATCCAGTTCAGGTATAACCAGGCACAGCTGGAGGAGCTGGATGATGAGACGCTGGATGATGACGTAAGGAGCAGGGTTGAACAAGGACCAGGTCCAGATACTAAGCCTGGAACGTCTTTCCCACTTGGAGTACAAGCTGGACAGCTGCTTCTTCACCCCATTCTGTGTGGGGTTTGAGGTTTAAAGCAGCATGAAATACTTTTGACAAAAATGTACTTAGTCACACTGAAAGAATATGACCTTTGTTTTTTAACTTGGTTCTTATGGGGGTGGGGGGAAATACAGCTAGTTACATTCTGACTGTTAGGAGGTATTAGGTGCCCATGTCTGGTTGCTTTGGAATTTAAATGCTGAAATATCTCTGAGACAAAAGCTTTAAGCTGTATACAATGTTGGTGCTTTCGTTTAAGCTTATTTCTCCTGAGTCAGTATTGATAAACATCCTCTCAATACCAATAAATGTAAAAGTGGAGTAGGCGGCCAAAAGAGATGAGGCTAGAGCGCTGGAAGGGCAGGTTGTTCTGCGTAACAGATGCTTGTCAGCTGCGCTTTAGGAGTGAACGCTTGTGGCTTCTCTGTCTCCAGGGAAACCTGTGTGCACACCCAAAGCACGGGTTGACAAAATTATTCTCCGTCAAGTGTCTGGCAGCATGTGGGAATTGTAAGAGTGGTGTCTCATCAGTATCTGTGTGTCTGCAAAAGCCAAGCACTGGAAAGGAGCTAGATAGTCCTATCACTGTCATCTTAAGATACTTTAGTCTCCAAAACTCCGTGTTTCCCTCTGGAAGTGCTGTGCTTACCTTGGTGTTTCTTCCCATAGCAGCAGACCGAGTGGCAGCGGTACTTGCGCCAGAGCTTGGAAGTGGTTGCAAAAGTCATGGAGCTCTTGCCAACTCATGCCTTCTCCACACTAGTAAGTAGTTATCCAAACCAAAAGTGCAATGTGAAATGAGCACCGACTGCTGGAGTTCGTTACGAGCTGTTTGATAGCGGCCGCAGTGCCAAACAAGTAGGGAGATGCAGTTTTGGATGCAAAGCTTGGCAAGGGGGAGACCAGAAATTGAAGGAAGCGGCTTGGGTTTTTGGCTTTCTGAATTTTTTTGGTGTGTTTTAAAGAAGGTACAGTGAGCGTGAGTCCCACTTGCTGGACACTAACCTCTTCAGAAATGCCCATCTCTCAAGGCGCAAACGTTTGGCAGCAGTCCTTCGCTGCTGTTTATCCTGGCCTTTATATTAGGAGGCAGCGCTGTGAATTGGGCAGATGAGTGTCATTAGGGTTTTAAGGAGAGTGAAGTCTTCACTTAAATGAAAGCCTAGATACAAATGCTGAGAAGAGCACCTCGGACAATTGGGAATTATATCTGATAAACACAGGTTAGTGCTTCGCTCCAGGTAGTGCCGCTGCTGTTGCAGGAATCGGTGATGTAAAAGTTGTCTGGGTGTGTAGCATTATAATGGTTTCTGAGGAGGAGATTTCAAGTCTGTGAGCCAGTGGAGTCCAAAATTCAGAGCAGTCAGCACCTTTTTGCGGGGTGAGAATGGCAAGCATAGCAGTGGGATCTCAAAGCAAGTCTATTAATTCTGCTGAAGATACTGCATACCTAGACCTCTGAGCCATATGCCCGAGAAGCAAAGAAAATTGAGCTGCTGCAGAGGCAGAAGATGCCTGACCTGAACTGCTTTTTTTTAATTGATCAGAGAACATCACAGACTGGTTTGGGTTGGAAAGGACCTCACAGCCCACCCAGTCCCACCCTCCACTAGCCCAGGTTGCCCAAAGCCCCATCCAACCTGGCCTTGAACACTGCCAGGGAGCCAGGGGCAGCCACAGCTTCTCTGGGCACCCTGGGCCAGGGCCTCAGCACCCTCACAGGGAAGGATTGCTGCCTCACATCTCATCTCCAGCTCCCCTTCTCCAGCTTCAGGCCATTCCCCTTGTCCTGTCCCTCCCTGCCCTTGTCACCAGCTCCTCTCCAGCTTTCCTGGAGCCCCTTCAGGGACTGGAAGGGGGCTCTAAGGTCTCCCCGCAGCCTTCTCTTCTCCAGGCTGAACCACCCCAACTCTCCCAGCCTGTCTCCAGAGCAGAGGTGCTCCAGCCCTCGCATCATCTCCGTGGCCTCCTCTGGACTCGCTCCCACAGCTCCATGTCCTTCTTGTGCTGGGGACCCCCGAGCTGGACGCAGCACTGCAGGGGGGTCTCCCCAGAGTGGAGCAGAGGGGCAGAATCCCCTCCCTCGACCTGCTGCTCACGCTGTTTTTTGGTGCAGCCCAGGACATGGTTGGCTTTCTGGGCTGCAAGCGCGCATTGCTGGCTCATGGCCAGCCTTTTTATCCCCCAACACCCCCATGTCCTTCTCCTCAGGGCTGCTCTCCATCCATTCTCTGCGCAGCCTGTAGTTGTGCTTGGGATTGCCCTGAGCCATGTGCAGGACCTTGCACTTGACCTTGTTGAACTTCATGTGGTTCACATAGACCCACCTCTCCAGCCTGTCCAGGTCCCTCTGGATGGCATCCCTTCCCTCCAGCGTGTCGACTACACCACGCAGCTCGGTGGTGTTGGCAAACGTGCCGAGGGTGCACTCAATCCCACTGTCCGTGTCACCGACAAAGATGTTAAACAGCGGTGGTCCCAGTACCACCCCTGAGGAACGCCACTCATCACTGGTCTGCACTTGGACAAGCCATTGACCACAACTCTTTGAGCCAATTCCTTATCCACCGAGTGGTCCATCCATCAAATCCATGTCTCTCCAATGCAGAGACAAGGATATTGTCCAGGACAGTGTCAAATGCTTTTCACAAGTCCAGGTAGATAATGTCAGTCACTCTTCCCTATACACACCATCACTGTAACTCTGTCACAGAAGGCCACCAAATTTGTCAGGGACAATTTGCCCTTAGTGAAGCCACGTTGGCTGTCACCAATCATGTCCTTATGATCTGCTCCATGATCTTGCTGGGCACAGAGGTGAGACTGACTGGCCTGTAGTTCCCTGGGTCTTCCTTTTGATACTGATATTTTTATTTCAGCAACATTATGGCTGAGCTAAACACTAGAAGCGTATTACTAGAAACTTTGAAGTAGTGAGCAAAATAGTCCTCCTACAAAGGTAGAAGTTCCTCTGCAGTGGAGTGGCACGACATGAGTCACAAGAGGCAGATGAATGGAGCAGCATATGGGTCATATGGCGAAGAGCATGTGGCTTTCTCAAAGTAGCACAGTAATGTGAGGCAGACTTATCTGTTTTTTGTTTTTTTTAAATATGTCTCCTCCTGCAGTTATACAAAGGTGCTCAACTGCTAATTAGGCACAGCCTGTTAGAAACTTAATAGGGAGCGCTTTCCTTGAGCCCTGGGTTAGTTCGTTTTTGTACACTGGATAATCGGGGAGATGCTCGAGCAGTTTCGTGTGCTTTTCACAGCAGCCTGCAGCGCTGTTGAATGCAGCGGCTCGTCTGCCGGTAGGAAGTCACGAAAACGATGTACAGCAGCTGCCATTACTCTGTCCCATACTGGAAAATGAAAGGCTGCAGTTCCCTGTGCTGCTGGATGAGGGAACTTTCATAAAAACCAGCCACTTCAAATGGGGTGACTTGGCCCATAGAAATTAAGTAGAACTATGCCAGACTGAAAGGGTTGAAAAACATTCTTTCATGTGGGATATTTGCAAGGAAAAGGTCAGCATGCAGTTTTGTCCTGTAGGTATACAAATGCGTTCAGGCACAAGGCAAGTAACCCCCTAACAGATACCACCAAAGTACCTTGGCTGGCCAGATGCTCCTTGGAAGGCGGTCTGGTCACACTTTGTAACACACTCCCCTGTCGCAGTGTAACCTCTTAGCTGAAATATCACCAACATCGGGCACGTTTGCTGTCGATCCTGAACGACGGAGTTGGGCTAACGCTCTGTTCCCAGACCAGGATGCACAACAACTGCGGTGTTTGCTCCATTGGCCATTTTCCCTATGGGGCTTCAGCTGTTCCCGATGCAGCCGGCAGCTTCTGTACTGTTACAGAGGCACCGAACGCAACTTCTTTGGTTGAATAATACTTTGATAGCTGCATTTTGAGAAGCTGATACTCAAGGATGAGCTTCCTTTGCTCCAGGCTCTGCCTTTCCCCTGCTCTGTTCGATCTGGGTTGTATATCCATCTTTGTCTTCACACTAGTGGCGTGCTGTGCCATCGCTTAGACTTGTCAGACCGCTATCTCGTTAGGCTGGTGGCTGATGTTTGTGAGGAAAGGAGGGCTTTCCCCAGAGAAATGCCTTCAGGCTGGTGATCTCTGTTTTCATGACAGCTATGGAGGTGTGAGAAGCTGTGGCATTGCAGGATCAGCCCAGAACCTAGCGACTTGCCTTTTCTCCAAATGTCTTTTTGAAGGCACTAGAGAAAAATAAGAAAACTGTGCTCTAACGGAGTAATTGGGAGTAGTTGGGTGTTAACTGTCTGCCAAGCCCCCAAATCACACTCATTTCTTGTCTCTTCTAGTTTCCAGTTCTGCAGGATAACTTGGAAGTGTATCTGGGACTCCAGCAGTTTGTGGTTACTTCAGGGACAGGTAATAACCACGGTCCAGCACTGTGCTCCTCACTCTTTGAACAGCTGATTGCAAAAGCACTTCAGGCCTGCTTTGGGGTTGCTTCTTCCATGTTCTCTTGAGGATTTGAACATATGTATGGTGCCTGATAGCTCAGTAGCCAAACTCCAAGAGCAGACAAAAAATCTAATAATGCAATTTATTTTTTGTATTGGTATGGTTCTTTCCTTGTTCTGGTACTTGAAATGAAGATACCATATGTGTTAAGAACAAGTATGCAACATCAAATACTACAGTAACGTGGAGGGATAATGGTTAATTTTTTTTTCCTCCCACTAAAACTTACTTAAATTTAAAGAAAGGTTGCGCTCCTGTTTGCTTTGGGCTCAAATCTGGTGTGAAGTTGTCAACCATAGGAGCATTTTTTATTTAGGCTTGAATTAAAAGCATTGTGAGTCAATGAAAAGATGAAGCATTTAGGATGTAGTAGTAGTTTCTGAAGACTTATCTAGCTGGCATTTCAGGAGCTTTCATGTATAAAATAGTTTATAAAGATACCAGTGCTCTCACCTGAATAAAAAGCATGAGCATAGCTGCTTTGCTCCTTCCTGAGAAGTAAGGAAAGTAGTAGTAGTGAGATCTGTATGAGAGAAGATTGTAGCTAAGGTAACTTAAAATATAAAGTTTTCAGTATGACCAGTCAAGGAATCTGTTACGTCTTCAACACTGCTATATATTGCAGAATGGCAATTGTCATATAGTCAGCTCAGGGAAAAAAAATATTTCCACTATTAGGATCATTTCAGACCTAGGATAAGCACTGTGTAGGTTTTTAGTGCTGGAGCAACAATCTGTTTTAGAAGCTGTCGTGTGGGCTGGTGGCTTAGCTGCTGGATCAGATGCAGCTGGGGTTCAGAACTGGGTGGTAGTATGCTGGTGCCAATGGTGCAAAGTGGCATGCTTGTGGCTGTAAACTTAATCTGAGATTAAATACAGGAAGTGAAAAGAAAAACGGATTTTCTTTGAAACGTGATGTTGCAGAACATACTTGCTTTTTTAGTAAAAGGTCTGGAATGTTTGGAGACCGGGTATATGCAGCTGAGTGGTAGAACTGTTACAGAGGTAATAAGACTGGCAAATCTAGTAATCGGTTTGTTTCTTGTATCTGAGAAACATGAAAGTAAGTAACCACACTTCACATCAGCAGCCAATCTGCTCTTCTTTCAAATACGCTGCTGCTGCTGGAACATTTCTTGCACTGTAGCCAGCAGAGGGAGTGTGAGTAATGACCCTCTGCAGATCTGGGATTGCTTTTTGATGTCAACAGATAACCAAAAAGGCTCCTGTTTATATAGGTATTCATATCAAATAAAAGAAAATTAACGTGTAAAAGGCTGAAATAGTTGGTAACACCCATTTCAGCCTTTTAAGAGGAATTTGAAGTGTGGCAGTTGGAGCAGTTGAACTTGTCTTACTCAGTTTGAGTATTTGAGTCACATGGACAGTGCTCTGATTTGAACTGTGACCCACTGCCAAGCTAATTTAAGAAGAATGCTTGTAATGTAATTAGAATAAACTTTGCATTTCCTGTAGCTACGTAATTAATTTTCCCATCCTGAAGAGCTGTATATATTAGTCACAAGGCTACGTATTTTTTCTTGCATGAGGTTTTTACAGTATGTGTTTTCAGACTGCTAGGCTCTTAGTGGTTATTAGCACAAGTAGTTTTTTACACTTAGGTCTTTTGGTTTCATTACTAATGAACCATAACGTCGTTTCAGGTCACAGGCTGAACATCACTGCAGAGAATGATTGCCGGCGTTTGCACTGCTCCTTGAGGGACCTGAGCTCCTTGCTGCAGGCCGTTGGTCGTTTAGCAGAATACTTCATTGGGGATGTGTTTGCTGCCAGGTTCAATGATGCTCTTACAGTGGTGGAGAGGTAGGTGTGGGAGGGGGAGTTGCTGTCCTGTCACCAGTGCAAGGAGCAGTTGTCACCACTGCAGTCAGCGTGAAAACCAAGGTTTCTCTCTGCCTCCCCTTGTTAGGATTATTGAGATGCGGAGAACTCAGTGGCCAGAATCTTAATTGTTACATTCGTCAGTGCTAAGTTTCACAGATGGCCTTCTAAATCCTTGACCAAAGAAATAACTAATAGGAGGGATTAAATAAAATCAGTCACTTGAAAAGATTGAGGTACTTGTTTTCCAGCATCTGTTTGTGATGCAGTGAAATGGGATGTAGAGTCTGATTACTTTCAAAGCTAAATCACCAAAATCTCTTTTCTTAAATGAAAAGCTCTGTGAAAACTGAAAGGCAGATGTCAATTTGATTCTTCACCTTCAAGAAACTTAATTAGCACATAGTTGCAAATCACAGAATTTCAGGGCTTTGCACAGCTGCCTTGGTTGTTTTTTCATTTCCATGCAGGATCATTGTACTTGTTCCATCTTATCACAAACAATAAAATAAGCTCTAAATTATTTTCAACTAAATGCTCTAGATCTTGTCTATTAGCTAAATATTGACACGGAATCACCAAGAGCTGTATTCAGATCAGACGTTAAGTGGATTTGTGTATATCCATCATACGGTCCTTTTATATTACCATATATGCATTCACTTCCAGGTTGGTAAAAGTAACATTATACGGATCCCAGATTAAACTGTACAACATCGAAACTGCCGTACCGTCTGTGTTGAAACCTGACCTTATCGATGTGTGAGTATGAGATACCCTACAAATAGCTGTATCGGGATTCTGTACCTGCATGGGGAGGTGGAAGCATCCGATCTCCTAGATCTGGTGCTCTAACCACTTGGCAAATGTCCTGAAAAGCACGTCTCTCCAGTGATGGCTGGCTAACCAGGAGGGTGCTTTCTTTTTGGACCACTATTTCCTCAAATTGATGTACTGAGGTTATTTAAAGAAAAATAAAATTGTGATGACAAGCAAAAGCGCTAGTTGTATTAGCTGTAAAAGCAAACCGTTACTGTGCCCTGTACTAATGGCCGAAAAAGCTTAGTTCTTTTGCGGTGTAATTAAATGGTAAAATAAGTGTTACAATAGGGGTATTTTAAGAAATGGATGCGCTGTCAGTGTGTAGTTGCAGGTTATGGATTTTTTGCTACCCAAGTCAGATCTATGGCTCAGATAAAGATGTTTTTCCTAGTACAGTGTTTTGAGTCCTTGGCTTCCAAGACAAAGGTATGCCTTCCAGCTAGGCAAGCCATTTCTGAAACAAATGAGTGCCTTTGATCCAGAAGTCGACGTTAAATGTGAAATCTTGATGCCGCTAGTAATAGAACATTGCGACAACCTTTTAGAGACTGGAAGCGTTCTTAATGCAGGATTTTTCCATATGTTAGTGAGGGGTTTGCATCCTTTTCTGTGTCCCATGTCCCTGAAGAAACTTGTGATCCATTTTCTAATGCTAGCCTAGCAAAGGTACACTGCCAGACATTTGGGGGGCATCCGCCTGGGCGATCCCAAAGAAATATCCTGACTCAAATCGTGATAGAGAGCTGTGCCAAAATTATAATTATATTGTAATCAACTGATAGGCTGACTAAAAAATTGACCTTATCATTTTATACCTTTGAATTAATACTGTTGCTTAATAGATGAGTCTGGTTACAGCCCATCTTTAAATATGCCTTGAATGTACAGGGTCCAGGACAGAGAAAAAAGTTTTAGGCCGTGCAGCTAACATAATAACAAGGAGCTTACCTGTTCTCAGGTAGTGGAAGAGTGGGATAGAGGTTAGGCAATAAATACGTGAAGGGGGGAACACAACACGTTAAGGCAAAGTGTTGATTAAAAAACCCAACCCTTCAACGTGCTGTTAAAGGTAAGATTTTTTTATGGACTTCCTTATTTTTCCCCACTGTGCATAAAGGCACGGGACTTGCTGACAGAAACGGAGGTGTTCAGGAGGTGCTTGATGCAGACTGGGAGTTGCCTGCTGTAGACAACAGAATTTAAACGCAGTCACTATGGTGGGGACGTGCATGTGGGAGAGCATTTATTTTTGGAGGGAATATCAACGTTCACAGGCTATTCTTTTCAATAAAATCTGCAGAATAGAGATTGGTTCGGTAGCATCCTTGTAATTGTGTGTGACTAGGTGCCAAAAGATTTCTGTAAGGCAATTGCCTTCTGTCCCTCCTCGCCTGTAATCAAGTGGGCGTGTGAAATGGATCTTGTGCTGCAAGACCAGGGAATACTAGAAGTGATTGTCGTGGCACTTGCCGTTCTGCAGTCTTTCCACCTGTGTGAATTTGTGACTGCTTTCCATGTTTCTGCAGAGAGCTGAGAAGTCTGCAGAATCAGAATGCTGCTGTGCAGAGCTTTAATAACAGCCCAAGACTTTAAGTCTAAACAGAGATCCCAGACCTCTTCAGGTGCTTAAATATGATGTCAAAGAGCTCTGAAAAGAATTAAGGATGCCATTAGTCCTTTAACTAATGCTCACTGACACAGCAGCCTTCCTAAGCTAGTGTAGTACAACTTTAAAACTATCTTCTCTAACTTCTGCCACAGTGTGCTATTGTAACTACCCACCGTACTCAGGACTTGTGCCCTTCTGCAGCCATCCTGCTCGTGTACCTTTTGTCCTGTATGTATCTTACTCTTGCTCTGCTCCTCCGCAGCCACGCTCAGTCCCTGGCAGCTCTGCAAGCCTACGCGCACTGGCTCGCACAGTTCTACAGTGAAGTTCACCGGCAGAACCCGGAGCAGTTCATCTCTCTCGTCTCCACAGCTCTGGAGGCAATCACACCCCTCATCAGCTCTAAGGTACTTTCGTCAGTGCTGGGCTGAGGCTGGGCTTCCACCTACGGCAGGAGGCTGCTCTTGTGTTGGGTTGTTTAACAGTCTGCTCTGGACCCCACTGTGGCTCCTGATGTGAACCAGTCTGTGGGAGCTGGATCTCTGTCTTCCAGAGCCACAGCTCATGTCTTGTGTAAGGTGAGGCCAAGAGCAATTCTAAATAATAGCACTGTAGGGCAAGGTAATACCGAGAGTAAGCAACTTAGAGGCATATAAACTCATTCTAATGGCTTGAAAGTGGGGAAATTTCTCTCTTCCACAGTATTAAGGGAACTGACCTGTGCTCTGATTGGCAAATAAATACTGTAAACTGTCTTGTTTGCAAAAACCTGGTAGCGGCAGCTTGCTGTGCAGCCTTACACTGGGATTGCAGCGTGTGGTTCTGTGTTGTGGCGTCACTGGGCAGCCTGACCCATGCCTCCTCTGTTCCAGGTGCAGGAGAAGCTGCTGCTATCTGCGTGCCACCTGCTAGTCTCTTTGGCCACCACGGTGCGACCAGTGTTCCTGATCAGCATCCCAGCAGTGCAGAAGGTGTTTAACAGGATCACGGACACCTCTGCTCAGCGGCTTCCTGATAAGGTGATTTGTCTCAAACACGAAGAATGTAGATTAGGTGCACGGGAAGCTGTGCCTCGGCTCTTGCTGTACCGAGGTATAACCTCAGAAAGAAAAAAGGGAGTGTGGGGCAGCAGTTACCTCTGTACTGTGGATATCCAGGAATCCCAGTGATAGTTTCAGTAATCTATTTCAAGCAATAACATAAGGGGGAAGAAAAAAACCCAAACCACAATTGCAACTCTTAGATCTTATTCCTTTCTTATTTGCTGACGCAGTCCCTGACTCTGTGTTGTCTTTACAGTGCTGGCATGCTGATTCTGACCTACAGAGTTTTCTGTGAAACTTAACATTAGCATTCCACATCTCTCTCTCCGACTTAGTATTTATGTTACAGAAGTACTGAAAAACTACAGCGGAGGTTGGGATATGGTTGTATTGTGTGCTGGCATGGAGGCATAAAGTGCTGTACAAGCTTAAAGCTTAGTGTGTAAACCAGCGTGTAATAAAAGTGGTATCATCTTTCTTTTACAAAGAACAGAGACTTACCGTTGCAGGGACGGGCTGACATAGCTGGGAGCTGGTTCCAGCCCTTAAGTGATGAAGCTTTGCTTCTCTCTTCCCTTTCAGAGCTGCTAGTTTTCACTTGGGCTCAACTTCTGCTGTTGAACTCTTTCCTCGAACAGTGAGCACTGCTGGATGTCTTGCACAGCCGTAAAATGTCCCTCCAGGGTTGTGCTCTGGTATAAAGTGAATAGCAAACAGGGTAAAACTTTGTCTCCTTGCTTCCAGGCCCAGGTGCTGGTGTGCAGAGCGCTGTCGAACGTATTGTTGTTGCCCTGGCCCAATCTTCCGGAGAGCGAACAGCAGTGGGCAGTTCGCTCCACCAACCACGCCAGCCTAATCTCTGCCCTCACAAGAGAATACCGCCAATTAAAATCCAACGCTATCGTGCCACAGAGGAAAGTACAGCTGGAGGACAGTAAGTCTGTGCTGTCTTCTGACACTTGCAGTGCAAACTGCTGGGAGGTGTTGTTAAGATGGTTTTCTAATAATTACGTTGGCCAAGAAAATGTATTTAGTGTATGGGGAGGACAGGAAAGGAGCAATTTATATTTTTCTTTTTTTTTTTTTTAAAGACCTTTTTTTCTGTGGGTGTGTAAAGGGCACTCTCACCCCAGGTTGCCTGTAAACTCTTCCATCAAAGTACTGTATTCCTCAGTCATACAGGGGAGGTGGGATCAAGTTTGTGATAAAGGGGGTACCTAAAGGGGCTCCAGGAAAGCTGGAGAGGGGCTGGTGCCAAGGGCAGGGAGGGACAGGCCAAGGGGAATGGCCTGAAGCTGCAGGAGGGGAGATGGAGATGAGATGTGAGGCAGAAATCCTTCCCTGTGAGGGTGCTGAGGCCCTGGCCCAGGGTGCCCAGAGAAGCTGTGGCTGCCCCTGGCTCCCTGGCAGGGTTCAAGGCCAGGTTGGATGGGGCTTTGGGCAACCTGGGCTAGTGGAGGGTGTCCCTGCCCATGGCAGGGGTGGGACTGGGTGGGCTGGGAGGTCCCTTCCCACCCAAACCAGTCGGGGATTCTATAAAATTTGAATAGCACTGATTACATCAGGAATACTTAACAGCCTAATGCCGGGACTGCCACACTACAGTATTGGAACCACTGACTGGAGGCAGTGTTAATGAGGATTATTGTTATAAAAACTTAAGGGGAAAACAAGAATTTCTTCCAGATTTGGGAAGTGCTGTAGAAGGTGTACACATGTAGGAGGAGAGCCCTGAACTGATAGGGTTCAGGGACCTTTGGAAGTTTCTGTATGTGTTTTGGGATTCCTTTGGGTTTTTAGTTGTTTGGGGTTTTTTTGAGAATCACTTTAAGAATTGTTTAGAAGTACGCAGTGTCACAGCTTCTGACAAACCTGACATGCTGATCAGCTGTGTGCTGGGAGGGAGCATGGGAGAGGGTAGTTTGCTCCTCCACGAGAGAATATCAGCAGACTGTTCACATGGGTGGAACTGAGCCAGTGAAGTTCTCCCAACGTCTGGGTTAGCTTAGACAGTGGTTGTGCATCACTCCAGCTGTTACTTTCAGAAATAGAAATCTGCGGTATATTTTGCTGCCGTAACGTGCTGCTCTTTTCTTGGCTAGTGTTTCTTTAGGGTATTGCAGATAACGTTGTTCACAGCTCCCCTCAGTCTCCGCACCCTAGTAGGTGAGCAGTGGGTACATCTGTAGGGCAGCAAACGTGTAATTTAAGAAAGCAAGTAGCCACAGCAACCTAATTGAACCTGTTGAAATGTTTTAAACACGAACACAAACTTGGGAACATTTTTTTACTCCAAATGTTTGATGTAACGCCGCCTTATAGGTTGTTTTAGTTACTCTGTGTGTGAACTTGGCTTCTCTTGATGTCTTGCCTCTGAGTAGTTTTGACGCATGCAGGAAGAATCACCTCTCTTATTTTGCAGCCAAAGTGATCATCCATCAGACGCTCGGTGTTTTAGAAGATATTGTAGAAAGCATCTCTGGAGAATCCACCAAGTCTCGACAGATCTGTTATCAGTCGCTGCAAGAATCCGTGCAGGTCTCACTAGCCCTCTTCCCAGCTTTCATTCATCAGTCAGGTATAACCATAGGACAGGCTTTAATGCTGTGAGTAACTTTATGACCTACTGATAACATCCAAAGTCCCATCAGCATAGAATCATGGTGTTCATGTGAAGTGCGTGGGCTTGCGAAGTGTGATGTGACTCTGTACTTCTGGGTGGGCTGGGCTGAATCAGAACAGGAAAGGGAGATCTTCTCTGCAATCTAGGGTACAGGCATGAAGGTTTGTCACGCTTCCAGGAGATGGAGATGCCTGGTGTTGTGTTTAGCAGTGAAACAAGAATGTAGCTGATCTGAACACACAGAAAGAGCTTTAAAATACCCTGTCTGGCTATGTTTGCCATTTACATTCTCTCCAGAATCTTGAAGACAAGAGTAGATCTCATCAGATTAGGTCAAACGATGGGAGGTGATTTTTCTCCTGTAAAGGAAAGGCTCCTGAGATGTAACCAGGACTGTTGCTTGGCAGTCTTGTGGCCAGCAACTTACCTTCTGTATTGCATCAGGGTGGCTCGAATGCCCGGGACTATGGCAGCTTCTCTCGTGATGAGCAAGTCGTTCCAGGAAAGCTTTTGGAGCTAGGTGGGATTTTTCTCAGTGAAGCAGGCGTGGGGGAGACAAAGCAAAGTCGAAATGGAGAGAAGATCCAAGACAGCAAGCTGATGCTGTGACTCCAGTGGACCATTGTCTTCAGAACAAGCTAGCAGCCTCATGAAATTGCTGTTTCTTGGCTGGAAAAAGCTGTATGAAGGAGAGGTTGAGCAGCTTCAGCTTACTGTTGTTATTCATAAAGCATGTTGGGACTGATGAAGAATTAGTTGTGGTGCTGATGGGCTAACTGCACAATCATGGGCTGAAAATTACTTCTGAAGTCAGAAGGGTTTCTTCAGTTCCTGCCAAAAAATAAAAACAAAAAAACAAAACAAAAAACCGAAGCTGGGTTCTGTCGCCTAGCCTCTCTGTGTAGCTATTTTGGATTTTCTTGCATTTCCTGTTAACCCTTCATGAGCAGTGAGCAACTCTCAGACCAGACTAAGGGCCTTGCTGATAATAGCGCATTTGTTCTGAGTTGGTGCTGGCTGTACTTGTCATCCCTGGCAACTTTCAGAAATGGATGAACAACCTTTGAGTCCTGTAGTACTGGCCGCTGGTTTCAGTTTATAATGACAGCCATGCTGCTAAAATTTCCACGAGTAAATGGGGTTCCCTGTACAGAGGGAGCAAATCTCACATAAAAGACTTAAGGTAACATTCAAGAGCACCAATAACGCGTTCCTCTTGCTTTCCTGTTCTTACCTTAGATGTGACGGATGAGATGCTGAGCTTCTTCCTCACTCTGTTTCAAGGACTGAGGGTACAGATGGGAGTGCCTTTCACAGAGCAGATCATACAGACCTTCCTAAACATGTTCACCAGGTATTGTCCCATGTCGATCACTTCCTTCTTATCCCTTGGGATGATTTATCCTATTAAGCTGCTCACACAACAGGTCCCTGCCCCTAAAGAGTGTAGTGTTTCCAACCTCTTTGTGTCCAGATTTTTGTTGTGTCACAGGACTAAATTTAAGGAAAATGCTTCCAAATCTAAGGTGACCCAGCCCATGCACATCAGTCATACATGGCATTGCAGTTTCAGCTCTCCAACGGGCTTTCTGGAAGCATGTGACATTGAACTGGACTCTCACATTGTCTCTTGGCTCCTACCCATGATCTAAGGGTGCCCCAACTGCCACTCAAGCTTTTGTTGGGGAGAGGGGTCTATCCAGTCTCAGTCTGTGGCTCAGTGTACTTGGTCTGTATTAGTTGAGCAGGTTTAGAGGTGCTGCTTGCTTTCCTTTAAGCCTGTGGATCTCTGGGAATATTCCTGTGCAATAACTTTGTTTTCTGTGGTAGAGAGCAGTTGGCAGAGAGCATCCTCCACGAAGGCAGCACTGGCTGTCGGGTGGTGGAGAAGTTTCTGAAAATACTGCAAGTGGTGGTACAAGAGCCAGGCCAAGTATTCAAGCCTTTTCTACCCAGCGTCATCTCACTATGCATGGAGCAGGTCTACCCCATCATTGCAGAGGTAGGATTGTTCTCACGCGAGGTGAGGGAAGGGGGAGACGGGATGGGAAGGAATTGCTGGGAGTGTGGGAGCAGGGAAGCTTTTTTGCTTTCCAGGAGCTGTAAATGTCAGTCCCTGTGCAGGGAAAACTAGATGACAAGGCAGTGGGAATTGGAAGCAGCGTGGGTGGAGGATTTTGTCAGGAATTGTCAAGAGAGCCTAAAATGACAGATATGCTCAAAAGCAGGAGGTAAAATTTAAAACTTGAGTGATTCTTAGCATGATCCAACAGTTGCTAAGTTTGGTGGCTTCCTTAGAAGGAAACACTTTGCTCTGGTACCTTGGCTCCAAGCGCTGCCCTGGGTGGCCACCTGACAGGGTGCTGCTGGAGTGGGATCCAGGGGATGGGTGGGATTCCAGCATGGGAGCCTGCTTTGAGTTGTTTGTCCTCCTTTCCTCCTAGCGCTCATCTCCTGATGTGAAAGCAGAGCTGTTCGAGCTGCTTTTCCGGGTCCTCCACCATAACTGGCGGTACTTCTTCAAATCTAATGTGTTGGCTAGTGTCCAAAGAGGAGTAGCGGAAGAACAGATGGAGAACGAAGCACAATTCAGTGCCATTATGCAGGTAACTCCCGCAGTTGTCCAGAACCTTTTCTGCAAAGGAGCATGAGCTACTTGTGGCAGGTCTGATACTCATTTTAATATGAACAGCTCGTTCTGGGGGTCATCAGTAAGCATGTGGAGGAAAAGGTTATCGTGAGCGATCAACGTGGATTCACCACGGGGAAGTCATGCCTGACCAATCTGTTAGCCTTCTGTGATGGCATGACTGGGTGGATGACGGGAGACCAGTGGATGTTGTCTACCTTGACTTCAGCAAGTCTTTTGACACCGTCTCTCATGACATCCTCGTTATCAAATTTAGGAAGTGTGGGTTGGATGAGCGGACAGTGAGGTGGATTGAGAGCTGGCTGAACGGCAGAGCCCACAGGGTTGGGATAAGCGGTGCAGAGTGTAGTTGGAGGCCTATAGCCAGTGGTGTGCCCCAAGGGTCAGTGCTTGGTCCGGTC
>VXBL01002754.1:121101-177064 GCA_013400195.1 Aramus guarauna | reverse complement strand
GCCGCGGCGGGACGGGCCGGAGCCGGGCCTGGAGCCGGGCCTCTGGGCACCTGAGGCCGCCGAGCCCGCCCCGGGGCCGCCGCCGTGGTCCCCGCTGGAGCAGAGGGGCTGCCCGGCCCTGGAGGGCCCCGCCGAGCCCCCGGCCCGGCCGGAGGAGGAGCCGCGCCTCCGCCCCGTCTTCGACGCCCTGGACCGCGACGGCGACGGCTTCGTGCGTGTGGAAGAGTTCGTCCAGTTCGCCACGGCCTACGGTGCCGAGCAGGTGAGGCCGGCGGCTCCCCCCCATCCCCCTCCCGGGGGCACCGGGCCCACCCTGGGGCCCTGCGAGGCCTGCGGGGCTCTGTCAGGCCTGGGCCACCCCCTCGCACCGGCCCGGCGCTCCCCGGCTCCGTGGCCCCCCGGGAAGGAGCTGTGGGCTCGGGGCGAGTCGGTGGCTCCTCGCCGGGGTTGGCGTAACCTGGTGGGGACCCTCGGCGCTGGGCCTTGCTTTGGCGGTTCCCCGTCCGCCGAAGGGGCGGCGAGCGAAGGCGGCTCGTGTGGATGGCGGCAGCCCCGGGAAGGGCTTTTAACGCCAGCGAAGGCAGCGTCCGCGTCGCCGGCACGAGGGTCATCCCGGGTGAAGGGCACTCCGGGGCTTAACCGGACGCAGGAGGTGCGGATGGAGCCGGGCGAAGCTGGAGCTCCTGTGTCCCCGGTCCCGATCCGCTGGGAACAGAGCATCTCAGGAGCGCCGCTGGGAGCCCGCATCCCCTCTCTTTGTTCTCCATCAGTAACGCGTTGAGGTTTGTCTCAGCGGCTCCTCTGCGTAAGGGGCCGGCGGCCAGACCCCCCCGGGGTCACAAGCTGCTCCTCGTCCCCCCTCGCCGCGGAGGGTCCCTGCGTGGGCTGGCTGGCACGGCGCTGAGCGTGGAGCAGCTTTGCTTATCGTGGGTTTTGACCATCCTGAATGTGCTGCTTTTTTTTTCTTTCCCTTCTCCCCTCCTTTCTGGTGCTTTGTACCACGGTGAGCTTGTGTTTCCTTGCAGCAGATGAGATGCGATGTAATTTGAAGCTGCCTGATACGACCCAAAATGGAGAGAGCTCTAGCAGCGTACCAGGGGATGGGAATGAATTTGTTGGCCTGTGCTAGCGCTGCTGCCAGAAAATAGGCTTATTTTTTAAGGCGTGCAGGTATCGTCGTGAAGTTTGTATGTGCACACCCAGGAGATCTGCTTTGATTCTCTAGCTGGAGCCGCTGTGCGTGTATTAAAGTGGCATGACAAAGCAAATCGGCGTGTGTGAAGGAGTGTTGTGGTGGGGGAGGGTTTTTTGTCTCTGTCCTGGTGGTAAAAACGCCTCTTAAGGATAAAACAGAGGCATTTCTTTCTGAAAACACCTTTATAAAGTGGAGATACGTAACTCCTTTGTCAGATCCTTGCTGGTAAGGGGCACCGTGTGTGCGGACGGTATTACCGCCTCATTGCGTGATTAACCCGGCAGCGTCACAGCACCAGGGGGGTAGATCATCTCAGCAACGCGCTCCTGCATCCCCTGGGTGAGAGAAGCTTTATTCAGCGTAAAGCCTCGGACTTGCAGCTTCCTGCTGCGGTCCGGGCGGTCCGTGCCCCTGCGCGTCCCCCCCCCGTTGCCGGCAGAAAAAGCAGATGGTCCGTTCCCGTTGGCGCGTGAGTCGCTCTGCGGATGCTCGCAGACCCTATACGTGATGGCCGTCGCTTCGGGGGGAGCTTACCGGGGCACCGTTTGCCTTGGCATCCTCGCGCTTCTGGTACGGAGCAACCCGAGTGGGTGGGAAATAAGGGCAGGCAAAAAAACCGCGTGCGACTGGCAGGGGACGTGGCAGCAGGGTCCAGCGTTTGTCAGTGCCGGCAGCGCGTGCGGCTCAGCCCAGACCTGCCGCTCCGGCCTTGATTCCGGCAGGGGAGTTGTGCCAGAGCTTCAAAGGTGTGACAATAAGTCTGTAAAGTGCTTTGAGATCTTGGCCTGAGAAGCGGTTGCGAAGTGTTAAGGTCTCCCCTAAATGAAGCGGGGTGTCCAGGGAGGTTTTGTGCCCGTAAAAGCTTATTGTTCATTTGGACCTGGCTTAAAGTGGCTGTCTTAAGGCTTCTTGCCTCGCCTGTCCCTTTAAAGTCGCTTGTTCCTCCCCACTGAGCACAGCTACCAGTAACGCTGAAATACACGATGCTTTTTGGATACGCTTGTCTTCAGCAAGAGACTTGTATAGCCAGCTCTTGGCGTGCAGAACTGCCGTCCCTCGGTACAGCACGCGCCGAACGCCCTGGTGAGGTTGGTGCGACAACGGCTGAGCCGCCAGGTAACGGGCACCCCGGGGAACACAGCCTGGTACCTTTTGCAGGTGAGAAAGTGATGCCTATGCGTGCAAGAGGAATTATTGCGAGCCCGCGGCTTAGAAAAAGCAAGAAGGCGCAGCGAGTGTGACGGAGAAGAGGTTGGCGGTGGGGTCTGAGCTCCCAGCAGATGTGTAATAAAGGGAGAAGTGCCGGGGAAGTTTCTTGACCTATTTTGTTTTAAGCAGGTGTCACTTGAGGGTCTTTTTGAAAAATGGAAATCTAGCTCAGGTGAAAGTTAAAGGACAGGAACATCACCGGGTGGGTAAAACGGCGTTAAGATGACTAAAAGGAAACTTCCAAGATGCGAACGAAGGTTGTGCTACAATTGGAAGTGGGAAGCTGGCAAGAGAGGTGCCAGGGTTTGACGGCTCACGAAGGTATGGGGCAGCAATCAGCAGGGAGTTAACGAGGAGAAAATTCCAGTCCTCTTACTGTCCCTCTGCCTAGCAAGAGGAGGAGGAACCTGCTTCCTCTTCTTCTCCCCTCCTTCCTCTTGGCCTCTGCCCGCAGGGGTGGATGCGTGGAAGGTATGCATGGGTGGTGGTGGAACAAACTGCTAAATGTAAGCACAGCAAGGCATGGCAGCTGGGTGATTCATCTGAGGGCTCAGAGGGGGCTGAAGGGTTAAGGAAAGCGTGTGTGTGTGTGTGTGTGTGTGCACAACCGCGTGTGCTGGGGAGCTGCAGAGCAGCAAGTGTTGGCTTGAGCATTCCGTACAACACCAGAGGCATTTCTGGGCTGCTGAGCTCAGTGCCGTCAGATTATTTGGCTGAAACAATTATTAGCTAAATGTCAAAGGAAAAAGACCAGCTGGCATTAATTCCATAAAAATGACATGGTTGTGAGTTTCTATTATGATTTTTTTTTTTTTTCTTTCTCTGCATGATGAAAACCACGGGTAGATATATGGGAGAGGTGCAAGGCATTGTTTTGGGGCGTATTTTTAAAGTAGTTTGAGTAGCTGAAAGACTGTCCTGAGGAGCTTCATGGTTGTGAAGTGCTGGTATGGACTAGAAGAGATCAAGGCATGGAAACTAAAGGCGGTTCCTTCTTCTCTGAAACGATAAAAGGGGCTAGGGATTTGATTGAGTAGTAAAAGGTGCGTGGAAAGGATGACGCTGAGGTCCCAGCAGCTGGGGATGACACCCCTAGCCAGCGGTGGCCTTGAGCAGAGAAGATGGAGCCACGTGACGGTCCTCCAGCGATCTGTACCGGGCGGCTGGCCGTCAAACACGGACTGTTGTGCCCCTGGAAAAGCTTGCCAGGGCCCCCGGGATGCTCTGCAGACTCGTAAACAAGGTGTAGCGCGGGAGAGGTCTTGAGGACGGCTGGACTTCATGCAAAACCCTTTTTTTTTTTTTCAGGTGGTTTACGAGGATGTTGTGGTTTTTATCGTCTGCCTTCCATCCCCTTTATCGCTGCACTGGGGATGTGATGCTCCCTCAGAGCCGCTCTGCGTGCAGCGGCAGCCAAGGGGCTTCCTGGTGCCGAAGGCTGGAGTAAGGTTGGTGTAGACAGCGAGTCGGGAGGTAGAGACACCCTTTACGTAACTCTTACGTCGCCTTGCGAAGCGAGGGGGGTTGTATCTTGCAGGGGGTCAGACGGAATCTAAGGCTATTGTGCAATCATTTAAAACCAGCAAATATGTCATTACTCCTGCTCGGCAGCTGCGCTGTGTCTGTCTGGTCGCGGTGACAGAAGCTGAGCCTTTTCGCGCCGCACTTGTCACCGGCTAGAAACGCGGGGCCGCGTCGTGGCGGAGGAGAACCGGGTGTTTGTAAGGTGTGAGGGGAAGCTGTCCTGCTGGCACCTCGGGGTTTTATTTTCGTTCCTCTTTTTGTTTTGATAGAGATGACAATTGGGGGTGGCAAAGCCTCTTGCACCGCATGATCTCGCTGCCTCTGCTTAATTAAGAGAAGTCCCCAAGTTTGTCTAATCCAGTTTCAAACGCTCCGAGCTCTATGGCATCTGTGCCCTCTGTGCTCTGCCAGAGATCGTCAGGCTTTATTTTATTTTATTTTTCCTAAAAATCTTGATGATCAGTTCAAGCTTCACATCAATGTGCTTTGTTTTGTTTTCATTAAAACATTTATATCTTTCAAGCATCTGTCCGTGACTACCAGCCTTCCTCTGCCCCCCCCACCAGCTAATCCTCAGCCGAGCTCTCTGTATTCAGCTTTTAATTTTTCCTTACGTGATGGTTTCTGAGGCTTTTTATTCAGGTTTTTTAGTCGTGTTTTTTCTGACCTCCCTCCTCCTTTTCAGCTCCTTGCAATGAGATGCCCACCCTGAGCTGGGTGCTGCAGAAGAAAACACGTTTTGGAGGTAGCAGGTATCGCTCCAGACGGCGGCTGCAGAGAATCGTGGGGTTTACTTTTATTTTTAAATAGAACAACCTACAAGATTTGGCCGTTTACTTTCTGGAATGAAGTCTGGATAGTGTCAAACTGCAGCTTTTTAGTGGCTTCCCACCCCCGGTGAATCCAGGCTTGCTTTTCCTGCTCACCTCTGATGGATCCCTTGGGAATCGCGCGCAGAGCCTGGATCAAATGCTTCTTACCTCCGGCGCAGTCCTCTCTTGGAGTTGCTGACGTTGCCTCTGATCTTGGACGTCCTCCCTCTTCCCCTTGGTCTTCTCCCGCTTCCCTGTGAAATCTAATAGTTTGGATCTCTGTTTTGAGGAAACCTCAATTATTATTATTTTATTATTATTTTTTGAGGGTCCTTACACCCTTTGAGCAGAGGAAATACTGGCTTTGCCCGTAAAAAGATTTCTAGAAGTATCTCGCGTGGATCTGCGGGGCACGTAAATGTGAGTGAAGCTTAAATTGCCTCCAACGGTGTTGGTGCTGCGGTGCCTTTCGGAGCTTTTAATCGCCGTTTAACTTTGGCATCGGCTGTTGAGAGCGGAGCTGGGATTGCAGCGCGGGTGACGCCGTGGGTGCGTAACGGGTTTGAGCGTGCACGTGGACGCGCGTGTTTGTTTTGGGAGAGGGACGACTCTGAAATATTTTGCTCGCTGTGACCAAGGACCCGGTTTTTCACCGTTAGAAATTCCTGGCAAAACTCCCGTTTGTTTTTGCTGGTTCAGGCGTGAGCCCTTCCTCACCTCAAAGGCTGGGCAGGGCTCGCTCTGCCTCCCTCCGCCTCCCTCTTCAAAGGGTGTTTTAGCATCACTAATAACACATCCGTTATCTGCGGGAGCTGGAAAATGGGAGGTTTTTTTCTTTCTCCCTCGGAGAGGGGGAAACACTTCCAAGCCAACATATTTCATGTAATGTATTTTGGGTGAGGTGGTTGCCGGTTAGCTGAAAATGGAGTTGTGCAAAGAAGTTTATTCATTTATAAATCTCCCAAAGACTCCAATAAAGAGATGATTTCTGTGCTCCTGGGTTTTTGCTTCTCCTACTAACTTTTGACTTTCAGCTTCTTGAAGGCATTCCCTTCTTGGAGGGGCTGGGGAGGGTTAGGAGCGTATCGTACCGCAAACAGATTTTTAATTTTTTTTAATGATATCTTTCATACTTACGTTTACGGCCGTAATCAGATTGATGGCTTATCTGGGCTGGATCGAGTGTGGCACGATGGTGAATACTCAAAGGCGTGCTTTGTGCGGGCTGGGAGGAGGGTGGCGATGGGAACTCTATCCCAGCTACCCGTTTATTTAAGAAACCTTTTTTTTTTTTACTTTTCCTTTTTCCTTACAATTGAAAATACAGCTATTGCTGAGCGGGGGGTGTTGATTTATTTTAATTACAGATTTTGATAGAAGTTAGATGTGTTCCTCTGGAATTTGGGTTTATGACTGCGAATAAAGAAATGTTCTCCCCTCTCTCACTTCCTAGAAGACAGAAAAAGCATCGGTGCCACCTTTGTGGAGCTGGGAAATGCTGTGGGCAAGGAGGCAAACCTGGGATTTCCAGGGAAGTGGGGCGTGGATGTGGCACCCAGTAATCCCCAGCTCTGAGGCCAGTTTGTACTGGGTGAGCACTGCCAAAGGCTGGGACAGGAGCCCTAGCCGGGGAAAGGGACCTGATCTAAAGGTTTTCAGTGTTGGTCTTTTAATTATTTGTTAAAAATGCTTGCAAGGGCTTTTTCCTGCGGTTGTATTTTTCTTTTTTTTTTTTTGTGTGCAGTCAAAATTCTTCCAAAGCTTTGCTTCGTGTTTGCCCACGGTGTGGGGCAGCTCTCTGGGACAGAGGCGGATTCACGAGAGGTTTTCTCCCTTCTCAGGAGCAGGATGTTTTCTAAGGCTACGACTAATAAAAATTGGATTGGGGTCATCATAATTAACTGACTGGAATACGATACCGCACCACAGTGGGGTGATGCGGCTCTTGGAGTCATTTCGACCCGGTATTGCTTCTAACCCAACGCTCTGAAAGCATTTCAGAGTTGCTTATATCATTATGTACCTCAATACAGCCAGTAATTGATAGTCATTACAACACTTG
This sequence comes from Aramus guarauna, assembly GCA_013400195.1. NCBI lineage: Eukaryota > Metazoa > Chordata > Aves > Gruiformes > Aramidae > Aramus > Aramus guarauna. The sequence goes on along the minus strand of VXBL01002754.1, from coordinate 170,262 downwards.
CCAAATCATTTCTCTCCATTTTATTCTTGTTTTGGCTTTCTTTTGCTGCTTGTTGTCAGATGAGGTCTGCTTTGAACCCAGTGGCTTTTGACCCCCCCTTTTCCTGGCCTTTTTTTGTTTTGTTTTGGTGGGTTTTTTTGTTTGGTTTTTTGTTTTTTGCAAACTAAATGACTTCCCATTAGCCTCAGCCTATGGTTCTGCTTGGGCAGGGTGATCTGCTGCTGCTGGGCCACCATCGGGTTCCCAGTACGACAAAGCTACTGGGACAGTCCCTGTGAGAGCAAACAATGACATGGGGGTGGACCACAACTTGTTGGGTTTTTTTTCCTTATTTCTCCTGCCTGGCTCCATCCTTTCAAAGACCTGCTTGGGTTGCCGGTGTAGGGCACGGGACTGGTTCCTCCGCATGGGCTTGGAGTCAGCAACGCCAGAATTTCCTTCCGCTTGTTTGCTTCAGTTCAAACACCCGTGGAAAAGGTGGGGACGACGCTGGGTCTGGTGAGCCTTAGAGGTGTGTTTTCTCCGGGGTTTTGTCAGGGGACAGCGGTGCTGGTTAGGGACGCAGCAGAAAGGGAGCTCTAACAACTCGAAGCTTTAAAATACCATCTGATTCATCAGGTGCGAGGCGATGGCTTGGCAGGAAGGCACGTTCGCTGGGGTGAATAGGATTAGGCAGTGATTTGAGATCTCGCTACTGCGTTCGCGTTGTGAAATGTGCCCGCTGACACAGGTAGCGAGTTTGTCCTTGGGGAATTGTGCTTTTTTTTTTTATTATTATTTTTTTTATTTTTTTTTCCTTTCAATGACTCTTGCACTCCCACATGCCAAAAGTGTTTCCACCTCCTCTCGGACTGTAACGCGTGTTCTTGGTGCTTCATTAAGCTGCCGGAGCTGCTCTCCTGATGATGCTTTTTTGTGCCATCTGCAGTACAGCTGTTTCCTTAACTAGCCGCACCAAGTCTGTGCCACAGTCACGCTTCTCTGCTTGTTCGAGTCCGACACACCTCCCCAAACCTCTTCTCAATCTTCATTTTTTCCCCTTTAAAAGCATTGCATCTTTCCTTCCCCTTTTCATATTGATCTTTAACAGGATGCTTCTGCCTAGGGGAGGTCTGTACTGAGCCGCGGCTGTAGCGTCGCTGTTGGCAGCGGGGCTGTGATGACATGCGCGTCACTGGTGACGCGGGTGGAGGCAGCGGGGTGGTCCACGCGTGGCCAGGTTGCGTGATGATGGCGAAACCAGTGATCCCAGTGAAATGTTGGATGCTGCTGGGCCATAGGTCTGGGTCTGAGGCTTCCCAGTGGAGACGGGACTTTACCTGAACACAGTGGGAGAGACAAATCAAGGATTAAACCCTTAAAAAAAAAAAAAAAAAAAAAGGAAAAAAAAAGGAAAAAAAATAAAAAAATCACTGTTTCTTAATACCTTTTGGGTGTTTGATAGCAGGAAGATACTGGAATACCTACAGGCTCTTCCTCTGTATGCATGGGGGGGGTGTCACAGTTCATATCAGCGATGCCTGGCATGAACCTTGTTTTGGGAAGCCAAAACATCCAAGGAATAGCCCTGAAAACCTCATGAGGCAGTGAAAATGCCGGTGTGGGCTTTCGGCATTGTCCTGAGTTAGACAGAAATCCTCTTCTTCCAAAATCTGGTTTGTGACAAGGTTTCCCCCACTCTGTAGAGTCTCTACTGGAGTTGGCGTGGCGCAGAGAGTCCGTTATTGATGGTCTCGTGGGGAAGAGGAGGAACCAGGAGCAAGGGCAGCCTTGGGGACAGCCAAGAGAGCCCTGGATCATCTGGGATGGGGTGCTGGCGTGAGGCTTCCTTACGGCTGTGAACGTCCCGGGGCCGATGTCTGCTTTAGCTCTGGGTCTTCCCCCTTCTCAGGGGAGAAAACTGCTCTTAAAGCAGAGCTGCGTGGAGGCTGCTTGGTGTGCTCCGAGTGCCGCTTCTCCCCATCCAGCTCCTTCTGTTGTAAAAGCAAAAAAAAAACCAAACAAAAAACCAACCCCAAACAAACCCAAACTTGTAATAGAAATACCAGCAATACCAAACTGCTGAACTTGCTCGCTGAGTGTTACCTTATCCGAGGCGACGAATTTAGCCGAAACAAGCAGTCGGGTTTTGTTTGACACAAATTTGAGTGCTTGCTTAAATGACACCAATTCTGCTGTTCCCTGTGCGGGTCCTGGCCCTGGTGTGTCCGCAGCGCTGCAGAGGCCACCGGGGTCCTGCGTGGGACAGGGACGTTACCTCTGTTAGGTCATGTTGTGCGCAGCCAGAGAGTCTTCTGATTTTTATTTTTTTAATAATGCATTGTAGCTCCTAAGAAAAAAAAACAACCCAAAAAGCTACTGTACTCTCTGCTATAATATCCCTTGGTGAAATACCACGAATATGACGTTGAGTTTGAGTCACTGCTGCTTCTGAAAGGGATTTTCAGCTTGCAGACCGCTGGGCTATTCCTGAGGAGGAGTAAAACCGAAGGGAGAGGACCCGGTGCCGGGAGCCGCGTACTCTGGCAAGACTCAGCGGAGCCGACAGCCCTGTGGAAAATCCATTTGCCGGAGCCCGATAGGAAACTGGGCTGGAGTAAAATGCGCAGGAGGTAAAAGGAGCCCAAACCAACAGTTTTTAGAGAACAGAAGCTGTCAAGGGCAGGAAATAAATGGGGAGCGTTTGCTGCGGTGGGACGCAGAGCACGGTGCCGGACGGGGATCCACGCGGCCGCTCTGAGATCCTGCGGTCCCGAGCAAATACGATGTGAAATGGGGGGCTGCTTGAGGGGCCGTTCTACTGCTTGGGGAAGGTATAATGGGAAAATAATGTTCCGTTCCGCTTTGGCTTTAAAAGCTGATCAGGACCTTGTGGCTTCTGCCACTGCCTTTGGCTGCGGAGGGATTAAAAGGCATCCGTTGCCTTCCTTTTGCATGGCTGCATTCCTTAATTTTTCCAGGAGAGAGGCAGTTCTTCGCCCCGCTCGCTGTGTGTGCATGAGATTACAGCTGGGGGGGGGGGAATAATAAAATTTGGATATCCTCATGGAATTTTTTTTTCCCCTATGCCTGCTAAATGGATGCAGCAACTAGCTAATCCTCTCCTGGCTACTTGGAGTTGTGGGACTACTGTGCTGGCAGGAGCACAGCAGCAGGATGTGGAAAGCAGAAGCAAGGCTTGCAGGAGTCTACTTGCCCTGAAAAATCCAAGGGAGATGCTGGAGACCTTGGTGTACGACAGGGAACTTGCTCTCGGACTTGGCTCCGTACCATTTCAGACTCCGCGGATTATCCATCCTTTGGTGGCATCGTGGGCTGGCGTGGCGGAGGTGTAGCGGGTGAAGGAGGGATGCCGGTGGGAGAGGTAGGACTGAAAGCCCAAAGCGCAGAGGCGCGTCCCCCGTGAAGGGGCTGCCAGCCTGGCAGAGACCTGCAAAGCCATGGTGGAGCGCGGGGAGCAGAATCTGGCCCTCTTGCCTCTCCCCTGCGTGGAGGAGCTGATGGGTGCCGGGCATGTGGCGGCCACCGGAGGAGCATTAACTTTGTCCTGGTTTGTTTTTTTTTCTTTTGCTCTTGTGGTGAGGCTCGTACACCAGTGCTTACAATCCCACCCTGAAGTCTTGGGCTTCCCAAGCTATGTGTGGCATCTCAGCCTCTTCTCCCTTCTGAGAATCTACCTCTGAGCCTAGAAACCCTTCTGACCTTTTTTTTTTTTCCCCCCACCCCTCCGGCACGTCTGCTTTGTGTACGTGCCTTTGCACAAACAGCCCTTTCTGCAAGCTGTGCGAAGGGTCGCCAAAAGGAGGGAAATAATTTGAAGCAGTTCTAAAAGAGAAATGAGTCTTTATGCTTTGCCGGTCTCTGAATCCCGCTTGCTTGTATTAGATAAACTTCGTTTTGACAGTGCGGCTGGCTCAGCCTGGCCGGGGAAGGTCAGTGAGTTGTGTCCCACTCGGCTCTCTGATATTTAGCTGCCTGGTTGGGGACAGGCTCCTGTCCTGCACTCGAGCTTCACGTCTGCAGCCTGAGAGGCTTCTTGTGCTCAGCAAATTCCCGGGGTTTGCAAATTGAGAGATGCAACTCTCCGCCCCTGCTTTCGTGGTTTGCTTGTTGGTGTATTGGTAGTAAGAGGTTTCTCCTGTTTCTGGTTATTATCACCTTGTTTTAGAGACTGTAGCGTGTACATCTTATTTTGGAGAAGGTGAGTTAGCAAAAGCGAGTCCTGGGCTAGAGAGAGGATTTATTCGGGGATGTGCCGTGGGGTTCTTGTGCTGTTTTCTAACCTGGTTGGGAGGAAACAGCAGCAAAAGCTGCAGTCCAGGATTTATAAGCCCCGGACAGGCTGTTCTGTAACCAGACAGTCCCATCCCAGAAATACCTGCGTTTGTTGTAGGGAAACCAGACCAGGCATTGCAAAATATTCAGCATCTTAAAACACCTAGTCCTCAGTGTGGGACCTCCTGGCATGTTTTACCGAGTTGCTTTTTTGTCTGCCCAGATCACTGAAATCCTGCGTAGGCTTTCTGCCCCAGTTCCGCGCTCCGGCAGGATGCGGCCGGCCCGCCTCGAGCCTGGGATGACTTCGGTTGTGGTGCTTGGCTCTTCCCCCGAGGGTGGCTCCAGCCTACATTAATACATGTGTTTTATGTAAGAAGTAACCTAGCGCTAAACCTTTTCCCTTTTTTTTTTTTAAAATCTAGTGTCCTGCCTCTGAGCTGCGTGTTTGGAAGGGTGAGAACAGGTTTCCCGTGTCATTAGAGGAACAAAAGCTAGAAACAAAGCCTAGAATGTTTTGGAGGGTGGAGGAAGCAACATAATCATTAAACAAATGAATGTGTTTATAGTAGAGCCTCTCTGCAGAAGCCTTTGAGCATTTGGGTAGCCACAGGAAATCTGGCTCACTTGAGACAAATGCGAATTTGGATAAAACCATTTCAGGGTGACTTATGGTCCTGTTAGCGTTTCCAACCCATCCTTGAAGTTTGTTTCTTTAAATACGTTTTTCTGCTTCAGTGACAACAGTTGATGGACAGTTTGGAAATAGTCATAGTTGACGTTTGAGAACACGCTAAAACCAGGACCAAGCGAGACTCCTGGAGCCGTGGTGAGCGTAGAGGTGTTAAGACTGCTCGCAGATAAGGCGCGGAGCTGGTAGGGTTGGTCCCAAAGGGTCCTGTACTCGTGCTGTTACATAGCACAGACCAGAGGAATTTTTACCGGCAGGTAACCCTCCCCAAGTAAAAACCAAAAAACCCCAAACCTGCTGAGTGTGGGTAATCTGGGCTGGCAAAGACATCCTGCAGCTCAGCTCCACGCGGAGCCGAGGGGCTGGCTGGACTGAATTATTCTGGTTTCTCGTGAGGGTGGGCAGGAACAGGCTGGGTCCTCAGGCTTTTCTGGCTGCCAGCTCTGCAAAATAAGTTCTGGCTTCTCTCTCTTTCTTCTTCCTGTTGAGTTTTGAGCGTTGGCAGGAAAGTCTTTTCCTTTGCACCCTCCCGATGCGTGTGGCTTTGGGAGGGGAACACAGGAGACTTTCTTGTCTCTATCAACTTTGGATTTTTTCTTGGTTCACGGTTGACTTGGAGACTTCTTCTTTTTCCCCTTCCAAAAAGGGGAAGTAATAGTTTGCTGGGGAGGGAATTCTCTCCTGTTCGTTATGTATTCACATCTCTCTCCTCTGGTATTTCCTCAAAATAAGTTCTGGCTTCTCTCTCCCTGGGAGAGGCTGGTGAGCAGCAAGTGGATGTGTGAAGTGGTGAGGATGCTGTCTTCCTGGGCAGGTAGGAGAGGAGGGGATTTGTTTCAAGGAAACGATCAAACTGCTGGGGCTTCTCTTGCTTGGCTTGTGGGTGATCCCTCTCCTGTTCCAGCTCTTTAAATATTTGCAGGCTGATGGAGACCCACGGGAGACTTATTCCCCTTTAGCCTTACATATAGTAGACTTGATTATTTCTTCTGGAGCAGGGAGAGATGAGAATAAACCAGGATGAATCTTTTTCTTTGTCTCCTTCTCAGGAAGATGTCTCGATTCTTGGTTTTAGTTACTAAACTGATATAGCAGAGGGCCCTGCTTGAAGCTTCTGGGACTGCAGTGACAGCAAGGACGGGTGAATGGATGTGGGAGGGACGTTGCAGAAAGCATCTTCTTCACCGAGCTTTGCTTACGGTGGACTTTTAAACAGAGACTTGACCAGACACAATCTGCCTGCTGATCTCCTCCTGGAGCTTCGGAAAAGGCTCAGAGAGCAACACGCTCGCAGCAGCCCCGGATAAGTGCCGCCACTTGCGAAATAAATAACGCAGCTCTTGCACTGCTTACTCACAATTGACCACTGCTTCTCCCTGTAATGAGATCTGACCCCTTGAGGGTATTTCAAAGGTTAGTTAATTAGGTGTAATTGCAGCAGAATAGAAACCTGCTCTGGGGTTCTGCCTGCTTTCTGTAGTGCCAGATCTCTTAACAAATTACAGAGTCAGTTCCTATAAACGTTGCTGGAGCCAGTGTAATTCCGAGTTATCAGCCTTCCACTCAGCCTGCTTGTTTACCTCGACGAAGCCACAGAAGTGAACGGCTGAAAAGGGTTTTCCCGGCTTTGGGATCGGTGTGACCATGGTCCAGATCACAGCAGCGTTCTGGGAAATACATCGCATGAAGCAACACGAAGTTAGGCTCACGTTGTCGGCACGTAAATGCGCTCTCAGCACCCGGCACGGGGTGGATAGATGTGGTCTTAGCCCAGACAAATGCTGCATTAACAGGGATCAATTCATTTCAGCTGAGCACATTGCAACCCATTGATTTAGCGACACCGCGATCTAAAGAGAACGGCTGTATAGGGACAGCTATGTCTTTGGCAAGTTGCACAGCTGCTCCGGTATTTGGCTGCAGGAGGTTCAGCAGTACCAGCACATTTCCCGGAGATTAAAAAAAATACAACTACTCTGACTTCTGTAGTTAGCATTTAAAATACTATTCTTTTTTTCTTGAAAGAATGGGCTTAGCCCGGAGAGACAATGTGGGTTTTTACAAACAAATGAATATGTTGGCTTGTACCCTTCGTTAAATGCAGAGAATAAAGATGCTGCATCCACCTTTGCATAACCATGAGAGATTTCTATATTGCATGTGCTTGCTCTGTTCAATTCCTGTGTGCCACTTCAGACCAAAGATCTGGCTAAAAGTGAAGAGGAGAGCATCTGGCCTGAGCCCTCTCCTGTGCTTTAAGAGTATGGCTAGCTAAAAATCCCCTGTCTGGCAGTTGTGCCGATGTGGTACTCTGCTTGAGATCAGGGCTTGTGTGACTTACAGTGCTGTTTTCCCCCCAAGGATAAAAGGTGCTCAGAGCAGATTTGGGCTTGTTGCAGACAGAAGAGGGTAGTTGGTGTTACGTGCGAGGTGCCTGGATTTATTGTGTCCTGTCTCAGTCGAGCGAGCTTTGTGGGCTCCTGTATGCCCAGAATTTGTCTGGACCTGGTTATTCGCTATAAATGAGTTTCCTATGTTTAAAGTTCCAAGACCCCGCTGTATTTTAGAATGGTTTTGGTCCTGTGTTTCGCTTGGTGCTCCTCAGGCTATGAGAAGGTGTGCTGGCTGGTGGGGGGCTGCTGCTGCTGTCCCATGTGCAGCCCCTTCTCGAGACCCTTCTCCCTGGCAGCACGAAGTAGGCAAACCCGCTGCTGCTGGACACGGCAGGGTGTCTGCAAACAGATCCTTGTAAACCAGAGTCTGCTATGATCCAAAGACTTCAAATGAGGTGGTTTGAGCAGCCTTTTTTAAGGCCAAACAGAAGATAAAGGCTGGCTTTGGGCATGTTCAACATAGCGTGGAGCCTTGCACCGAGCCGGGCAGAGATCCAAGCAAGCAGAGTGTGCAGGCAGCGAAGGGGAGTGCGGTCCAGCTGGAGAAAATGAGAAGTAGAAGCTGATAGAAAAAGCTCAGCGTTGGATTAAAAGCGAAGTTTTTATTTTCTCTTTGTAATGCTTCAGAGTCCGTGTCCAAGCCAAATGTCCAGATGCGTGGGGAACGACGTCTGCGTGAGTTGGGCTTAATCATGTGAAGCTGATTAAACAGCTACATCAATGTTTTGGAAACCTTTCTGGGCTGTTAACAGAGACGGTGAAAGGCTGTAGTTACTCACTTCCCCTCACCTGGGGTCCTTGCCCACGCAAGAGCTGGCTGCTTTCCTCCCGTGGGCTCTCCTCAGGGCACCGGAGCGGGGAACTGGCCCTTTGGAAGGTGATGCTGGAGCTGCAGTTTGTCTGCTCCCGTGTTTAAATTGGACCGCAAAGGTCTTCCCGCTTCTTCTGGAGGGGAAGAAACAAGGGTAAAGTCCTTAAACCTATTAGTCTCCTGGAATATTCCATTGAGGAGAGAGACGTTTCCTGTTGCTAAGTAGTTTGGGAAGACGTACATGGGACTGCTGCGGGAGGTGGGGTGGTCTTTCCCTGCCTTGCAGCCTGCTGACCTCTGCACGTTCGTCTCGAGGGGGCTCGTGTGCGCAGCCCGGCTCGCCGAGCCTGGCCGTCAGCGGCAGAGGGGCCGGTAACCGGAGCCGGCCGGGATTCGCACACGCGACCGAGTATTTTGTCTGCCCACCGCAACCTCGTTGCTGGAATGCCTGCCTGGGGTGGGGGTACCCAGCCCGCCCCCGCGCTGAGCGGTTGCTTTCAAAGCTGCAGTCTGAGGGCCTCGGCGCTCGCTGTTTAGGCTAAACCTATGTAGAAATAGTTTTTAATAAGAAATGCAAATGTGTCTTGAGCTGCTAAGACGTTGCTGCTGCTTTTTTGCAAGAGTCCCCAGCCGGTGCTGGCTGCTGCCGTCAGGCCGAAGTACGGCAACGGGTTCCCTGGTGAAGGTCGTCTTCTGGTGGTTGTGTTAATGTCTGATGTTTTGGGCTACCATCGAGTCCCAGCCAGCAATAAGCATGCTGTGTCACCCAGTCAGAATCTGGACTGGGCTTACTGGTTTTGTGGACATTTTCCTGGATGGGCTGGTCTGTCCCTGTTGATTGCTCAAGTGGACTCTTGGTAAGTCTCTGGCATGTCGTTCCTTATCTGGACAGGTCTCTTGTGTCTTTCTAACAGCCCTCTAAGTTCCTTTTGCACGTAATCCATGTGGTCAGTCCCTTTGAGGGCCTGAGAGAAGAAGTCATTTGTTAAGCAGACCAGATCTTCACCCTCCCTCAGCTTCTCATGACTTACCTTGGCGCTTGTCCTATTACTCGGAAGACTGAGAGCACACGTGGAATCCTTTCCAAGGAAAGGAGGGAGCAACTTCAAGGCAAAAGCTTGTCTTTGCTTATCGCAGCATGCATGAGACTGCAGGTGCACACGTTCTTGGTGGGAACTCGAGTATTTGGGCACGTTGTAGAAGGAATACGTCATTATTGATTCCTTCTCTTCTGTCTCCTTTGGATTTGCTTCCAGAGCCTGTGCAGAGTAAAGCCGTACTGAAATGCTGCGTTACTTGGTGATACCATAGTGAAGGTAATAACTAGCTTATGGGGAGGACAAGATGCGGCCCTGGTTGTGGCTAGGCTGGAAGCATCATCCGTATGAGACACCATACAACCGTAGGAGCTGAGCTCCGCCAGCTCTTCCTTGTGGGGTGCCTGACTGCTGTGGCCACTGGAAAACTCCCACCCTCGTTTCACCCCTGAAGAACTTCTTTTGGAAGCTGCTTCAACCTCAGTCTCTGCCAGAATAGGAAGGGAAATTTCTGGCAGGCTCAGGGGTTACAAGGAGGGTGTCTGTATGCCAGCACAGCCCTCACTTAAAACAAGCTTAAGCACCGTGGATATTTTGTTCTGCTGAATCCATCTACTACGTGGTGGAGACATAGAGCATCAATAAGGTAAAGAGAGAAGGCCTGGAGCTTCCTTTCCTTTTCTTCCAACCTGCTTAACAGGGCTACTCACAGCTGGGGAATCCCGCACCTCCTGGAAAACTTTCATTGTGTGGCTGCCAAGCCTTCGCGTTAGTTTGAACTTAGAATTGTCACCCTTGGCTTAGCTGAGACTTGAAATCACTTACTGGACCCATTTCACCGCATCGAAGCAAGGAAGCTCTTTGTGCTCCACATTGTGGAGAAGCTGTAAGCAGACGGTGGCATGGTGCTGGCACGCTTGGTCGGAGGGGATGTTGGAGAAATCCCTTACGGACTGATGCCAGGAGCTCGTTCCAGTCCAGGCTGTGGCTTGTCCCCGGCACAGGGGTGAGCGAGGCCCCTTTGGCAGTTCTCACCACTGGTTCCGCTTCTGCAGGCTTGTGTCTGTGCTCAGCTGAAGGGAGATTGACTTAAAGTAGTTTAAACCTCTCACTTTCCACCAGGATTTGTGTCAGCTATTTAAACCACGTCATCCTCTCTGGCTCTCTAATGCTCTGTAGTTCTAGCTGCTCGCTCCTCTTCGGGAAGAGTTTATAACCGGTTACAAACACATTAAACAAAACCTTTATTTTTAATATTTCTTGCTAGCCAAAAGAAGGAACCTCCCTGTGATTGTAGTTTATATCTGCCTGTGTTTAGCTTAACACTGGAGTCTGGTAGAGTGTTAACTTTTTGCTTTTGTGCGTTTTGTGGCGTTAACTACTCCACTCTTCAGATTAGTCTTCAGCTAACAGCAACAAACCTGTGACTTCAGAACTGCTGAGATTTGCTAATCTAGACCAGTGTGAGCCATAACGCTTGGGTTTTTTTTTTCCAACTGTCCTCATAAGGTAGGGTTTTTAGCCTAGTCAAAGCGATGAAATGGAGAAAACTCCGGAGTGAGATGCTGGAGCTGGTTTTGGCCGTTCCCGATACAGGCGGTTCGGTGCCGTGACAGCCCGGGTGCGAACAAGACAGCGGTGGGCCTTAGGAAAGGGGGTCTTGGAGTAACACCAGGACCTCTGCTTAGCACTGCTTAAGATCTTGATGTGCCCTGTCTTGAATAGCGTGTGCAGTTGTGGCCTTCACCTCCAAAAAGGACGGGGAGGCTGGAGAGGGTACAGAAAATGTAATTAAAAGGAGCAGGGGGCTGGAGCAGCAAGGGGAGGGTGGGCAGGCTGGCACCCCTCAGGGACGAGAGTATGGTCCGGGGGGATCGCGCTTGGGTCTCGCCACGTGCTGCAGTGGTGTAGCTGGGAGGCAGTTGATGAAATGACAGAAAATAGGTGCAGAAAAGTTAAAAGAAGGCGCTCCTGTACGCAGCAGGGAGTGAGCTTCTGGAGCTGGCAGCTGCAGAGGTGGTGGAGGCAGGTTCAGACGCTCGTGGGCACTGAAGAGCCCGGGCAGGAATATCTCCCGGCATCCCCCGCTCCGTCCCTGTGGGTGCTGGGAGATGCTGGGTGCTGTCCCGTGGGAAGAAGCCGCTGCTCTCCCTGGACAGCTTCTCGCAGGGGTCGGGGGGACCAGATGATGTTCTTGTCTTCTGTGTGGTGTGAGCTCATCTGAGCGTCAGTGGCTGCTCGCACTCGGTCTGGTGATGGGAGCGTTGTCTCCGATGGTTATTTACTGATCAGAGCTCCTTTTAAGCCTGGTCAGCAAACGCCGGCACGTTTGGATCGGCACAGACGTACTACCTTGGGCTTGAGCTTCATCAGTTGTGTGGCTTTTGTTTGTTTGCACCCGTAATACCAGGCTTGTGAAATATTAAGAAACAGTTCCACCCGTTTCCCCCTGCCCGCAGCTTAATTTAAATCTAGGTGACTCTTTTGCATAAACAAAATACTTGTCCAGCCACTCACTTTTGCACAAGCACCGGTGTGGGAGAGGTACCTTGCTGGGGTATTGGCACGAGGGCTTGAAACCCTCCTTGGTCCCAAGAAGCTGCCCGTGCCGCAGCAGCGCTGTGAGCAATCCTGCCTGCCTGTCCTGCGCACCACCGTGGCCGGATCTTTACGGAAATTATACTTTAGAGTGTGTCGTGATAATCACTTATAGGCTTATCAAGTCTGATTAAATGTCATTTGCATTTGCGTTATCTATATGCACAGATAACAAATGAAGCTACAGCTTTTGAACTGCAAGAAGCCGCCAGATGCGTTAACTGGAACCAACATATTCCCGAGAGTTATTTTTATTAGTCTACAATACCTTTGTTTAATGTACAAGAAACCTGACTCATCCAAGTGAACGTGCGCCATGTGAGCTCAGCGCTTTTGTTATCTATCAAAAAAATTTCCCCGGAAAACTGGAAAAGGTGCTTGTGTTGTCTCCTCCCCGTTCGTGCCGGTGTAAGCTGGCAGGTGGGCAAACCTGGGCCACGCTGGGGCTCGTGGGGTTCGGACGGTCTCAGCCCTGTGGTTTCCTCTGTGCTGGCAGCGTGCTCGCGGCTGCTGCGGGGTGGTGGGACGCTCAAAGCGGAGACATCTCCTGCATTCCCCCCCCGCCATGGTGTCAGGAACCACGTGGATGAAAAGCTCTGAGTGTCACAGATGTGATTTATTTTATTTTTTTTTCTCCTCCTGTATAAACACAAACCTGGGTTTAAGAAAAACAAAAAGAAAGCAAAGAAACTCCCCTGCTGCTGTGTAGTGAGTCAGGCAGCTCTGAGCACCACGGTCCTCCTCGCCCTGGGATGTTACGTCTCTATTTAGATGCAAGGTTTCCTTCCCTGGAAAGAGAGATTTGGTGATTTACCATCTTGGTGGTTTGTTTTTTTTTTGTTTTCCCCCAAGAACAAACCAAAACTGAAAGATCGCGTGAGTGAGTCAAAAGGCAACCAGTTGTGAGAGCTGAACAAATCCAGCTCTGCGGAGTGCCTGAAGACTTCGTCCTGCGCGTCAGCTGAGGAGGAGGAGGAGGAGGAAAGGTCGATGTGTTTGGCAGGGCGAGAAGGGAGCTAATTGTGCAATTCCCTCTTACACCCTGCTTCCTCCTGGGCTTGTTTCTCAGCTGAAGGCTGTGACTGTAAAATACATGAAAGTGCCTCAGTCCCTCTTAAAAACGAGGGTCTGCAGGGTGGCTGGTTGTTTTTTGGGTTGTTTTGGGTTTTTTTTAAGCAGAAAAAATATATGATTGTTTCAGCTTGAGAAGCATCGGTGGTATAAAGGGTTTTCCGAGTCGCAGGCTCGCGGCAGCCTGGAAGGAAGGAACCAAACACACCTTTTGGACTGTGGTTTTGCCCTCAAACTGCAGCCTGTTTTGTCTGCAGAGCCCGGATCATCCTTGCCAGGTCTCACAAGCGTCCCTTGCTCCACGTGTGTGCCCGCTCCGGCGCCCGCATCCTCATCCTCGCTAGCTGACGTGAATTCTTCCCCCTTGGGCATTGTCTAATTGTGCAAATGTTTCAATTATATGGCCTAAATTTGTAACGTGGAGCAGTTCATTATCACTGAATCCTCTTAATTGGGCTCTCCTACTGGGCAGCCTATTACTGAGTTTTCCCAATTAAGATAGGACCTCTTTAAAAAACATAAAAATAAACAAATCCCTGGTGGAAAAGAACCACATGGCAAAAAAATACTGCCTTAACCTATGTTTCAAAACTAAAGCAATACTTTCAGCACCAGCAAAATACTAATTACCCTTCGGTACTTATGTTCTCTTCAAGGAGAACGGCCACAGTTTGGTGTCAGTTTGAGCTGTCACAAGCTCAAATTCTTTTTCTCGTAAGGAGGAAAAATTTGTTACGGGGTGTTTCTCTGATGGAAGATGCTACGTCCTCAAAGAAAGAGCTCCGTGGGTAACACTGCTTTTGTGGTTGCAGGTAAAGGACCTAACTAAGTACCTCGATCCAAGCGGACTTGGAGTCATCAGCTTCGAAGATTTCCATCGGGGGATCAGAGCTATCAAAAATGGAGGTGAGTTTTGCCGCTGGTGCTGCGAGGGAGGACACGGAGACGCTGAATTTAATGCCACAGGGGTTAGCCGAACTGAGAAGTTGCCTGGTGAAAAGGAGTTCCTGAAAGTTGCTGCTCCATGTTGGGCGGAGAGGAAGGGGGAGAGGTGGAAATAACAGAGTTGAAAAAGGCGGTGGAGCAGTTGTGGTGGTTGCATGTCGTCTTCTTTATCAGGGAAGCTCCTTCCTAAATGTACATTGGAAACAGAAAAGCCGTTGAGGGGAAAATCCCTTCTAGTTCGGCGTCTGCTCTCACCTACGGTTTGGTGGGGGTTTGTCTTGGCTGACACGCCGCTGGAGATGTCTGTCTGCTGCAGAGCGTGACCTCTTCCGAACGCCGGGCACTAACGCGGTTACCTTCACTCCGTTTGGAGGATCAACGTGCTCAGATGATTTCTAGCAAGAAGCACGTTAAACGAGAGCTTTGAACTCTCTGACGGGCAGGTCATATTTAAACAGGCCTGTGATAATCCCCATGTTGCTCTTGATGGGCTTGTTGAGAGTACTTCCAGAACGATAGCTTGGTGAAGTGTGAAGTGTCCTGGGCTGGTTGGTATTTGAACTTCTTTGCAGAAGAAAAGATGTTTTTTCAATTTGGGTTTCCTCTAAATGACTGTTAGAGGGTCATTTCGGGGCAAGCATGTTGTTAAGGGCAGGGTGTGAAAAATATTGGAAACCTCCTGCTGAGCAGATGTGATTTTTAATGGGCAAAGATGAATTATCCTACTTGCGCATTAATCAATTCTGTTCACAGCAGTGCTTATCTTGAACTTCGGCGTCGCTTTCATGCAGCGGCGAACATGCACCGCGTTGTCAGCCCTGCACGCTGGGCGTGCTTTTGAGCGCTGATGCAAGCGAAGATGTGAAAAGACCGATTATTCCTTTACAAACCGTGTTGTTTCACGAGTAGAAAACCCTCAAAGCAGAAGTGAGTTGTGTTATTCTGTCGGTTGTCCATCCTTCGTCCTACCCCCAGCTTATCTGTGCTCAGGATTGTTGTGGTTTACGGCAGCTCCGAAGTTTTCATGGCTGGTGTGGATTGCCAGTTCTCATGATGCAGGAGGAAATGCAGCGTGCTATTAATTTGTAATAAATTGCTATTGGAGTAGAGCGTGTTTGTGAAAGCTCTGGCTTCTATTTCTCTTCAATAATTCATGGCTCTGGTATTGTGTTATATTAATTAAATGGAAAAAGCAGATCCAGACGCAGCTTTTTAGGATCCCTATTTATTAAACTTGAAAGAGATTGATATGTAT
This sequence comes from Aramus guarauna, assembly GCA_013400195.1. NCBI lineage: Eukaryota > Metazoa > Chordata > Aves > Gruiformes > Aramidae > Aramus > Aramus guarauna. Next base: position 155,186 of record VXBL01002754.1, on the reverse strand, counting down.
TTATTACAGTGGTTAAGAAAGGCAGAGCTCTCCAACGTTGTATGGCATTAAACAGTTATAAAGGAAGCCCAGGAGAGGGTATGGAGTCTCTTTGAGTCTCACCAGCTGAGTGGTTGCTCACGTTGAAGCGATCTTGAGGCTTTGCTGCTGCTGTCGAGCCAGTCAATATTGATTATCCCTTTGTAAAGAAAGAAGAGGTTATGCTCACCGGTGGGTGTCCCTTTTAACGAGGTTTTGTTAATTAGCTGGGTGTATTTTCAGCCAGAGATAGCTCTGTTGCGTTTCTGGTACCCTGTAGTTCTTTGGTCAGGCACTGAAGTGAGACCTGATGCAAGCTCGTACCTCGCAGTGTCTGTCTCAGCGCAGGGAGGGGTTTGTTTCAAAGATGCTCCACTTCTCGTTCCCTCTCCCCTCTCTCTTGGAGACTCTCTGTAGGAAAATAGCTGTGACTTTACTCGAGCTCTTACGATCTAGCTTGGCAAACGGAAGGTGCAGTTACACAGCTAGCAGAACTTGCGTAGTCAGCTGCTTTTCTTACAACTGCTTTCGTGTAGAGACGGCCTTTATGTCCAGCGAGGATACTAAACTCGGCGGTCCTGTTCCTGTGCCAGCTCTTTGAGGTGTGTTCCCGCTGCCTGAGGAACATGCTGATCCAGGACTCCTTAGACTTGCCTCTGCCTTCAGCGCTGAGCAAAGCGCCGTGTAACCACTCGGAGGGCACTGAAAGTCGTGATGCCACCTCTCCGCTGCCGTGAAACAATTCCGATCTCTTTGCTTCTGTAATCTTTGTCTGCCCAGGTAATGTTGACTGTGGAGGGGAAAGATGCTCCGAGATGCTGCTGGGACAGATTCAGCTCCTCGCAACCTACTGTGTCCCAACCCTTCCTGCTCGTGGGGTGGGGTGGCTGTTGGGACACCCTCGTCCTACCCCCCGCTCCACGAAGCGCGTGGTTTGCCTGCTTTAAAAGTTGGTGTGGAAGGTGCCTGGAGGACTGGCCAGTCCTGCAATACATAAATAGCAAAGCAGAGGCGAGGAAACTGTGGAATAAAGGTTGGCGGTGAGTCAGGGATGATAAATAACTCTGAAAAGTAGAATTTTAGGGTCTTGTAAAACTTGAGAAGCTGATAATGTAGTAGAGGTAGTAACGATACTGATGTGAAGGAGGAGAGTATGTTTTAGAGCATGCTTAAAGAAGCCAGGTAAGGTGCGTAATGCCTGGGGAATCCACAGCCAGCGGAAGCCCCGGTGTACCCGGCTGCTATCGGTGAGGTCCGGTGTGACGTCTTTCTAGTCTGCAGGGGACGAGAAATGGGGAGCCAGCGTGACTGCTGCGTTCATCGTGCTTAGAGATCTTCTCCGCAAGAAACAGGAGCGAGGGATTGTACGCAAACCACGTCGACAACACAGACCGGGAGCGAGGTCTCTGCCTACCTGTATGGCAAGGAGCTGAGCACGGCAGAGGGGGTACTGGGATGGAGTCTGTAGTGTGAAGCCAAGGTGCCTGGACCCAAGAGCAGCTCTAGTCTGCAGCGTGTTGGAAGCAGGATCTGCTGGAGGGGGAGTTAGCTGGCAAACATGAAATCTGGGTAGTATCAGACACAGCTGGATGCAAACAAACAACAAGCAGATTCCTTTCTTTGTCAGCGTATTGAAGAACCCTTTAAGCTTCAGACACCTGCGTTTTCTAGAGGCCTCTGCATCACGAAGGACACATTTAATGTCTCTTCTTTGTAGCAGACCAATGCTCTTACTCGAACTCAAAAGCAGCGGTGACCAAGTCGCATAATTCATGCAGGTGCTCTGAACAGAAACATCTGTAACATCTGTGTCCCAAAGAAAAGCCTGCTGGGAATGGGCCCTGTGCAGGTTCCCTCCTGCGCGCGGGGGCATTGCTGTTGGTGTCCCTTCAAATAAGCGCGGTGTCAGGCAGGGGAAGGTGCGTGCCTGGAGCTCCCAGCCTCGTCCGTCCCTTCTGATCCCTGAACAAAGGGGCCCCTGTGCCTTGAGAGCAGACAGTGCCTCCACTGAGAAATAGATGTGTTCATGAGCTGAGAGGAGGGCCTGAGGATGGAAATAGTCAAATCCTTTTTCAAATGCTTCAACTGAAAGCTCTTTGGATTTGAGAAGATGGAAAATCCAGCTCCAGAGCCAACACCCAAACCTGGAAGCTATAACAGAGTTCCTGTTTGCAGGGACGGCAAGTCGCTGGCAGGAGCGAGCGGGGGGGGCAGGACTGGGGGAGACCCCCGGCAGTGCCAGCTTTGGGGGGGGGGGCAGCCGGTTCAGGAATCGGCCGCCGTGCCGAACGGACGAGCCGCAGCTCAGCGGAGATACCCCTGCGGGGTTGGATCAGAGGCGTTCAGCTCACCAAAGGCATTTGACCGGTTTCCAAAGGACAGGCTGAAGGGAGAAGTGCGGAGCGAGGCAGGGCTGGGGCGGGTGCAGGTCAGGGTGTTGAAAAGCAAATAAAGAGCTGGCCGGCGGTCAGGGTTTCGGCTGGGCGGGCTGGCTTGGGCAGCGCAGGCAGGCTGCTGCAAAGAGCCTGTGTAAAAGCACCGTGCCGTTGCTAATTGGAATTGGCAGCAGCGTGAACTCGAGTCGGTCGGAGTCTTTGTGGGGCGGCACCGCTCGGTTCCCGCGAGCAGCCCTGGGAAGGTTTCGATGGGTGTATCCTCGGAGTGGAGGCTGCGGTTTCTGGTTGGTTTGCTCCTGGTAGCTGAATGCCAATTTGGGAATTTCCTGAAAGAAAAAAGCACATATCCAGCCCTCCCGCTGGATGAAGGCTGCGAGTGTTACGTCTTAAAGGCTTACAGCCGAGAGAGGGAACTGCACATCAGAGCTGAGTAATTAGCGCCGCGCTGTTCGCCTCACGTGCAGGTCGTGCTCCGCAGCCTCGCGAGGGGAGCAGCGACGTTCCCCGCTCCCGCGGCTGCACCGACCGCTTGCTGATCCAGCGTCTCCGAGACACCTCTGGGTCTGGTAGGGCTTCAATGACCTCTCTGCGATCACGGCTCGGGGTGCACTTAGTGCTCGTATGAGTCCGCTGGATAGCACGCGGTGGCTCTGAATTAATTTCTGGAGAGCCAGGCTGGATGCTGCCCTGGTGACGTGGATCTGCTCTGGCCCCACAGAGCGTTTGAAGGTGCAGAGCGTGTTGGATATCCAGCTCCGTCTGGTAAAGTAAACCACTGTTTGGTTTGCGTGTAGCTTCCCCCCCGCTCCCCGTAGGATCTGCATTGCAGATGGCTTTTGCTACGCAAAATGAAAGCTTCCTTGCACAGGGATACTTCCAGAAGCCAAAGCTTACATTCCCTTACACACTCCCAATCCAGTAATTATTTCTGTGTTTGTGCTCATCTTCAGCGGTCTGTCTTCCAGACGATTGCTGGAAATCTGGCAGTATTTGCAACAGGCTACTGCTGACCCCTAAGCGCACCTTCTCAGTGGGGGTACCCAGGCCCAATTTCATATCCAAGGCGGTTGCTTTTTAAAAGGAAAGGCTTTACTGGAGCTTAGCAGATGGAAGGAGAGCTTGTGTGCACGTTTGACTAAACTCGGTGAGTATCTGGCACTGGTATGAGCACTTCCTACGTTCTCATCGGATCTGCTGATCTCTCTCTTCGTGCAGCATTGCTGCAGTGAAGACTTTCCTGCTGATCTTGCCTGTTCCTAACCCTGGCTAAAGCATCACGGATTAGGGAGACAGCTCATTTGATGGCTGAAGGTAGGACGGATGCCTCTTTGTGTTCAGCTGTCGTTCAGGGAACAGGGGCTCTCATGAATGGGAAATCAAGATTAATTCATGAGCGAGAATAAAATCAAAATTGCTCTGATTGTCACCTGCAGGTTTTTTTGTGTTGCATCTTGTTCTGCTCTGGCATATATATATATGTATGGGCTATGTGTACTGCTTTTGGGATAAGGAGTTTATGAAGGTGAGTGTTAATTCTGCCCCTGAAAGGAGTAAAGACTTAAACGTCGCCTTAAAATTTACATATACTTGGAAAAAACTGCTGTTTTTTGTAGGTCAGCGTTTTCCTCTTCCTTGTAGTGCAGTGGGATGCTCATAGCATCATTACTGTGCTTGTTAAGTTTGTAGTCCACGTGCTCGTCGTCTGCGACCCCTTCTGCTGGGGACAGAAGCAGCCAACCAAGCCTTTTCTTGGAAGTACCGAACTTGGGGTTCTTTTTTCTTGAAATAGTGGTATTTAAACGCTTGTCTTGAAAAACATTGGGCCTGCCCACCTAAAAGTGTGAGGGTTGTTGGTGGAGTCTGTGCGAGTCTCCCCACTCGCAGGGGATGGGGAATTAGGAGCGTACGTGCTAGTCCGTGCTGGAGGTGAGCTGCTGTGGTGGCATCCTCTGGTCTCGGTCCGTCCCTGTCCTGCGGAGGCATCCCTAACAGGAGAGGGTTGGGTGCATCTGGGGGCACAGAGGCACTCTCCTGTGAAAGGCTGGTGCTCAGGGCAGGGGGGGATAAGGGTGGGATGGAGCTCCGCTGCACGGAGGCACAAGCAGACGGAGAACTGAGCAGCTGAGTCCAACTTTCATGCCCAGAGGCCGTTCCTGGGTGAGGAGGGGACACAGGAGAAAGCCGTGGGGCAGGTGGCACCGCGGTGTTTGCTCCCTCCCTCCAACCCGCATCACGCCGTGTCTTTGGAGAAGAAAAGTCAGTCTTCTGCTCCCAGGAGCCCCAAAACGCTGCACAGCGTGCGCGGCTGCGAGCCCAGCCTCAAAGGACACACTTCCTCGGATGCGTTACCAAATCCTTTCTTTTCACACTCCTTGAAAGAAGGGGACAGCAGTACCACTTGGACACAGGGTATACCTTTGCAAACGTAGCTTTGTTCTCCATCCTTGGTTTTAACGGCTCACGTATTGCTGCCGCTGAGCAAACTGCAGGCTGTGTGGCCGGAGGGTGAGGATGCTCCTCGGCTCGCTCGCATCTGGCGTGGGGCAGGGAGCAGCTTTGCTACCTCCGTGAGAGCAGCGAAGAGATGGGGGGGTCAGTGCATGGCACCCCTGGTACATGTGCTTATCCTCTGTTTGGGATTTTCATGCTGGAAAGGATAACTCCAAACTGGCTCAACTGGGAGGAAGGATATTTACTACTTAAAAGCAAAATCAGGAACAAAAACACCACCTGCAAAACTATTTATCACCGGCCGTGCAGCTGCCAGGATTCAGCAAGGTTAACTCTATCTGCAAACTTTCCGGGCATTAGCATAAGCAGGGAGATTTGGGGAGGCACGGAGCGGGGTGAAACCTGTCCCGCTGCCGAGCTCTGGAGCAGCAGTGAGCAGAACCGCACAGCCCACGTCGCCCTCAAGCTCTTTCACATCGCTATTTATTTCTGCTGTAAAATGGCAGGGAAGGGACTCGGAGGCTGATGGAGGTGGGGGGGACACACATGAAGACTTCTGGCTCACCGTAGCTTTGGTGTGGTTTGCATTTCTCTTAATTTACGTAAACAATTGGGTTTATTCATTTTTGTAACTTGGCAGCTGGGTGAAGCGTTACATCAGGGATGAAGCTGGCTCGCTCCATGTGTGCCGTGCCTGAGCAGGGAGCACGTCTTCCCAAAACCAGCCTGGCAGATGACATACTGCATTGACCTACTTTCGGGAGAAGTGCAGAAGTGTCGGAGGAACTGTGTCCGTAGGCCTGGGATGAGAACGGCGGGGAATTACGCAAACGTGCTGCCGTAGGACTGCTGTTAAGGCTCAGCAGCCCTCGGGGTCCCGGGGAACGGGAGATTGGCACGAGCATCGCTCCCGTTCTGAGAATTTTTTCTTTATGAATATTCTGAAGCGTACGTCAGAGAAATCTTGCTGCGTCTGGTCACCGTCACGGAGCTTAACAGGCTGCAGGTCCAAAATACACGCGCGGTCCGAGGGAAATCTAGTTCACAGCACTGCAGAGCTGCTGACCTGTGATTAAACGCCCAAAGCATCGCTGTTGGTACGCGGTTCCTTGCGAGGCAAAAGCATTACTGTGCAGCCGGATCTCTTGCAAATCCCAGCAAATGACAACGCGGAGGGGTTTCCCTGTGGCCTGACGACGTAAAGCAAACTGGTGGTGGCTGCTTAGACCCTCAGACCGTAAGCCAAGCCTGATAAAGGCAAGCTGGGCTGAGGTTTTTAAATTGCAAATGAAAGACCTAAAGTTTGCTACCCAAGAGAAAATTAATTCTTCTGGCAAAGGAGAGAGAAGAAAAACCACTGCAGGGACTACCTGTTTTCTTGGGGAGATGGTCAGTATAAAAATAGAGCACTGTTTTACTGGAGCCTTGGAGCCATTCTTAGCGCACTCTTCTATGGAGATGGTGACTAATAAGAAAACAAAGGCAACTTCTGTTAAAAAAAAAAATAGACATTTCTCATCATCCATCTGCTGTCTCAGTATTTCTCCATCATACGTTTTATTTTCTGTGTCAGGAGTCCTCTGTTTTGTTCCACATCTGTTGCCGCGAATGCTTTTGGGAGACGGGGTTTGCCTGTGGTTTGGGGCGTGCGTGGGAGGAGGCTGGGCTGGGCTGGTGGCTCCAGATGGGTGGTGGTGGTGGTTTCGGTCCTGCCTTGTTTTTATTTCTCTGCTTTGGATGTTGGCTCCAGAGCGAGGGATTATTAATGCTCGGCTCAACCTGGGAAGCTGGGGAATATCATCTCCTCCATCCTCATCAGAAGTCTCCAGCCAGAGATCAGGTAAGGGTTGGCTTCCCGAGCTTAGGGAAAGGAAAGCAAGAACCTTGTGCTCCTGCCTCTGCACCAGCAGGCAAGTCAGAGCCCTCAGACCGTTTCTCATTAGGAATCCAGTCAATCTGGTGTTATTAACGAAGGGATAATTACTCACCTACTGACTTCTGTTCCTCCGAGAGCCCTGCTCGGCTCTGTCACAGCCTGGAGGCTCGTGACTGTGTGGTGAGTGTACCCTTGTGACACCATGACAGATTGATGTGACAAAAGCTTGTTTCTTCTGAGCGTTTCCCGGTCTCGCTCTTAGAGAGGAGAGGCTGCGTGTGGTGTGGCTTTGCTGGGAAATCGCTCCTAATTGCAGAGCCGCTGGGTTGAGCTGTGATGGGTGAGCAGCAGGCGGGCCGGCTCCGGTGGGCATCCCTCACATCAAGAGAAACCTTTCCCCATGTTCTGACTAACCACGGCTCGCCTCTTCATCTGTCCCGGCAGTCTCTTGGGTTGGCGCTTGCGTCCCTCAGATGTCTTTCTCCTTGATGACCTTCTTGGCTTTGCCGAGTGCATACGGTCCGACCGCTCCTGTGAATCTGTTTAGCTACTGGGCAGCTTATTTCTCCTTCGGATAGGAAAGCCTCCTGCTAACGAGGTGACCGGCGCTGAATTCACCGATTAGAGGTTCGCAGGACTGCGGTGAAGGACTGCTGTCGCCCATCACAGCCCAACACGTGCACGGCAGGGCGGCTTTGCTCCCGTGCTGCTCTTGCGACTTCGAGAGCGGGGCCGTGCCGAGTCAGTGACTCGCGTTCTCCCATCGCTTCTCCGCTTGCTTGTTTTTTTGAAGCCCGTTTTGATTTGCGTGTAGTTTCATTAATAGCAGTCAAGAGAGAGAGGTCAGCAGAGATAATGTGGCAGCTTCTAATGAAAACGTTCCTGTTGGCGTTGCCCAATTCCTCCCGCCTTGTGTTTGTAACCTCTCGGCCCCTCAGTTCACTTCTCCGAGATCTCACGCTCTGGGTTGGAAAGGTCTAACGCTTCCGATACCGTCACGTTCCTCATCTGTCCTCCTTCCATCTGCAAGAGAGTAGTCAGGCACAAATACCGGCAGTGGATTCTCTTCTAGCCAACAAAACATTACCAAAACCTTTGAAAACTGTCCGAATGAGTTTTATTAGAAGTTTATAGCCCTAGTAATGAAGTCAGCTTTGAATGAAGCGCTGACGATCCCTGCCGGTGTCCGCATCGCGTAGTTTGTGGGTTTGGAGTGCTGCATGAAGTCATTTATTTGCATCGTCTCGTTAACGGCAGGAAGGAAGGGCTCTCAACCTGTGCGACGTCTCTGACACCTTCCTCCTTGCTTTGGGGAATCTTATGCTGGAAAAAACATTAAAACCCAATCTTACAGGCCCCTTCTCAAAAACTTTTTGTTTTGTTTTGTCTTGTTTCTTTGGGCAATGTTTCTTTTACGGAAGCCAGATGGAGCAAAAGCACTTTAAAAAGTACAGCTCCCTTCTCCTCCAGTGATGCGCGAGGGATGGTTTGGGGCATTTTAAAAGGGATTTTCTGGCAAAGTTGAGAGTGAGGGGGAGAAACGGGGAAGGGTATTCAATCACGTGAGCCTTCAGGAGCGTTTTGCTGTTGATCTGCATCGTTTTCAGGGGACTTTGGAGGACAAGGACTCCAAACTGCTCTACTATGGCCAGCAGCAGGAGGGCAGACTGACTGCTGGACACCCACTGGAACAGACAGGAGGTCTTTGAGCAACACGACAACCATCACTTCTAAGAGATGGCTCAGAGCTGTGAAATGCCACGTTGGGAAGAATTCTTCCTGCAGGGTTAGGTAGTTTAGTGTCTCGTCTCTTATGTATTTTCTTTGCCCAGTTTCCCCCCAAACTCAGGCTGAGTTCTGGTCGAGACCTAGCCTCTGCTCTCAGCCTTGCTCACTTCAATAAAAACTAAACCAAGTTATTTATAATAGTTTTGCAACTTCCCTTTGGAGGTCAGAGCCTTGGCTGGAGGAGAAGGTGTCTGTGCAGTTGTTGGCCAGCCCTGCAGTTCACCCGTAGACCGTGTGTTGCCCAAATGCAGGTGGGAGGTTCTGATCCAAATCACTTGCCAGGGCTTAGTGATTGCTTTGAAAAGGCTTTGTAGTAGTTGTCCTCAGCTTGTGGTATGGCTGGCGGGGGGACAGAAATAGCCGATGGCAATACAAGTGTCTGCACGGTACGATTTGCAAGTGCTGTAGGTTTTGGAAGGACTTCTTTTAACGCTTGCATCCAGGCTGTGGGTTCTCCTGCAGGCAAGCTGTGCCTGGATTCACACAGGCATTGCATTGATAACGATATTTAGCTACGCTTGAAGGTAAGTACATCGCAAGCCTTTCTCAGGAAGAGGATTGGAAGCTACGAGCTGGGGAGGATTGGACTGGTTTTAACTGTTAGCTTGATTTCTCCATGTGGGAGCTTTGAGCTGGAGCGGGTGTGGAAGGCTGAAGTGCTTCGTGGTGGGACGGTGCCACCCAGCCCATGCTCCGGCTGATGCGGGTGGCCTGAGAAACGGCTTTGTTCCTGCCGATGTTATCTGGGACGTCAAAGGCTCTGGTGCATCTGGGCTCCTGAGCCAGGGTTCTCTTCACTTTTATCTTGCTGGTGGTGGCATCTTATCTAAGAAGACGCCACTTGTCTTCTGTGTGCTCCTACCCGAATCAGGCTGGATGGGGATAGAAGAGTTTCTACTTCAGTGTGCTCAAAGTCTTGACAAGAGACCAGCGGCTGGATGTCCCGAAGGTTTGCATCCGCATTGAGCGCGCTCTGGGGAGCAGAGTGAGGATGTTCTGTTCTTCGCATAGTTGTGTGTACTCTTTCAAGAGGTTCTGCCTCAGCCTGTTCCCAGAACAGGGAGTAAAGCTGTTGGCTGCAAAATCCAGCTAAGTTTCCTGAAATACGGAGTTGTTGAAAGTAGAAGCTGGAGTGAAGGAGATGGAGGACATCAGGAGGTCTTCTCACCAGGGCAGCTTGTGCTATTTTAGAGGTTCAGTCTCCTGGCCTTTTCGGCCGGTACATCACGAAGTGGCTCTGAACCGCTTACTGGTGGCCACGAGCCTGCTCCTTGTTTTCCGCACCTCCAGCAGTGAACCTTTGTTCTAGGCTGACACAAGTCTGGAGGAATTTGAGCTGGGCTTGGTGGGTAGCACACACTGAAGACATCTCAAATTGCTGAGCAAATTAAAAATGAGGACTTGTACGTTAACTCAATAACCCAAATCCCACGTGTTAGTGGTGGCTTCGTCTCTGATCCATCCGTGTCACCATGGCGGAGGCAGCGATGCTTACCTCGTCCCTGAGATGAAGGCAGCTAGATTTATGCTTCCAAAGTGCTTGGATACCATGAAGTTAATTCTTCTCGTTGTGTCATTAGATGGTGTGTCTAAACAAAGCTTGAGGGCCTGCTCTGTGTGAAGAGGATCAAAAGGAATGTGTGATAAGTACCAATCCGTGAGCAGTGAAACTCAGGAAATGAAGGACGGCTGAAGCGCGTTAGCTGAGGGTTGTGTCAGCAACCTTAATTCTGACACTGCCTCCTTGGGAGCCTGAGCTTGCCACTCGGTTATTCCCTTGGTGTAATTTTTGGTTGTAAATTGATAGTCTTCAGTAAGTGCTCCTGGGCCACTGTCTCATCTCTGGAGGAGTCGACGGGAAAAGGAGATAGCAGAAAGCTTCTCTTTCCACCTCTGATCGGTGCTACCACTTTGTGTGTGAGCATCGGATTATAAACCTGCTCCTGGATCACTTACGGAAAGCTCAGTAAGGGAGGTCAGTTCGTACCAGTTGTCCTCTCTGAAGCCAACCATAACTTCCTCTTTCCTTTTCTCGGAGGGCTGGGGGGGCTGTGTGTCGATTCTGTTTTGCGCCATTCGTGCGGGTTCCTGGGCTTATTCCTGCAGTGAATAATTCAGGTCTGTTAGCCGCACGTAACCCGTACTGCTTGAATCGCTTGGAGTTTGTGGCTCGCAGCAGTACGTACAGTGTGTGTTGGCAGATGACTTAAATACTTCTGAAAGGCTCTGTTTTTCTAGGTCATTCCTGTATGAAGCCAATAAAACTGGCTCTGTTTCTGACCTGCGTGTCACTACTGTACCCACAGCTCTTCACTCAAGGTGCCTTTTTACTCAAATCCTGCCTTCTCAAAGCAGTTTTTAGAATCTATTTCAGGAGCCTGCTGTACCCCAGCACTTCTGTTCCCACAGCTCTGTTGCGTTTCTTGAAAAGCCCAAGTTACCATTGCATCTCCAAGGCCTTTTGAAGCACAGCATTTTTTTTTTTCCTATCAGCACGACGAGATGGCGGAGGGTGCGTCTCTGGCTGCTGCAAGAGCTCAGCACGCGTTCACCCCCATGAAGAGCCCAGGACCCGTCCTGCTTGTTCCCTAGCTGCACGTATGCCGTACGTCCAGGAGAAATCTCCGTGCGGCTGGCTGTGTCTCTGCTCTTCCGAGTTGGCTGGTGGCTCTAGGTGGAGGTTGCCCTTGGCTTGCAGTCTGCATGAAAGACAAGATGCGTTCAGACAGAGATGGTCCTCGTCGGAAACTTTACATAACAGTGATTTTTTTTGAAGCTCTGGGAGGAATGAGGGCATCTTAAGAAGAGAGGGAGCTGCAGGATTTAGTACAGAGGCATGGGAAAGCAGAAAATCAAATGCGTGGGGGGAAAAGAAAGCGGTGAGGCTGACTGGACTTGCAGCAGAGCTTGTATGAAAGCAAATCTCCATCTCCTGAGTGGTGGGGCTGGTGCGATGATCGTCTCAGTGGGGTTTGAATGGGCACGTGCTGAGCAACAGGAAGCTTCAAGGCAGGGATGGGAAAAGGTGTCAAAGGGATGCTGTAGATGCCTCACAGTAAACTTAATGTGCTTTTTACATCTTCTTTTTTCCTTCCAAAATCACCTTAGCTTCACTAGATGGTGTAGTACGTGTGCCTGGTCTTACCGGGTGCAATTACTTGGGTAAATTCTACAGCAGCCACGTTCCCCTGGTAAAACTGTGCTGCCGCAATAATTCAACTGGAGCTTTGTCCAGATGCCTGGTACCCTGCCGGCGTATTCTGGTCAAATAAATTAGTGCGATTACTTTGGGCAAAAGACAGAGCATATAGCTTATAGCTTCTTTGCCGGGAGACTGCTGGGCAGTAAGGTTCCATGTAGGGTCTCTTGGAGCCTGATTTTTTTTTAGCTTTGAGATTTTTGATTGTGTGTGGCGGATGTAACGGGACTGAGCGGCAGGAGTGATGGATAGAGCTGAAACCACAGGAGGAGCTGGTCGTGGACGCTCGGGTGTGAGGACAGACAGCAGTCCCTAACGATGTCTGCATCTCTGGGCAAAACTGGGATTTTTTTTTTTAGTTTATTTTTTTTTTTGAGCAGTGGTGGAAAGAGGCGACTCCAAGTGTGCTGACCACATCAGCTCTCCAAGAGGAGGAAGGAAAGAGCTCAAGTGAAATCAGGGATGGGTGTAAGAGATGAAAGTATGCTTTTGGTGCAAGGGGGGTGGAGAAGGGGATGTGAAGGCAGGTAGGACGTCAGCTGGGATTTGGCTTTGAGGCCCAAGCAGGGGAGAGCAGAGGGAATCTGAGCACTTGTGCTCACCCTGTGAGCTGGAGCAGGGTGGTGCGGTGCTACTGCTCCTGGCCCACGGCCGTCCTCCTGTGCCGTGGTGTGGTGGGGGAAAGGAGCCAGCAGAGCCCTCCGACTCTCACCACAAGCCTCCTGCACCTGGAGGATGGTGCTCCTCACGTAGGGAGTGCCAGTTGAGCAGCAAAGGTCTCTTAGGGGGTTTTTTCGGCTCTTTTGGACAGGAATTTGAAAGCTTAATGCAGCCTATTGTGCTAGAAGACTTGCAGGCAAACTCTCCATGGCAACTCTCCCTATACACAAAGCACCATATGGCTTTTTCAGAGGGGGAGGGAATGAATCGACCTGAAAAGTCAACTTTTGTTTGTGGTGGTGTTTGTCTTTGGTCTCTGACGTGGAGCATGGGGAGGTGAAAACACAGAGTGCTGTCTCCTGGGCATGGTTTCTGCTGGCCAGGCTGCCAGCAAGGGTGCAGGTGACCTCTCAAACGGTCTTTCCTTGCTTTTTGCAGTAGTGTTTGCTGTGAAAATAAGCCCTGCCTATGCAGAGACCCCTTCTTTGGGCCGCATGCTCTGCAGACAGGTGGAGCAACCAGGCTCACGTTCACCCCTACACCAAGAAGCACCCCAAGGCAGGGAACGCTCCGGGAGCTCTCGATTTGGGCGAGGGCTGTACTGGGGGGAGCTGTTTGTGCGTTGTCTGCCCACGCTGTATACCCCCACTTCCGAAGGGAACTGGAAGCCTTCGCTTGATTGTAAATCCTCCCTTTTCAAGTCCCTTTGGAAGGAATGAGCTGAATAAGTATCTTTTATCTGTGCTGTAGAAAACCAGGGAGCTGTTGTGTGTCTATTTGGAGGGGGAGGAAGAAGAATTACGTGGGGATAAGCAGAAAGGAGTAGCCTGTGCCTGGTTCCACCACCTTCGGGGTGCTGTGTGGTTCCCGGGGATGCTGTGGGGTGCTGGAGATGGCCTTGCAGGGTGGCCACCGGCCAGGCTGGCTGGGTTGCCCGGCTGCGCTGGCAGAGGTGGGATCAGGCAGCTGGAAGCACCGGCAGCTGCCCAGCACCCAGCTGTGTGCCTGGAGTCCCCACCATCGGCTCGGGGATTCAGAGGTGCTGGAGGTGAAGCATTTGTGCCGTGCTGGGAGGCTGCGGAGAGCAGAGCTGTCACTGGGGCTCGTGCTAGTTAGGACGCGTCGCGGGGCAGAGCCGTGGCCGGGCACAGGACCAGGGCACTGTGCATGCAGCATGTGTCCCGGTGGGCTGATCTGGCTCCGTGGATGCTGCCGTGCACATCACAGCCACCTCTCTGGAGGTGGCCGCTGCCACCTGTAGTCAGCGAGGGACGTGGCTGGCTGTCCCCTCTGTTTTGGTGATGTGACAGGGGTTGGCTTGCAGGAGCACTGTTGGGTTTTCCCAGAAGTGGGCAGAGGCTCCTCTTGGTGAGACCCCCTCTGGGGTGCTCCCATGGCTTTGCAGCCAGCAGGTCACTCTCCCCGTCCCCTCGGTCCTCCCCGCTGTCAGCAAGGAAGCTCTAAAATTTGGCAATGGGGACAACTAAGGGGAAGACTCCCGATTGTCGGCTCAGACCCAGGGGTGGAGCTGTACAGGTGGGGACAGGGTGGCACTCGAGGAGAGCAAGAATACCGTCTTAAGATCCTTCAGTGCTAAGCCATTAGTTAGAGGAGGAGGTGACCTGAGGCTGCCTTGCCTTGAGCACCGTGCTCGGGCAGCAGCATTTTCACGTGCGTCTCGCTGCCTCGCTCGGGGCGACAGGCAGGAGCCCCCGGCAGCTGGAAGCACAGCTCACGGCAGCGCTGCTGGGATATTGAAGTCATAAATTGCGAACAAGAGCACCTTTCATCCAGCGAAGCCGTGACCCTGCCTTGTGCTTACTGTAGAGCACGGCGGCGTGTGCTGGTTTCTGGAAAAGCGATGTGGTGTATTCCTGGGTTTGATTTACAGTCAAACCCCTGAGAGCCCCAGACCCAGCTTGGGGAGAGCTCGTTTCTCGGTGCCACGTGCTCAGCATCGCCCACCCGATGGAAGTACCCATTGGTTCGGTTGCTCCAGTATCTCCTGGGGTCCTGACTGCGTTTTGCATTTAACGGTCAGCTGAAGGAGGCACCGGGGAAGGTGTTTGGGTGGGAGGGCTGTTGCTGCAAGCTTGACTCCTTACTCTGTCCCGTGCCCTGATCCCTTGACTTCCTACTAGCTCTACAGATCCCCTAATGAAAAATAGCCCTTCTTGGTATCTGGAGATGGACCCAAAGCGGAAGCCCTTTGAGGGAGGCTGCGTACGATCCCATTGGGGCGGCTGTGCGCTCGGCTGCAGCAAAGCATCACGCGACTTACGTGCCCCTTCGGTTTGGATTTGAGCCCGGGAGCGGTTTGAATTGGCTGCGCTGCCAGCCCACTGGGAAGCCACCAGGCTGAAGGACGTGGAAAGCAGACCCTGCTTTGTAGCTCTGCCCTCATCGTCTGCCTCAAGCAGCTGGAAAAGGAAAGCCCGATCCCTCCCCAAATCCGGGCGATTGCCGAGCTTTCCTGGGAGCACTGACGTGACGACTCCCTCTGCCCGGCCAAGTTTATCGACATCAGGCAAACCTAGTGCCGCAACGCTTGCAGCTCCAAGGCGTGTGGTTTTCAGCCTGCTATTTATTTTGGGACTGCAGCATCTGATCTTGATTTGGTGTTTCCAGCCTGTGATCTAGGTCGTGTGCTGGATCAGGCGTTAGCTGTTGCTTTGGGGGAGCATGGGGAATTTACGTCCCCTTCCTCGGTCAAAGGGCTTGGAGAAATGCTGATCCGCTCTGCTGCAGATGGGTGTTTGGGGGTGGGTGGAGTAAATTTTTTTTTTTTTTTCTTTTAGCAGAAATCTCCTTGAAAACCTCCTATTTTCCTGTCCCCCTGTGAGGATGGCTCCTGATGTGGCTGGCCACGGGAGGAGCAGTAGATGATAAAAGCTTCGGTGCAGCCTGCTTTCTCTGCGGTTCCCATGGTAGTTGGCTGTCACACATAGATCTAATGTATTCCCTGCCCACAGCAGGATTAAAGCCTTCTGGGAGAAGAATAAGAGGATGCAGGAAAAGGAGATAGGGAAGAAACCAGGAAAAGGAACGGAGACCATGACGGGGTAGGGTGCTAGCCCCATCGGAGCAGGAAGGGGCCTCGTAGGACCTCTGCCAGGGAGCAGCCGTCCCAGCTGCCTTCCACCCCCGGCAGCGGTGGGATGCCTGGAAGCAGAGGTCCTTTCTAAAAGCTGAAGACACTGGTGCGTGCTAGAGGAACTTCTGGTCCTTCTGCTGTCGTGGCTCCCAAAGCTGTCCTTTGTTTGAGGATGCACGTTTCCTTTTGGTGATGCTCACTCGGTTTTTTGTTTTTTTTTTTTTCTT
Organism: Aramus guarauna; assembly: GCA_013400195.1. Taxonomy (NCBI): domain Eukaryota; kingdom Metazoa; phylum Chordata; class Aves; order Gruiformes; family Aramidae; genus Aramus; species Aramus guarauna. The sequence goes on along the minus strand of VXBL01002754.1, from coordinate 139,477 downwards.
CCTTTTTCTCTGCAGATCCTGACAGCCAATTGTATGATATGGGATATACCCCTGAGGAGGAAGCCCCGGCCTGTCCTGATGAGTTTGACGACTTTGTCACGTTTGAGGCAAGTATGAGCGCTGTTAACTCCTGCAAATGTGAGCTCTATACAGCATGAGACTTGAGCACAGAGGGTTTGGCTGGGGGAGAAGAGCAGGGCTCAGGGATGCTTAAAATGTAGTAAAGACCAATCCTTTAATCCTTGAGTGACTGACCCAGGGAATTTGCACCAAGCATTCGGTGCCGTTTAAGTTAAAATTGGTGTTCAACCAAAAAACCCGCAGCTAGTGCTGTCTTCGCACGGAGAGCGTGGTGCCCTGGGTGAAAGAGGGAGATCGGTTTTGCGGTGAAACACCAGCAACGTGGGAAGGGTGCCTGTTGCTGTCGCGTTTGTCTCGTGGCTGGAGTTTCTGCATGTGGAGAACCTGAGCCTGATTTTGAGATGTACCAACCAGGCGCCTACCTGAGGGGCACGGCTTTGGCACTTGGTGCTGTTTGACCAGTAAAAGGCAGAGCATAAGGCAAAAATGTAGATTTTCCCCCCCCCCCATATATTCTTCTTTTTTTTTCCCCTTTTGTTAAAGTTATGGCCTCCCCTTTGTATTCCGTAGCACAGGAGTGTATCGGAGCCTCCCCAGCTAGAAAGGAGGCTGCTGCGACAGCGTTGTCTGTGTTTGTGGGGTTTGGGGTTTGCTCCGTTCCCGCTGTGTGCCTTCCCGCCTGGAGCAGAAGGTGCTGCAGGCGCCTTCAGAGCGAAGGGCCGGCTGGCTCCCCAGTCCCGCACGGGGACCGAGTAGCTTCCTTCTGCTTTTCCTCTTCCAAACTTTCCTCTTCAGGTTTTTGCCTCTTGTGTCTTCGTACCCCGGGTGGTTTTATCGCAACAAATTGCTGTTGCGAAGGGACTCCCAGCAGCCTTTGTACTTGCACGCAGATGTATCTGTCTTGGGTTTGTATAGTCTGTAATATGTTAATTTGGCCGCATGTCTCGATAAAAAGCTCAAGCTATTCTTTTGAGTTTCCTCCTGATAAACTGGATGTCGGGCAACTGATCTTCCCCGTGTTAGCGAGAAGCACAGGTCCATCGCTTCAGATGACTTGAAGCTCTCGCTTTGAGGACTCATGCTTGACAGTTGACCAGGTCAAGGTCCCATTTCCCAGCCAAGCGCGGGTTTTCTCTTGAGCCAGTTTGCTGGCTCCCATTCTCGGTCAAGTCAACAGACTTGCACCGTCACCCTGAGCAAGTCCCTTATTCCCTTAGGACTGCTTGGATGAACCCAGCCTTAAGAGCGTCTGATCCTCCCCAGGCGGCTTTCAAGGACACGTTGAACATTGGATTATTTTCCCTTTTTGAAAGATAGTTACAAAAGCCAGCGATAGCTGGGTAGAAGGGGGAAGGAAGGGAGATGGGTTTTCGTGTTCTTTATCTGGTACAAGGTCACAAATGTGCTTTTTAATCGCTGGACTGAGCGGTTTAGAGGCTGCGATAGCCTGTGTCGCAGTGCTCGTGCGGGCAAGGGCTTTCGTGTTTTGCTCCTCAGACCTGCAATCTTCTGAGATTCAGAGCAGGGATGTTTTCTAAGGGCTAATTTAACGTAGATGAGCTCTCGGCAGTGCTGCAAGCTATTCTGGGCAGGAATACCAACAAGCTGGGTGTGTGCCCCGCTGGGATGAAATACTTGTGCTGCCGGGTCATCGCTTCCGTGAAACGACAAGGTGACCCAAAGGAAAAAGGTGATGAATCCTGAAATCTCCCTTTCAGAAAGATATAAATGGATTCCGGTACTGAATTCAGAGTAATCATCTAAAGATCAGAGCTCTATCGGCGTCTACGTTTAATATGCCGAGGAAGCATTACCCTTGTTGTCTTGGATACGTGATTCGAAATAATTTCCAGCCTGGAAGGATTTCATAGAGGTTCAGCAAATGAGAACAAGATCGAGAAATACCGCTCAGCGCTGCGAGTGTAAAAATAAATTGGTGTCTCGGGGCGCGTAGTTTTTTGTTCTCGTTCAGCTGAGCGGCGAGCTCCCGACATGCGTTTTATTCCACAAGTCCTGTAGTAGCGTACCTCGGAAAGCCCGAGCCCTTTCAGGGAGGGGGGATGAGAGAAGCTGTCGTAGGAAACAACCTGCTGGGAGCAGCGAACGAGGGTTTTTCACCGGGGCACGGTGCTGCCCTTGCCTGGCAGAGCTGCCTGCTGGGGGGGTCCGGCCAGCCCTTCGTCCTTGGGTGCAGCAGGCAGCTGCTCTGGAAATCCTAAGACAGAAAACGGGATAAAAGGACTTTCCTAATATATATTCACCTTGCTTGGATTCACCTGGAAGAGAGGACGAGGGGAAAACCCCCACCTTGCCCGAAGTGCAGGCGTTGCCTTTCCTCCCACACCACCAAAAAGCAATTTGTATTCTCAAACGTCCCCGTTTCAGACCTGGGAAGACAGCGCACAGCGAGCACCCAGCTCTAAAATTTCCCACTATGTGGGACCACCAGGCAGCTAAAGAGCTTCTTTAACCCCACAGCTTCTTTCCGAGCCCCCGAAACGCAACCGGGGGCCTCCAGAAAACGGGTGAGCCCCTCTTGCTTTGGCAGGGCCGTGGGGTGACGGAGCACAGGTAGCTTTTCTCCTCTTGTGTCAGAGGACGTTTGAGAGGCGGGCTGAAGGAGAGGTGCTGCGTTTGCTGTGCCGCGGTGCTGAGGGTAATCGCGGTTACTGGGTTTGGAGCATCGGCTGTGGTCGCCCTTGAACAGCCCAGAACCGCGGTGGCTCGAGTGCTCGGCTCTTACAAGTGTCAGGGCCTTGACGGAGAGGGAGAGCTTTTCTCTTAAATGTTTGTTCAAACAAGCGTAAACAAGTGCTTCAAGCAGTCTAAAGGAAAATGTCTTCTCTCCGTTAATAAGGTTGTTCTTCTTGGTGACTCATCCCCTCTTCTGGTGGCTGTCATCACAGCGAGCCGAACATCCGCGGAAAGCCCCGCGTACCCAGCACTGGTGTCTTGCAGCGAGTCTTTGCTCTCCAGAGAGACCAACCGCCGCTTGCATCTTCCAGTAAGGGTGGAAAAGTCTCCCAAAAGGGCCAAGGTCTGAACTTTGACGCTTCACGCAGGGACCTTTGTAGTGTCAGATGCTTCCAGGATTCAGCCGCTGGTGTGGCTCCTGACACGGCTCGGAGCTTCTGGCTCTCGTTGTGCCATGCTGGATCTGTGCGGCCGACGGGTCTGACCCTTAAACTCTTTTCAAAGAGGATTTCTAGTTGCGTGGCTCTGCCGAGACAGCGGCTCGCAGGGGGATTGGAAACGCCGGAGCCTGGATTCCTCCCGCCGCCTGGCTCCTTGTGCGTCCCGCTTGTGCTTGTGGGGGGCTCATTGCGATCCCTCGTGCTCCGCTGTCATGTGGGCGCGAGGAACCTCATCCCTCCCGTACACCCGCTCCAGAGCAGGGAGAGCATCACCTCGTTGGAGCTGCCTGCCTGCTGCCTGCAGCCCCAGGGAGTGTGTTTCTCCCTGACTGGGGTGGAAGCACAGCGTTGGCAGGGGAGCGGGGTGACAAGCTTATGGCTTTCTACTTCTGCAGGGAAACGTCACCGAAAAATAATGACAGTGGGTTTGGCTACCCTGCTTTGTAAAAGCTGTGTAAAGGGAGCTTGGAGTCTGTCTGTCCAGACGCCCGAGTCCTCGCCTGTTTACCCCAGGCTGGGCTTTACTGCTGACTAACTGGAAGGTAGGAGTTATCCTCGCCTCCCTTGCAAGCTCCCGTGAAGCTCGTGACTCAGATCTGAGGTACACGGACTCGTTTGCAATGCCCTGCGGGGGGGGGAAGGTGAATTTGGAGTTAGTTTTCTTGATGCTCATTGTGCCTTGCCCTAGGACAAGGGCTCTGCCCTCTGCCCTGTGTCCTGGGGGTGGATGAGCCCACTGAGCAACGCAGAGCGGGAAGGCCGGCTCTCCCAAAATGAACGCGAGCCACTAAAATTCAGCAGGGAGCCGGAGTTACGCTGGCGTTGGGCACGGGGACGTGTAACCGTAGGTGAGCTGGAGGAGCGGCAGAGCTGGTGCAGGGCTGTGCTCCGTGAAGGCTGGCCGGGAGCGGGGTACGCTGGCTCGTGCAAAGTCGTAGGAAGGCTCTTTTGGGCAACTGGGCAGCCAAAACTCCGGGGGGTGAGAGCTGCGGTGCTGTGCGGTGCTGCACGGCGGCGTTGCACCTTGCGCAGGGCTGTTGCCATCTGCTGGGCGGCCGCCGTGGCTCCTCTCGGTAGCAGCCAGGGAAACGCGTCTCGCTGAGCCGTGCACAGCCGCGAGAGGAACGTATTGCTTTCTCAGATCAGCGGCACTAATCCGGCATGCGCCTGGGCACCCTGCAAGCCTTATTCCCCCGCCCCAGGCACGTCCCCTCCGGCTAAATGCTCCGTAGCAAGTTGTACAGCACAGTAGGAGTGGATCTGGGAAGTCAAATGGTCCTTGGTGAGGTCCCATGTCTAGTTTTGGGTGTTTGGGGAGGAGGGGATGCTCCGGGCTCTCTCCAGCCTGCCTGTCCCGGGGCGCAGCTGGTGGTTGCTTGAAAGAACTGTTGCCTCTGTTAAAGTCGGGATTTCTTCTCATGTGGAGCAATTGAATTCAATGCTTTTTGAAGAGCAAAAAATTCAGAGCGAGGCAATTTAAATCCACGTTACTGGATTTTTTCCGCTGCTCAGAGTTTCTCAAAGGGGACCAAAGGCTTGGAGGATTCCAGCTGCGCGCTGGTAACGCGGAAGCCGTTGCTGAGAGCGCGCGGTGTACCGCAGCTTGGGTGTGCGGGAGCCAGTCCCTGGAGGCATCAGCTGTTGTTCCTTGTGGTTTGCGTTTTGCAAGGAGCCCACGTGGGGTGGTTGTAGGAGTCTGCTGTAGACTCCCTGTGTCTCCTCCTGGTAGCCCAACAGACCTCCTGAGCCCTGCTTTCTTATTACAGCCCCCCCAGGAAGAGACTTGCCTCCGCCTAAGGCAGAGAGCTGTGCCTGGTGAGCGCACCGAGGATGCGGAGTACGTGTTTTCTGCCTTGATGGTGGACCTGCTTTGCAATCCCCGGCGGTTTACGTGAGGTTTTTTCCTCCTCTGCCTCTCCGTACCGCTGATACGGGTAGGTGTGTGTCAGAGAGGCCGACCAGCCTGAACAGACGGGGTTAAACTCTGCACCCTTCAATAGCAGCCTGCCTCCGAGGGGGGGTTCAGCTCTGCCAGGGACTCTGGGCTGTTCTCCGACCGCCCTAACGCCGGTACCAAGGTCTGGGGTCCTTTGCCGCGCCAGCGCTGCTGTACCACCGCAGGGGCGGTGGGGATGGGACGGTGGAGGTGAGACAGCAGCGCGTGAAGACTGCAGCTCTTCAGCCCTTGGCTCAGGCTTGCTTTACCAGTGCCGTTCCCCTGTCTGGAAGGACTGGCCTCGACGGGCTTCTGGTCGCAGGGCTGACCCGAAAGCGTCGTGGTGACCGAATGAAAGAAAAATTACAAATTTCTTTCCAAGTTGGCTGCTGGAATTGGTCCTGATTTTGTCTCAAACAGCTGCTGCACTCGCAGTCTTGTAGGTGGCCAGAACTGCAGGGCTGTAAGACGTGACAGATGCAGTCTGATGTCTGTTCATCTCCCCGTCCCTTGGGGAAGCACGCGGAGCCCCGAGCGATGTCCCCGCTGTCCCCAAAGCCTTTCTGCTCCCCTGCACGGAGAGGCCAAGGGAGCTGCCCATCCCCTTCGCACGTGCGGAGCACGCTTTGGCGGCAAACAAGCAAACAGTCTATGTTATCTTTGTATTGATTAGGCACAAGAAAATAGAGTCATCAAATCACTAAAACTCCCAAGATCAGCCTGTGGTGATAACTCGCTAATAAAAGTGAAATTCATACGGTGTATAGACTCAGTACTGCTTGGAGGAAAGGATGGGAGCGTAAATCTGGCACAAAAACTCTAGTTCAGGGTGAGAAATTTCTTTGCTGGTTGGAAAAGATCCTAGTTGGAGTGTTTGTCTTGCGCAAAATAGGTTGGAAGGAGTTTGGAAAACAAAGACCTTGAAGCCTTATCTTGAACCGTGAGCGCAGCACGTGGGACCGAGAACCGTGGGAGCCGGCCGGCAGCACGCCGGGCTGGGGCGCAGGGGAATGGCAGCATCGGGAAGCCAACCATCCTTGGAAGCAGAGGTGTCTCGATAAGAGTTTGAGAAGTAAAACTGGCGGGGATGGGGGTTTCCTAATTAGCTTTACTGTAGGGGTATCTGACTTGGGGCTCCTCGCAGCGGTGCTGGACCTGCCCTGAGGTCTTGCAGCACACACAGAGGAGCTGGGAGAGCAAAAAGGGGCAGCGACCCGCTCAGCGGAGTAGCAGATCCAGAGCGAGCAAGGAGGAGGAGAGCTTGGGTTAAAGCGTAACTCCCCTGCTGCCGTGCTTCCTTAGCAGGAGCCCTTGCTTTTTCGGGAGTCAGCACAGAAGGTCAACTGGTTATCAAGGTTACAAGATGCTTCCAGTCAGAGTTGCTGAGTCGTAGGACCTGCTCGGGGCACTGTGCTTCAGGAAGGATGTGGCCCAGAGGAAAGTGAGGGATCACCCGGAGCAAATGAGCAAACGTGATTTGTGAAGGTAATGGAGGGAAATAAGGTTGTTTATGCTGGACGGGCACGACTAAGGGAGTCTGAGCTTGGAAGCGTGTGAAGTTGCTGTAGAGAGGAAACAGAAAAACAGCCAAAAACCCTGAAACCCTCTGGGTTTGAGCAGTGCATTGCAAACCCTGCGCTGTCAAGGTACTTTTGTCTCCATACGCCGTTGACTGCCGTGGGGAAGGGAGGACCCCGTGGATCGGGTCACCCCGCGGCGCTGGCTCTGATGGGGCTCCTGCGTTTGCAGAAAGCAGCCGCTTAGCTGAGGGCAGAGCTCAGGCAGCGGTGGGGCTGGTCTGTTTGTAAACTCGGTTATCGCCCGCGACCGAAGTACCAGCCCTTCTTTGAGGGCAATATTGTCATCGCGTGTCATAAATTGCCGTTTGAGTCACCCAAAGGGTGATTGCGATTGCTTATCAGTAGCAAAGTGCTCCTGATCTTCCCCTGGCGAGCGAGGCGAGCTTTATTTATTTTTCTGTTTGTGGCTATAAGGAAGGAATTTGTCATTTAGTGCTTACCGACTCACCAGAAATATCAGGAAGGATGACATAAGCCCTGGGAACCTCTGTAGGTCCTCTTCAGAATTAACCTTTTTAATCGGCGATGGTTTCGTGGGAAAAGGCGGCACGCGTACCTGGAGCGGGGCCGGCCGTTGCGTTGGGGTTTTGAAGGCGTGCTTTTATTTTGGTATTCCCGGAGCCGGGAGGGCTGGAGTCACACGGCAGGGAAGCGTGCATTACTGGCTCGCCTCTCCTTATCGCGGAGGCCGGGAACAAAAGGCGCTGTGTTCCGGGACCGACCGGCGCCGAGTCGGTAAGCCTTGCGCCCGGCGGCTCCTGGACTTTGCTTCCCTCCCGTCTCGCGGAAGCGGCCGGCGGCTCCTGGCGGTGCTCGCTCCCGGAGTTGGATTTGACTTGGGCGAGGAGGTGATGTGTCCGCAGGTGGGTTTTGAATGCTAACACAAAATGAGGAAGGATTTGGGTTTCCTGGAGGCAGGTCTCTGGCTCCAGGCGGTGCTGGGAAGAGGCAGGTTGGGCATCCGCCCGATTCGGTGCAGCGCATTTGGGAACTTTATTTCGGGACCGTATTTAGGAGGTCTTTCCTCCCTGTAGCCCACGTGTGTACGTGATCGTGTCTTCGTAGTCCTCTCTGCCTGCGTCTTCTCGGGGGGACCTGGGCCGGGAAAGGCCGGTGGCTGCGGGCTTTGGGTGTGCTGAGGACAGCCCGTGACATCTGGTGTTCTGTGAGCTGTCCTTTGGGTCTGGGGGGGTGTTTTTTGGGAGGGTGTTTTCAGTTTGCTCCGACAGATGCAGCACAGCTCTCTGGCCCAGCTTGGAGGGATATTACCGAGCGTAGCAGCCTTGAAACCTGATTTCAGGGAAAAGGTTTTTCCCAACCTGTGTCGGGAAAGGGGAGCTGCCTTCACCTTAGGCTTGAGCGCGGGCTCCCTGGCTTCTCTGGAAAGCAGACGCTGCCCAAATACATGGGAAGAGGCAAATGTTGTGGCCGAGAGGTCGGTGCCTTGTACCCGTGCCAGCCTCCGATGTGGGATCGCTCGGCGGCACGGTGGGTTTCTGGCTGCCGGCACTCGGGGGGCTGAGAGCTGCCGCGGGGTGTTCCGGGGCTTTGGGGGGCTGTGGGTGTATTGATGCAGACTCAGACGGGACTAAACACACCTCGCCTCCCTTCTCCCGGGCTTTAAATTGATTTAAAGCCAATTTAAGCGCAGGTTGGCTGAGGGCTCTGGTCACAGTCGGCAGACAAAGGTGTTTGTTCTTGGGGGGTGGTTTTCGTAGCCCATCCGTCTCCTCCCGTCTGTCCGGTGTGCGATCAGAGCTGGTCTTCATCGTAAATAGGCTCGGCTTGCTGGGAAAACAGAGTTGGTTTTCCTTTTCCTCTCCCTCCCCGGCTTCCTTTCCTGAGCTTCCAAGTGTTTGTGGCCAAGGACAGAGATCTTCGGGATGCCGGGACGGCTCCGGGCACAAGCAGGGGACCAGTCCTGCAGAAAATGCCTGGGAGGAACCTCCCTGGGAGCCAGGCTTGGCTCTTCTCTCCAAGGCAGCCTTACCAAAGCTTGGGCTAAAGCTTCTCTCCGTCACAGATCAAAGCTTCACTTGTCCCCGCCTAGACCTTGCAGGTGACTCTCAATAGTCTTTATTTCCTTTCCTCGAGCTTAAGCAGCTTGCCCCCTTTTTTTTTTTTTTTTTTTTTTAATCAAAGTGGTTTTTATAGCCCTTTACAGCATTTAATCAAATGCCTGAACAGATGAACTGCTGCTGGAGAAGTCTCCTAAAGGTGCTTCACCGTCTCACTCATTCTGTCAGGGCACATTACATCATCCCAACGCTGATTTCATCCATTTATTTCCTCCTGGAAGCAGGAGGGCTCGCTGCCGGGCTTTTTGCCGGACGCGTTTGAAGAGGCAGAGGTGTGTCCGGCCGGCCGGTGGCAAACAGCTCTGGCACCGGGGGAGATACCTCGTGGAGGAGCTGGAGCCGGAGACGGGAACTTCAGTCGGACCACGATCCCGTTTCAGTTCAGGGGTTGTGTGTGTGCCTGTGGCCCAGTTTTAAGGTCTGAGGTTTCCCTGAAGCACCTAAGGGGATGTTTTATTTGATAAAAACTTAAAATACATTGATACTGCTGACACCAACCCCTTTCTGAGTGTGATGGGCACTTGTTGTCTAGCCTGGCTGTCCCAAGCCCGCGGACGTCTTTAAGTGTATTGTGTTCTCTTTGGTTTTGTGTTTGGTTTTTTTTTGTTTTTTTGTTTTTAATCTGGAAAAAGTGCTTACTTTTTGCCTGCTCACAAAAAGGCAAATTTGGCCAAACGAGAGATGGAGGGGGGGGTGTTTAAAGGGTCAGTGCACAAACCGTCTGCTCGTGAAGCCGTTTTCTGCGACCTGTGCCTGCACCTTTGCCCAGGGGCTCTGCCTTGCCCTTGCATTTGGTAATACCTTACCCGCGTCCCCTTGCCTCGCCTATCTCCTCCTCACATCTTTTCTTAAGGTTTAGTTACTTAATCCGTGATGGAATGTAAAGCAAAGTTCTCCACGCTCGTGCTCAGGGAGAAGGACTTTGTTTACAGTTTCAACTGCCTCTGTATTCGTTGACCGTGTAGGTTTAATTTTAATAGGACACTCTGTTTTGAAATCTTATTTGGGCTAGGATTAAAAGAGAAAAAAATTTCTCCTCTGCTAAAGGGAGTTTCCCAAATTGTGTTATAGGTTATCTTTTTTTTAAAAAATAAAATAAAATAAAAAATCCCTGCACATGTGGCTGAAGGAGGATGGTCAATGTGCTGTTCCGGTGGCTCCTCTTAGCTCTAGAGGGTTGCTCCCTCATTCAGCCCATCCGTACCCATATTTCCCATCTATTTTGTGACAATTTGATAGATAAATCACCTAACGAAGGGCACCGAGATGTTGTGATGCCCTGAGCTGTTACGCTCCGTGTTGAGAGGGCCAGCAATGGTGACCACCACAGGGTGGGATTTAATCCATCAACTTGTGGGTTGGGGTGTTTTGGTTTTGTTTGGGTTTGTTTTTTTTTCCTTTGTAATAGTAATCTTTACTTTGTGCTCATTGCACTAGTTCACCGTATACTTAAATTTAAGCTTTTCCAGTGGGAAGGTTTTTCTTTGCATTTAACAAAAACCAGCCAACCAACCACACAACAGCGTTTATTTTGGAGTCTGCAAGCAAAGTTATTTCCACTTTGACATTAAATCTTTTCCAAAGAGGCAAAAAGCATCCCTTTGAAGCATGCAGGTCAACCTGCCGATGCGGATGGCACACAGATGCGCTGCCGGCTGGAGATGGAGGTTCCCCACCCCCCCCACCCCCAAAGGAAGAAAAACCAGTGTTGGAACACAGTGTTGTCCGCTACGCTGAAGCCTGGCCTCTCCTAAACTCGGCGTACACCGCAGATGGCTTGGAAAAGCACTGGAATTGCCGGAGCACGCCTTCCTCTGGAGGCTGGGGAGCTGCCGGGCTCGGCTCGGGGATGTCCCAGCGTGTGCGAGTGAGCCGGCAGACCAAGCCTCCGCTTCCAAATCTCCCTTGTCCTCCTGAGCAGTGGTTCTAGGAAGCGCGGCATAAATCCAGCAAAGCACTTAAGCAAGTCCCTGGCTTTAGGTACATAAGTAGTCCTGCTGCATTTATGCTTTTTTTTAAGGTTTATGAGACTTTAGTTTTTATCTCGAAGGCTAGCGAAAGCCACCTTCTCCTGTGCTCGGGATGACATTTGCTGCAGCAGCCTCTCCTCCGAACTGAGTTCCTCTGAACAGCCCCGTCTTCACCTGATGCTGAGTTTAGACTCCGGTTCTGCGAAGCTTTATGTCATGTTTAACTTCAGTGTGGTGTCCTGGAGAGATGCTGCTGTCCGTAGGTCAGCCCATGGGTCTGTTCAAGCTGAACCAAGCTTACCAGAGAGGCTCCTGTCTGTGTCCATCCATCATCCAGCTTGAGTGTGGTCGGTTGACAAGGGAGCGGATGAGAGCGCTCAGCAAAGCCAGGATGTTCGCTCGGTGCTCGTGCAGAATAGGAAGCGCCGTTGAGCAGTTCTCCGTCCATCCCTTCAAGGTTTTCAGAGCACCTCTGCAAGTTCTTGCTCTTGGTTTTCGGCCTCCCACGTCTTAAGGCAGCCTGGGAATTTGTGGGTGAAAGCAATGAGGCGTTGGTTGGGTCTTGAGCCGCTTTGCACCGGTGAAAGCTGCAGAAGTTCTTTGGGGTGCGGAGAATTTACCCGAAACAGGAGAATCAGGCTGGCGAGAGCAGCGTTTGCGAATTCTCGGCAGCACGATGGCCGCGGGACGCGCGTCTGGTCCTCTCCTGCCATACAAATACAGCACGTGCCCTAAAAGCTGCTCTTCTCCCGGAGGGCAACGTCTGCAGCAACGAGCAGGACTCTTCCATCCTGCCGCATCCGTACCCTGCTCTGAAAGCACAGCTCTCACCTGATTTGTCATTCTCCTGTCGCAAGGACAGTACGTCTGTGGATTTTCTGTCCAGCTGCTGTAACGCAGGGCTTTGAGAAGTCTCGTTTTCTCGAAAATCCTTGGAAAAAGCACTGCAAGCTGCTCTGTGTGCTCTCTGGCAGAGGAAGAGAGGTTCGCTTCAACGTCAGTGCCTGCCTTCAAAAGGCTGCTGCTTTCCCGGCTGCCGCGCCGGAGCGGGTGCAGCCAGCAGCCGTGAACAAGTTTGAGATCCCGTTGGCTGAACTTCAGCTGGAGCAAAAGGTTTTTCACGAGCATCTTTTTCTCTTGAAGCCAGGCAGGATAGCTCCCGCCCCTCTGCCCGGCACCTCCGGTGACAGGGAATCAGCTGGAACTCAGCGCCAGCACTGACAGATCCCACCACGACTGAGATCCCGGAGCCAAAAATGATTTGATTTGTTCTGAGGTGCGCAAGGGGAAATCCCATAAATGCTGGGAAACGAGCTGGCACTTTGATGGGTAACAAGAGCTTTTGCTTCAGGATGGTTTTTCTTCTAGTGCTCCCACGGCTCTCCTCCGAACACTGGGATGGTTCCAGGCTCAGCACCACGTGCGTCCAGGAAAAACCATCCCTGCCCATGTCTACGAGCGGGACCGAAGGTGAAAAACTGGGAGGAAAACCTCTGTGCTCGTAGCTTCGGGTCTTAAAAAAACAAATTGTGCTTCTTTCCTAGAGCCTGCACCGGTAATGGATGTGGTGAAGTTGTGCAAAATACTCGAGATGCTGTTCCAGCTGAAGGGAGACGCTGTGATGAAGACTTACAAACCAGCTTATTTTCTGTTCAGGGAGGGCAGGTGCTCTCCGGTCGCTAGACGGGGGAGAAGAAGCGCTGTAACGGCTAACTGGTAGTTTTGAATGGTGGTTTTTGCAGAGAATTCCGATTAATAACGTGGCCTCGTAAAATGGAGTGGGTGAAAGCAATGGTGATCAGAACCGCTGGGTAAGCGGTGAGTAATTCCCCCCCCCCGGACTCGACAAATCCATACTCGCTCACAATAAAATCTCCCTCCAACTCTTATTTCGTATATCTTTCTGCAACTTGTTTTCCAAACGCTGCTGTTGCAAAGCAAGCGCGGCCCGAAGGCCGGGGTGCACCCTGGGGCGGCACTCGCTCCTCGGACCCGGAGACAGAGCATCCCCTGGACGTGGGGTACGGCTCCCGCTGGCTTGAAGAGGTTGGATTTCTGGGCTTAGAAATGCAATGTGGTGGTAATGAGCTGCCCTATGTGTTTTTGTCCTGCTCTGCAATGAAGCCCCATGGTTATAATATCTTTTTTTTTTTATTTTTTTCCTTCCCTCTTGTGATTTTTTTCACCAGGCTAATGAGGTGACCGACAGTGCTTACATGGGCTCAGAGAGCACGTACAGCGAGTGCGAAACCTTCACGGATGAAGACACCAGCACACTAGTACATCACGAGATGCACGACGAAGTAGAAACAGACAGTGCCATCGACTCCACCGTGCACTCGGAATTCACGGATCCCATCGAGGAGCCGGAGCACGGGTGAGTGGGAATGACGAGGAGCAAAACTCACCGTACGGGGCAGGAAACGGGCAGACTGGGAGCAGACCAGGACGGAGGGAGACGCAGCCTGAGGATTTAAAATAAAGTGGGCTGGGTCTGTCTTGCTGAAACTGGTTGGTTTGTTCTTTGTATTTGTAACTTCATGCAAGACCAAAATAGCTCTTCTTGAAGAATAATGATAATAATTAGACTGCACCATGTGTAGGCTGTTTTGGAGCTCGGCCTGGCAATCTCTTTGAGTTAATCGTTACTTGCCTTGGGAGAACTTCTGTACCCTCATTAGCGTCTTTAACCTCTAAAATAAGTTCTCAGATGATCCAAACACCTGAAATACTTGCAGTTTTTAATCTTATCGCTTAAGCCAGAAATGCAACGTACAATTTTCAAGTCAGGAGGGGAACTCATCGTATTCTTGTTTTACCTAAACACGCGCGTGCCCTTTGATGTGCAACCGCCTCGTGTAATAACTGCTTTTAAACTTGTGCCTGAAGCACAGAAGTGTGAGCTAAGATCTTATTCCCCGGGTCTGAACCGCTGCTGGCGAAACTGCTCCTGGGTCCTCCTCGTTTCCTAGATTTTGCAGGAAAAGTGGGTTTCGGGGTGAAACTGGGCTGCTGGCTGGCGGGAGGGGAAGGAATAACTCCTTTAATAGTGACCCAAAAGCCCCGGTCTGCGCCGAAACCTCTGGAACCATCAAGGCTTAAGGTCCGCTAATGCACGGAAGCTTTTTGGCCAAAACCACATCACCCAGGCTCGGTGCTTTGGTGAGTACTTGCGGTTCCCGTTGCTTTTGGAAAACACGGGGCTTCCCTCCCACCCCAAAAATCACATCAGAGCTGCGGTGAGCGGTCAGCGCTGCTGGGCGCTCGGCGCCGGGGCTGAAAGGGTGCTAGGGATTAGGGAAGAAATGGGATTAGCTGGCTAGGCTCTCCTCACCCGAGCACGTTCAGCTCAGTGACAGTTAAATTGGGATATAATCGGTCGCTGAGCGCCCCGACCACCGAGCGGAGGGTCTCTGGAGGGGCCATGGCAGCCTGCGTGCGCTCTCGTCCTCTGGGGAAAATGCCGTGCCTCGGATTCACCAGCCTGTAGGTACAAAATACTTTGCTTGGGAATTTTTTTTAAGATTATTAGGTTGTTGTTGAGGCTTCCCTGCTAGTCCCAGTGTGGGCTTGGGAAGGTCAGGTGTCCTTTGGGTGCTTCTGGCCAAGCGCAGCGGTGCCCGTTGCCAGGTGTGTTAAATGTGCGCGAATTCCAGGTAGCAAAAAAAAAAAAAAAAAATCAAGGAAAAAGTTCATTTGGCTTAAAGATTTGGAAAACTTGAGACTGAAACCTCTGGAAGTCTGTTCCCAAGTTGTTGAGGGTTGGGTTTTGGTGCTGTCAGACCCCGGGCAGGACAAGTGTTCCACACCTCAAGCGCCCAGAGCTCTTCCAGGGAACGGTCAGTAAGTACAATCCAGCCGGCGCGGCGGGTGGACTGAATCAAAGCTTCAACGCTGCTTTTGAGTAGCTACTAAAGCTCAACGCCCCTGAACTGGTTTGAGCTTAAGCGGTTATTTAGGCTGCGTGTAGTAAAGATGAGTTGGACTCTGGATCTCGAAACCGCTAGAGCCGTCAGGAGGTGTGCGTGAAACACTCGTGCTGTTCTTTGCCCGAAGCATCCCTGGGTTTCCAGGTCCCCGACCAGATCTGCTTCTGTACGCTGCTTGTCAAAGCACAGCCCCAAATTTAGAGATTTGGGCTTGGGTTTTGCTCGCGAGTTTAAAAATTCCACCCCCTGCCTTCTATTCCTGGAGAGATTTCCAATGCTTTTCGGGAATGGTCCGCTGGGTGCAGCGTCTGACTCAGCGCTGGGGAGGATGGGTTTCTGACGGATCCTGCTGTGGGAATGATGGTGCTTCTCAAGGAAGATGTGCAGATGTCCACAAGCTGGACTGGACTTGTCTGGGGTTAAACAGGGATCTGCTGCTGTTTTGGCTGGAAGCTTGACATGTTTTTATTAGTGGGATAAGGGCAAATCCTTCAGATTGGTGCAGGTTTTTGTCATAAATGGCTTAGCTGTAATCTTTTTTTCTTTCTGATTTAGTACAGCGATCTAGTCATATCCCCATTTTCCCTCTCCTAGCTAGTGGATGAAGATGGGGGCGTAGCCTGAAATACCAGTTTTTTCTAATAATGCAATTTATTTTTTATTTTTTATTTTTTATTTTTTTTTTTTAGCATTGAATTTTGGAGAGGAGAGCGGTGCTAGCCCCCCCCCCCCAAAACACATACCTGTGGCTCACAGGCACGTGGGCTGCTTTCACAGCCTGGTTCTTACAAATGTCCCCCCCCCGGTTTAATTTAAACCCCTCTGCAGTCCTGGGCAGGGAAGCCCTCAGACCGGGCGCGTACTGCTGCTATGGCTTGGCTTCTTACAACACTGCGCACGTGAAAAGACGCTTACGGAAACGATGATTTCTGTGCTGAGCTGTGCGTGTCCCCCAAAGCAAGGGACGTCCCAGGCCCCGTGCTGGGTGTGCTCAGTGTTTAGGCTGAGGCTTAACGTGCTACAGCTGAGGCTTAACATGCTACAGCCTTCTCGATCAGTGTTAAATACACGTGAAACAGCATTCTCCCTCCCCGAGATTGTCGTGAGCGTGTACGACGTGTTCCCAGCAGGAGCGGGGAAAGGGCTCCTGGCTCGGCAGCTGCCTGTAGCCCGCCGGGATTTGTGTCCTGGGGGGTTTGCAGTGTTAAATCCTGGGTGCTGGGCTTTTGATAGGATTATACGGCAGTAAGCGAGCTTGAGCCCAGCACTCAGGCTGACGATGTAACTCAAAACATATTTAGGGTGTGTTTGAGAGGTGTCGAGCTTTTTCTCTGCCGTGCTTTTTGGTCGCGCCCGCGCAAGGGCTCGCCACCAGCCCTGGGTGCTGTTGCAAGTCTGACTGCCCCCAACTCCGACGTTGCAGCTGCCAGAGGAGCTCGCGTGAGAAAAAAAAAAAAAAAAAAAAAAAGCATTGGTGGAAAAAATAAAACTTCTGCAAACTTCCTGGTGATGCCTGGGCCGCCCCTTCAGCGTTGAAGGCACAGGGTGAATTGCACCGTAAGGAAGAGCTAGCTCGGGCTGCCAAAACGGGGGACGCGACTTGGAAAGCGGGTGGATTGGATGCAATTGGAAGGGCTGCTGCCGTGGCCACGCTCTAACGTCTTCCTCTCTGTTCCCACAGATCCCACCCGCACGACCTGCCCCTGGGCTCGGACCTCAGCCACTCCATCGTTACGGTCATTAGCGGAGAGGAGCATTTTGAGGATTACGGAGAAGGAAATGAAGCAGATTTGTTCTCGGACAGCTTGTGTAATGGGGAAAGCAGCTTTAACAGCTCCTCGTTCCTCTCTCCCAGGTAATGCTCCGCACAGCGCCGGCAATGTTTTAACCAGGTTCCATTGCTTAGTGTCTTCGCCTAGGCTTTGCGTGTGCAAGAGTCGTTTCCTTTGGTTTTACACACTAGTCGTTCTTGGCAAACTTTGGATACAACGGGATAATCGACTCGGAAGTGGAAGAGCAGTTGCCTCCCTCGGTCTTTCCTTTTCCTGAGCAGTGCCCGCCCTCCCACCCGGAGGTGCTAACGCCCAGCAGCAGAACGAAGAGCAATCTGTGTTTCACAAGCATCCGGGACAGCATCACGTTCCCGCCCCTGTTAGGGATACGGCTCCTCGCAGAACTTTCCAGTAGAGAAAAACCACCGTGCGGCTTTACCCCTGGTCCTGTTGGATGACTTTTTGTCTTCTTTCTCTCCTTCGCTTGTATTTTTGGCTTTGATGCGATGCTTGCTTGGATTTGCACAAGCTGTGGCAGCCCTCCTTCTCTAGGCAGCCGAAGGGATACGTGGAGCGAGAAGCAGGCTGTAGCGTTCTCCTGTACTCCTTGCGTTAGGGTCTGAAACGAGGCAAATGTTGGTTTTCCAACCCGTGCAGGGCGAACCGAGGAGCCGGTATGACAGTATAAAACCCGTAAATACTTACTTTCTAAGGAAATAAAGTAAAAGCTGGAATGATCATCTGCTGCTGCAGCCCACAAAGTCTCTGTGATGACTGATCGCATCGGGTACACGTTCCTCCATCAAGCAGTGCATCTCTGAGTGGTCTGTGCCAGCCACACGCTTGCGTTGAAGACAAGAACATCCCTTTTTCCTTTGAGATGATACGTATTCTCTGTTTCTGCAGCAGTATAAACCTGTTGTAACTTTTTTTCCCTGCTATCTGCCTGTTTCCTACCAGCTTCCCAAAGCCCTTCATAGACTTTGGGCAATTCTGCTGGCACAGGACTGACAGGGAAGAAGTGCTGTCAAATCTCCTACTGCAGGTCGGGGCTGACTTTCTTTTTTGCTGGTCCAGCAGAAATTTCGAAGATGTTAGCTCAACCCACAACAGGAGAGTGGTGCTGTAAAGCATGCCTAACCCGTTATTTCAGGAAACCGGAGCTTGACGTGATGGGATACGCTGCAGTGGAAGGGACATGTCGCTCATCCAGGCTCGTCCTTCGACTGCGCTGTGCAGAAATGCTGAGCCTGGTTGTCTGTACCGGTGCTGCAGCATAGGAAGCGCTCACAGATAAAAACCAGCCTTGGTGTTCATTTTGAGTTTCTCCTTGAGGGTGGGCCTCCCAACCTGGTCCAGAAGGCTCCTGGGCAAGAAAACACTCAGCTAAAGGTGCTTTGGAATCAGTTAAACTATTTCTTTATTACCCATCTGGAGCTCCCAGGTTGCCTGTGCTCCCGGTGTTCGGATCTGGCTCCGTCAGGGCACCGTCTCCCCTCTGCCGCTCTGGCTCTTTGGATCTTCTCCATGAGATCGTGCTCTGCAGCATCTTTCCTCTCTCGGGAGGGGCTCGCCCGGCATGTAGCCACATGGCTCGTGGTGCTTTGTGCCGGAGACTCGCTGCTGGGGCTTGCTGGGGAGACAGGCTGCAGATAAACCCTGCAAAGCCTCCGGAGTAAAGAATGCGGTTCTGTTTGAAACAGAGGATTTCCTCGTGCCTTTCGGGTCTAGCCCTTACCTTGGGTTATCGTGGCGTGCATGAAGGTCCTTAAGCTGATCGTTCTTTGAGATTGTGCTGTTTTTCTGAGCACAGCCCTGCCTCCCCAGTGCCTTTAAACCCAGCGAAGCCTTAAAGAACTACAGGATATCTCTGGTTCAGGGTGAACTTTTTTTTTT
>VXBL01002754.1:101183-116955 GCA_013400195.1 Aramus guarauna | reverse complement strand
TTTTTTTTTTTTCCTTTAAACTGAGCTAAGCACCAGGGAATGCAATTGCTGCTCCTCCGCTCGGGCTGGAGCCGTGTTTGCTGCCGTGGTTCAGTGATGATTCGGTATCAGTGCCGTGTCCCAGTGGCACCTGTTTGCCAACAGCGCGTGTTTGGGTGGGAGATGAGGAGGGAGATCCAAGCCCTGTCGTGCTTCGCTAGCACGCGGCGGCATTGATCGCGACCGAAGGACTGGAAGGAACACATCAGCAAGCAGCCGTTTCTNGGGTAACGCAGACCTTGGCTGTGCGTGCCGTGGGTCACGCTGAGCATTAGCTAACCCCTGACCGCTGTGGTATGGTGGCAGCTGGCGCGGGCACGTACGGAGCCGGGGTGTGCGATCTCCCGGAGTTAGCCAAGGAGAGCTCGTACCTGTCCTCAGTGATTATACCGGTGCCCGGGCTTAAAATCCAGAAAGGGACGTGATCAGCAGCTCCTAAAAAATATCTGAGCTACACGTAGGCAGCAATTCTCTGGTGATCCGGAGCCAAACAGCGGGAATAATCTTTGTCAGTAGTGCACACCAGTGTGCAGCGGGCTGGAGGTGCCCGTTTGCAGGCAGGAGGTGCCCGTTGCAGGCAGGAGGTGCACCCTGTCCCCCAGCCGCCGGGCAGGGAGCTCCCAGGGGCGCAGCCGGGGTGCTGCGGGGTGCAGGAGATGCAGCTCTCTCTGCCGTCGGCTGGACCCCACCAAACTCCCCGCTATTATTAGCCCTTTCCTCGGGAATCAGCTTTCAGGACAGGGATCAACCGGTGCGAGGATACTGTTGCTGGAAGCGGTGAGGTTTTCGGCGACGTTACTCCCTTTGGTTGGTTATCGAGGGGTCGTTAAATACGCGAGCGGTTTCCTCGCCTGCCTTTCAGCGGGGGTGGCCGGGCCGTGCGGGGGGTGCATGTGGCGCGGGCGCTCCCCTGCCATAGCAAAGGATGTGCCCCGGCGTGCTTGCAGTTTCCTGTTTCCCTTGCTCTCCACTGTCAGCTTTCCTAACTCTTTCCTGTTTTTCCTTCGTTTTGCAGTCCAAATAAAAGACTCTCAAGCAAGAAGGTGGCAAGGTAAGCTCATACTCGTCTGACTGCTCGATGAGAGGGGTGCCTGAACGAGCTGCCGAGCCCGCGGAGGGAAGAAGTTTGCAGCGTCGTATTTCTGGACGCGTCGCGTAGCGCTGGGGAAAAGCGGGTTTAATTCTGATACGGTTTGCGACAGCCCTTTGTCTGAAATGGGGATTCCTCGCTCGTGCACGCGGCTGGAGGCTGGCACCAACCTGGTGTTTTTCCAGGACAGAATTAGGGGTGCTGCCCCCCCCGCCGGGCCCTAGCAAGGGGGCACGTGAAGCGGGGAAGGAGGCTCTCGCAGGGCGTTTTCCTCTGGACTGCACGGCTGGGCTGTCTCCTCGCTGGTCTCACCGTGGTGGGTCTGCTAGAGACTAGAGGGATTTCTCCAGCCCCCTAAAAACGCTGGCAGCCTCAGACAGCTCTCTTGGTTCTGGTTTTCTTCGCTTGACTTTGCTGGAGCCGCTCGGATATGATGGGCCAGGGGCTTTGGGGAGTTGCCGGGGGTGGCGGCAGGTCACCCCACCCTGGGGTTTTCACACCCTCCTGTGCTGCTTCCATCCTGTGGGACCATCCCGCGCAGCACCAGTCGCCCTTTCCTCCTGGGCATTTTTCTGCCATTTTATCCCTGCCCGAAAACCAGCAGAGTTTTCTCTGAACGGCTTGGCCAGAAGGTCCATCCCCTCTCCGTGAAACCTGCTGCTCCCTTTTCCTTTCCCACCTTCCCCATCCCTCCTGTTCCCCTGCCGTCGCGCTTTTAAGAACATACCGAGCCTTATCTTAGCCGTCCTGCCTGCTTTTGCCCCGCTCGGGGCAGCTCGTCCTCTGCCATTGTTGGGTTTCTCTTTGCTCGTTTCCGAGCGGAGCAGGGATGCTGCAGAGGAATAGACATCTGGATTTGAGCGATGCTCGTACCCCCGCGCCCTGGCACTCGGTCTGCTCCCCGCGCTGACCCGAGCGCTTTCCCTGCGCCTCTCCCTTCTGGCTGTGCTCGCACACCTTTCCCCTCGCCGCGTTTCCCGCGGTCAGCGAGTCTCCCCTGGCACAATTTCCCCTCCTGGCAAGGAAGCTGGTCCTTGATATTACATTTCCTAGTTCCGGTCATCTTACTTTCTAGATCTTTGTTAAAAACACTGGCAGGAAAGGTTGAAAGGAGCAGCCTGTCCCCAGGTTTCCTGTTTTAGGACTGGTTTTTGTCCGGCGTCTGGCAGAGTGAATTTGGGAAGGATTTGAGTTAAACTTCTGGGAATGGAGATGCTCCGTCTTACGGGGGACGGAGCCCTCCTGGCCCTTTGCGCTTGCAAGATGCTTTTCCCGGACCGAGACTTGTGTGCTTGGGTTAATTCAAGAGCGGTCGAGTTTAGTTTGTGCTGACGACAGAGGTAACAGCGTTTTGCTGCAGCGTAGAGCCAGATCCTTAAGATCAACCCAAAGAAAACCCTTTGCTGAAAATACTGTAATTACTGAATAATTCCAAAACATTTGCTTTTAGGAAATTGATTTTATTTTGGTAAGAGCTCTTTCCTGATTTTTTTTTGTTATCTGGGTTCTCCTTGTGCCAAGAAATCTCAGCTGCTCAGGCACTGCTGTGCTTGGCATGATTTAAATGACAAATGTGCCCGAGACTTTAGAATCTAAATATATACTCAGGGTGAGGATGCAAAATAAGGCTGGTACTCAGCTGCGGTCTCTTCGGTAAATGCCAGTTGTGTTTCATGAATATTTGCATGAGCATGTTGCGTGGCAGGGTGAATTTGAGAGCCCACCTTACGAATTCCTGGGAAAACTGAGGTTCCAAGAGACCTCTCTGGTTTTCTCATTCACCTCCCCGCTCAAAGCGGCGCTGGCTTCGAGGGTAGATCGGGCTGCTCCTCGTTTGCCTTGCGGTGGGAGAGCAGAGAGGGCTTCTCCGGGTTCACCCCTCCCCGGGACAATAGCGGTTTCTGGTGCCACGAGACGATGGACGTGATCGATTACGTGCGGATCAGCCCCCTCGGTGGGGTGTTCCGGGCAGCGTCCTTCGGATCGACGCAGAGCCCTGGGCACCCGTTGTCACGAGGCCTCGCTAATGATTAGCTCGTTGTCCCGGCCGGTGCGGGGAGGTGGGCCGGGGTGTTTCACAACAGCTTCAGGGTTGGGTGGTTGGTTTGGGTTTTGGGTGGGTTTTTTTTTTTTTTGCCTCCCCTCCCTCTCCTTACACCTGCTGCCTCCCACTTCTTAATCTTATCAGCGACTAGAGCGGAGTACTCTGTCCTTTGCTGGATGACATGTGGCTTCGCTACGGTCATAAAAAAAGAAAGTGAAAAGAGTGAGCTCTTATCTCTTCCCATTCCAAAGAGCAAGAACCAAACGATCATAGGATGAAGTCCCAGCAGCATGTGTCCACGTCTGCGCTTCCCTGGCCGGCCACCTTCGTTCGTGGGTAAGCAGCCACCCGCTCAGCCCTGTTATCCGGGCGCACCGCGACGGTGAGCTTCGTTGCTCGGTGGAGCTGGTGATGGTGAGAAGGGACCTGGCCCGTGCCGTAAATCCTGCAGCCCAGGAAGGATCAGTGCTGTTAAATCCCCTTGGAAACGGAGGCGGCAGCTGCGAAGGGGAGAGAGGGGACCGTATCCTGCGGTAGCGGGTGTCGTCTGCGATCGCCATGTCCTGCGATGGACGCTCTAATGTTCGTGTTGCTGTGGGTTGGGGGGGTTTGTCTCTATTACAGGCAGCTGCATCAGACGAGCGCGTTGTCCGTGGGGGTGATGGAGGAGTCGTACCGGGATACGCTGGAATGCGCGGAAGAGGACATCACAGACAAGGTGAGAGCAGTGCCGTGTGTTATCCTGGAGCAGGCGGTGGCTTGCGGTGCTCTGGGATCCCCGGGCAGGACTTTGGCCGAAGTTAGGCAGCGGGACGTAGGAAGCCCCCCGCATCCAGGGGATGGCTCGGGTGCAGCAGCACCGCTGCCTTCTCCTGGGGATGGAGGCGTGCTGCCCCGCTTGCAGCGAGGGTGGCTTCCCCCCAGCTCGGCGGGAGGGGGGGTATAGCTGTTCGCGGGCTGTATTTTCACTTCTGCTTCGCCTGATAAGATGTTCTCAAATTCTGCTTTTCTGAGATGAGCAAACTCGCC
Organism: Aramus guarauna; assembly: GCA_013400195.1. Lineage (NCBI taxonomy): Eukaryota > Metazoa > Chordata > Aves > Gruiformes > Aramidae > Aramus > Aramus guarauna. The sequence continues at coordinate 112,753 of VXBL01002754.1, read as the reverse complement.
TGATGCGAACCAAGGACTTCCTTTCCTTGGCACGCTTTTGCAGTTGGCTGCTCGTGCCGCGAGGACGTAAAGCTGATTTTTGTGCTGGTCCTGTTGGGTTTTACTGGGGTGTTATGAGAAAAGGATTGTAGGGCAAGGTGGGAGTGGGGTAGGAGCACGAGAAAGGTTTTATTTCAGCCCCCCCTAGCTAAAAATAGCTAAGGTAAAGCAGGGAAGTTAAAGATGGCTGAGTCGTGGCTTGTGTAAACGTCTGCTGCAGTCCCGAAACTCCTTGAAAATGGCTTTTTAAATCTGGAATCGCAAACAGAGCGCTGCATGGAGCATCTTGTGAAAGAGAAATACCTGTGTGTGTGGCTGCACTCAGGTATCGATATAATGCTTAGAAGACCTTTAAAAAAAAATAATTAAAATCAGTATTTTTCCAAGTCTGAAAGTGGAATAAAACACGTTCCTGAAGGCACCTGGCTTGGGAAACGGAGTGTGCACTTTTGGGAAAGGCCTTGTGTCTCTGCGTGGCTTTTTTTGTTTGTTCAATACACTTGCGTGTCACTCGCCCTTCTCCCCAGAGCGATGGTTCGGGTTTTGCAGACACGCTCCGAATTGCCTCTCTCACCTGATTCTTCTTGTGTGGGTATAAACGGGATTTTGGGGACCGCGAACTCTGTCCTCCTGTGGTTCCCCACCCGCCCACGCTCCTGCTCGGTGGGAAGCAGAGGGGGCACTCCCGGCCCCCTTTGCGCTAGTTCAGGTAAAGTGGATGAAAATGCAAATACAGCTGAAATACCATATAGGTACAAGGAGAAAACACTCCTCTCCGGTCCTTCCCCACCAGCTAGCATCGGTTCCTCCTACGCGGCTTCGTTTGCACGTGGCCGTGAATGTTTCAGTCCCGTTTCAGGCAGCGGGTGGTTATCCGCAGCCTCAGATGTGGCGGAGCTCCGGTGATCCAGGTCTTTCTCTCTAGATCTCCATCTAGAATATCCTGAAGGGTGTAAAGAAAGGAGAGAGCGAAGCGTTTGGCCCTGGATTGGTACATGGGAGACATCCAAAACTGAGGAAAAAAAAAAAAAAAAGGATGCAAAGGCATGGTTTGAAAGGATGCTTTAAATAAAGGCGCGATTCCAGTGGCAACATCCATTTTTCAGGAGCGAGCCCCTGCAGCTCAGGCCACCTTGTGCGGTGCAGAGCGGGATGCAGGGAGTGCCGGTCGGGGCGACCGGCTCTGAGCGGATGGGACAAACCGAGGCAGCCCCAAAGCGAGCGGAGAGCGCCCACGCAGCGTGCCGGGGGTGGTGGGAGTCGCACCGGCGCTAGGTGCCCCTTTGCCAGCGGGTTTGAACGCGGGCGGCTGACCCTCCCCTCTCCCATCGCACAGGTGGTCTTTCTGGAGAAGCGGGTGACGGAGCTGGAGAAGGACACAGCCGCTAACGGCGAGCAGCACAGCCGTCTCAAGCAGGAAAACCTGCAGCTCGTGCACAGGTAAGGGAGCCCGGCTTGCGCTGCGGCCAAAATGCGGCTTAGCGTTGCCTGCGGTGCCTTTCCTTCCCCCGCTCCGCATGCTGCAGCACCTTTCCCACGAGCCGGCTGCCTGCGTGCGTGCAGGCAGGAGCTGCCGGAGCGTGCGGGATAAGGAGGCAGCGGGAGAGGAGGGAGACGGACGGGAAAATAGGAGGAAAGCTTCGCAGCTCTGCCCTCGCCAATCCCATCTCGGCCTGGGCAGAGGGCGGCCGCGGTTAAATCCAGCCGGGGTTCGGGCTGCCCTCTCCTCCGTGGGATCGGGGCATCCTGCACGCGCTTTTCTGGGTCTCAGCAAACAGTTTGCAGCTCAGCCGGGACAAACAGCCCACCTCCTGGCAACGCTGCCAGCCTGCACCTCTCTCCTTCGCTATATTCTGCATGTAACTATGGCAGTGCTTTTTAAGTCTTTTTTTTTTTTTTTTTAATGTGTTTCCCCACCCACCACATCCATCCCAAAAGGTCTCTGTGGAGCTCTGGAGCTCCAGGGTTGGCTCAGAGGACCACAGGGGAGTCACACTTCTTTGGAAAGCTTGGAAATACTTCACACTCGCTCCGTACGGACTCTTTCTGGCCCTTATTTCACCCATTAGGTCTGGGTGGAAGGTACAGCAGGGTCCCTACAGCCCACCTTCACCCAGCCAGCCTTGATCCTGCTGCTTTCAGATCCTGGCTGGGGCGTAGCCCTTCGGATCCCATTTGATGTAATCGCCGTCTTTTCTAATCTGGCAGGCTTCTCTCTTCCAGCAGCGTATTTACCCTCGGTAGATAAACCCAGCAGGAGTTTATCTATAGGGCTGTAAGACTGTTAAGTAACAATCGTGTCAGGGAACGTTCAAACAAAGGTTTCTCTAAGCCCTGATAAACTTTGCAGCGAGGGAAATGTTTTCACTTTAGCGGCTTGGCCCAGAAGCGTCAGTCAGCTTTTAATCAAGCAAAGCCCCGAGTGTACTCGGTTGAAGAATAGGTTCGTCTGGCAAAAGGCTTCCCCGTTTGCCTGGGCAAAGCGATTGCATAAACTCCAGCACACCGACCTCCAAGCGAACAGCGGCTCTCGGAGTGCCGACGGGGTTTGGGCGATGACGTGCCGCAGCAGAGGGGCTCGGGCTACCTCCGCCCTGTCCGAGCAAACACGGCCGCTGCCTGCGCTGTGACGGTCTCAGGACGGTGTGGAAATTGCTGGCCCCCAGGGAAAGCCGACCTGCAGATCCCCTAGTTTTTGTTGGGGAAAACGAGGGAGCGAAAAGGAGGAGGACTGGGATGAGGTGCTGATGAAGCAGCTTGTTCTGGGTGATGCTGTGACCCAGGGGCTGTGTTATAAAATGATTACTGCGCTTTCACCCTCTCCTCACCCCCTTGCCGGCCTCCCTGTTAAAAAGAGTTTTGATGCAGCCTGGGGACTTAAAAAACGAGACGGAGGCAACACCGGCGTGTACCACCTGGCTTAACTTTATTTGAGCGTCCTGTTGGTCAGCAGTAGTGTCCTCGGGGATTTCGTGGCCCGTGTGGCGTCCCCGCTGGGGCGAAGGGAACTTCTTCTGGGGACGGGGGGAAGGCTGGGAAGAGAGTCCGATCCCTCCCTCGGGATGGCGGCGTGCCGAACGGTTAATCCTCTCTCTCTCTTGTCTCTCCGGTCCGCAGAGCGAACGCTCTCGAGGAACAGCTGAAGGAGCAGGAGCTGAGAGCTGACCAAACGCTCCTGGAGGAGATCAAGAAGCAGAGGGAGCTGCTGAGCAAAATGGAGAGGGAGAAGAGCATCGAGATTGAGAACCTGCAGGCCAGGTGGGGCTGGGGCAGGGCTGGGCGGTGGCAGGTCTCCGGGACCCGCACGTACACGCTGGAGCACGTGTACGGACCGAGGCTTTGCAACCGCAGCCTTTGGGGAGACAAAGAGCAGTAGACAGTGAGCTTAGCTTGGTTAAAGGGGTAACTAAAGTCATTGTAAACCCTGAGTTTTGGCTACTTCGTACCTTCCTTCCAAAATCAAGCCCCTCCATGAATCTAGCCTCAGTCTCTCTGTTTGAATTTCCCTGATGCGATTTAAATTTAGCTCACGTTCTCCACCCATGGGCCTGTCCCACAGTACGGGAACGAAGCGGTGGTTTGTTAGCACTCGCTCCCATGAATGACCGATGCAAGTGCCTTGGATGCTCCGATGTTTTCCACCTTCCTGGCAACAGGCAAATGCCTGGGATGCAAGCGCCGCCAGACAGGCAGCGTCCCGAGCGCTTCGTACCTCCTGTTGGTTTCCAAAGGAAAAAGCGATGTGGGAGAGGTTTCATTTATTCCGACAGGTTTTTTGACGGGGTATTTCTTGCTGGTTTTCCTGTCGTTCCACCCTTGCAGTAAATGAAAGATGAAGGCAGTGGGGTTTTCTTACCGGGCTTGTAGCGGGACAGTTACCGTGACAAACGGACGTTTACCTGGAGAATGCAAAGCTGAAGTTCTCCCTGAACCCCTGCTCTGACTCAGCCCAGAAAATGTGTCTGCTTTGCGGTGCCTGCTGCTGAGGCTGGCCCGTCCTGAAGCCCTTGGTCTAAAGAATAGCGTTGGACCTGACTGAGGAGGGCATGGCTCGGGACAGCAGGCTCGCCAGAAGTCGTGTGGATCCTCCCCCTCCTATTTTTTTCCTCTGGGAATAGAAATAGTGGAAGACTCAGGGTTTGCTTTGAAAGGATAAATCACTGGCTTGTCTTCAGCAGGTTTAATATTCCTAGTGATGTTTCAACCGAGTTTTCTGCACTTGGGATGCTTGGGTGAGTTTCTTACACGTCTCTTTTATTGTTGCAGGCTGCAGCAACTGGACGACGAGAACAGCGAGCTGAGATCCTGCGTCCCCTGTTTAAAAGCCAGCATTGAGAGACTTGAGGAGGTGAGGACCGTGTGTGCTTGGGGTGCCCAAGCCGGAGCTGAAATTCGCCTTTACGCAAAGGTCCTACGTGAGATCCGTTTAACGTACCGAGCAATTCGGCTTCTTCCACCCCCCGGTCCCTGCAGACATCGCCTCGGACCAGAGCTATCCCACACTGCTATCCGTGTAAGGTCCCAGTGCTTGGCTTGGGAGCGGGGATTAACAAAACCCCTGATAAATCTCTCTGTGCCAGCGCAGCCTGGGGAAGCAGAGCCGCGGCGTGCAGCGGTGGCAGCCCCGTGTCCCCGTCCCTGTCCCGCCTGCTCCGGAGGGGACTCGTGCCCTCTTGTGGAAGCTGGTCCCCATCCCCAGCAGGACAGTCCACTGCAAAGGAGGAAGAGGAGCAGGAATCCTTCATCTCTGCATCCTCTCCCGGGCAGATTTATGTGGGATTTGCACGTTGAGTCTTCAAAGCGCCGTGTTATCTCCCAGCTTCTCTCCCCTTCTTGCCCTGCTCGGGATTCGAGGCGGCTGGCTGAGGCGCCGCAGTCTCCGTGGGGCTTGAGAAGATCCTCATTTTTGGATAGAATGTGGGTTACAGATGTAACATCTGGTACAAAGGCTGCGTTCCGTTTCTGTTCAAGCTTGTGGCAGATGTAAGATTAAAATTTCAGTGAAATCAAACCTCTCTGCCCAGCTGAAGGCCTTCAAGCGTTTCAGCCTCTCCCAGTCTTTGTGCCTGCGGGAGAACGCTGCGGCTCCATCCCTGCCCGACGCGGCCACGATGAAGTGGTCTCGTCTGCCAAGACCTCGTAAGCACGGTGCATTGAGGCTGGGGGTAGGAAAACCACGGTGGATCTGAGGATGAATTTCCTGCCGCGGTGTGTTCAGCCTCACAAAGTTGGTTTGGATCCTTAATCTCTCTGCAGAGCAGTGCTGGGGTTTTTTTCCCCCACGGTTGATGGGATTAACGAGGAATGAGAGGTGCAATTGCTGCCCCTCCCTGCCGAGGAAAGAAGCCCTGCTGATGAACCGCTATCTTCTCAGTTGTTTGAAATCGAGATTTTGTTGTCAGCGTCGCTTTTCCTGCTGGCGCGGCGCTCCTGGCGCTCTGCTCCGTGGAGCGGGACACCCGGACCCAGCAGCCGGAGCTTCCCCTCGGGGCTGCCCCTCACCTCTTCGTGGCAGGGGCCATCCAGCACCTTGGTTTTGTGGCATTTTGGGCTTTCTGAAAGCCAAAACCTTCCTTGCGGGGAGATCTGGGCTGGAAGCTGTGAGCTTGGGGAGGACTTGAACTGGGCAGAGGCAGAAGGGTGCTGCTGTAGAGGGAAGCGTCCTGCGCAGGGACGTACCTGCCCTAAACAGTCAGTCAGGGCTTCGGGTATAAGAAGGGGACAGAGAGGGAGGGCTGAGCTGTATGGTTTACAACCTGGCTTGAATTGATCCTATTCCTTCTTGGGTCAGTCCTCAAGTAAATTTTTTCATTTTTCATTCACCAAGAATGAGCATCCCCACAGTGGCTTAAGATCGTGGGTTCCTGGCTTTTCTGAAGTTGGGAACTAAGGAGCTTTGTGATTTTAATGTCTCTTCTTGACCTCTAGCCTCTCTGCTGGGCTCCGGTCCTGCCCAAGCCACGTCCCACCCCAGCACCATGCTGCCCGGAAAGCTTCACGAGTGCAGACGCTTGCCTGCGTGCGTTTATTCTTGAGTCATCCCTCATTGCCTCTCTCTTAGCGGTGCTATTTTGGCTCTTCTTGCTGCTGCCAAAGCACTCCGGGCTCTGAAGCCCTCAGACAGCAAATGAAACCCCAGCAGGCAGAGCATCCAAATGCGTCAGCGAGAAGAGCCTTCCCCGCGGTGCTCAGCGTGCACCGTGTCCTTGAGCGAGCGGGAAGAGCCCCGGCGGCGCCGAACGAAGACGGGCTCTGTGACTGTCGCCTTTCGTGTCGTTACAGGAGAAGCAGAAGCTGCTGGATGAGATCGAAGACCTCACTGTGCAGCTCGCGGAGGAGCAGGAGAAAAAGAGGAAGATGGGGGACAAGCTGAGTCAGGAGAGGCACCAGTTTCAGAAGGAGAAGGAGTCGACGCAGGAGGTAAGTAGAGTCGGGGCTGCCTGCCACAGCCCTGTCCTGCCAGTCCCCCAAATTAGGGCTATGCGGGCAAGCCGGCCTCGGCAGCCTCTCCAAAAAGAAATAGAATCGGAGCATTTAGTCCTGCCTGGGCAGAGAAAGGTAGTGCAGCAGTATAGCTATAAAACATCTGTCGCTTTTGCCCCCATTAACATTCAGCCGAGCGCATCCGCATCTGCAAACCCAGCGGGGCTGTGCCGCCCCGGCCCCTTCCCGTGGGGCCCTTTTCTGTCCTGCGAGGAAGGAGCGGTGGCAGGAGCGCGGTGGCGATGGCACGTGGAGCCAGCAGGCGCTGGGGGGGTGGGTGGGGAGGGCTGCCGGGCTGCTTGGGTGAGAGCTGCCAGCTCCTCCGGGCTCGGGGGCAGAAACGCAGCCCCCCCACCCCGGCCCCTTCTAGGACCCTTGCGTGGTCCGTAATTCCAGCTGGAGGCTCAAGCGGGGCTTGCTGCTGTGGTAGAAAAGGAACTTGGGCCCTCAAAGTAGAAATTATTGTCGTTTTGGTGATGCCGAGGGCACTCGGGTGAGATGGGGATGCCCGGCACCGTGGCAGGAGGGAGCTGCCCGAGCGGGTGCCCGCGTTGCCGGGGGTGGGGGGTCTGTCTGCTGCTGCAGACCCAAAGCCAGCATCTGTGGTGCTCCAGCAAAGTCCTTCCAGGGCTGCTCTCCTGTATTTAAGTGGCTGCCCCTCTCCTGGTCGTTAGAGGCACGGGGGAGGAAGGGGAAGCCACGCGCACCCCCAGAAAGGGTCTGTTAACCCTGCGATCGATCGCTGGGCGTGCTCCCGGCCCATCCGTCGAGCTGTCGGACTTGCAAAGGATGCGTCACTCGGTTGTCCCCCGTCCTTGTGCTGCAGCTCATCGAGGACCTCAGGAAACAGCTCGAGCACTTGCAACTCTTCAAACTGGAAGCTGAGCAGCGAAGAGGCAGGAGCAGCAGCATGGGGCTCCAGGAGTACAACAGCAGGACGCGGGAGACGGAGCTGGAGCAAGAGATCAAGCAGCTGAAGCAGGTACGTGGGGCTGGGCGGGGAGGGAAGTGTCTTGGCTGCTGGGTCTGCAAAAGGCAACGGCGATTCCCTGACACCGAGCAGTGGTCAGCGGGGGCCCGGGGGCTCCCTCCCGAGGAGCTGACGGTGGATCTGGCAGCCCACGGCTTTCCTGGGACAGGAAAGGTTGGCTCCTTCCAGGGACGGACAGCACCTACACTCGAGTCCCTCTCTCTGCTGTATCCCCTGGATCTCCCCAGCACATCCCACGTTTCCACTGGTTCTCCAGGCTCTGACAAATCAGTCAGGAGACAGAGTGCTGTTCCCAGTGCTGGGTGAGCCGCTGGGTAGGATGCAAGCTGCTGTCTTCCCTGGCCGGTTCTGCTCTGAAGGCACCACGTGCTTCGGTAGCATCTGATGTTTGTCTGTTGGGAACAGGACAACAGGAACCTGAAGGAACAGAACGACGAACTGAACGGGCAGATCATTAACTTGAGCATCCAGGGAGCCAAGAACCTCTTCTCAGCCTCCTTCTCTGAATCCCTGGCAGCAGAGATCAGCTCAGTCTCCAGAGACGAGGTACGTGCCACGGGGTACTGCGTACCTCAGACCGCATCTTCCCGAGGTGTCCGGTGCATCTCCTCTCCTCTGAGCCAACTGAGGGCCCGGCAGGAGCCGATGTGGCCCTCTCTGTGGTACAGCTTACCCCCAAAATTCACTTGAAAGCTGTCAGGAGCAAAGAAATGCTCCCGTAACTATCTGAAGAGCTTGCAGGACTTACCCTGCCTGCCAGTGCTCCTCCCTGGGAACAGGGGAAGCTGCTCCCTCCCACTTTGCCGGTACCAGCAGCTCCGCTTTGCCTACCCTGTGGCTGCCTTCCTCTTCCTGGGACAGACCAGTGAGCACGGGGTCGGTCTGTCTGTCTGTCCGTAGCCAGCTTAAAACCCCGGGGAGCCAGGGGATCTACCCTGGAGATCTTGGCTTCTCCGGCACGTGTTTCTCCCCGCTCCGTGGCTGTACCCCGGCTGCCGGTGCGCGAGCCCGCGTGAGCATCAGAATGAAATCTTTCAGACCCCAAGAACTGGGGAAACACATGTGGAAGTTTTGGGGGCCGAAGGGAGACTTGACGCTCCCTGCTTCCTCCAGGGTCCCATCTGACTGAGAACCCGGGGACAGGAGTGAGCAGAGCCAGCAGCTGAGGGCATTTTCTCCGGCCACTTAAATGGGGCTGGGAGCATCCCAGGCCGGAGCGAAAAAAGGGGGAAACCTCCAAAAAGCCCCGTTTCTGTCCCCGGGCAGCGGCAGGCAGTGACCGTTCACTCCCTTTCTCTCTCCCTTGCAGCTCATGGAAGCAATTCAGAAGCAAGAGGAGATCAACTTCCGCTTGCAGGATTACATTGACAGGATCATCGTGGCCATCATGGAGACGAATCCCTCCATCCTGGAAGTGAAGTAAGGGGCGGCCGAGAGCCGCCGGCCGTTCGCTCGTCGATGGGTGTGGATTTGGTGCTCTGAGAGGATAAAGAGGGACTCGCAACGTCTTTGCTCTTGATGAAGGCACGGGGAAGCATCGCGTCAGATCGGTGGGTGAATTAGCCAGCGGACCAGGGAAAAAGAAAACCAGCAGCAAGGCTTTGTTGTCTGACTCCGTTATTTTGAAACCCTTCTGGTTTTGAGGGGTGAAAGGGAACCTGGAGAAGAAACAGGCAACGGACAGCTGGAGGAAGGACCCCGCTACCCGTGAGGCCGGGAACTGTCCCGACAGCGGGGTCAGAGCCTCTGGCGCAGGGTGAGAACGGGCGCTGTAAGGAGAGGGTTTCTCTGAACCGCGGGATAACGGGACGGAGAAGGAAGCAGCAGCGCCGACGTTTTCCCTTGTTGCCCTGTCCGGCCCCGGTATCTGCTTTGCCAAAGTGTCCCCGACACACTCCCTCACTGGGGCAGATCTGGGAAAGAGGGAAACACGTCTCGGACTTGCAGAGGTCGTGTTTGTTTGGTTTGGGTTTGTTTTAAATTAACTTAATGCAAATGTCCTCATTCAGCTGGCGCAGTTAATCCTCGCCCTGCCGCTTCTGCTCGGGAAGGGGTTGCGTGCAGAGAACTAGCCGGCTCCTCTCGCGCTTGCCGGTGGCAGGGGGAGGCAGGGGAGCGGCCGTTTTTGGGACGAGGGCGTTAAACGCACTTTGTCACCCGCCTCCTTATTTATTTTCGCTGTCCGTGGCTCGCTACCGTCGGCACACCTTGGTGTTCGCAGCTCTGCTGTCCTCCTCCCGGCTCTTCTGCCGACCGCTTTGCGGGGTCTACGGGTGTCTGTCGAGCCGGGCTGGCTCTGGGGAGGAGAGATCCCCTCGGCCGCAGCCGCAGACACGCGGGTGCTGTCTGTCCAGCCTGCGGGGACCGACTCCTCACCTTGGTCCTGGCCGCCTCTCCCCGGCACGGGGGGCACACGGCGGAGAGGGCTGAGCTCTCCGTGTTGCCTCCCGAGGTCCCTGGGCCGTTCCCACCTCGGAGCAGGGCTCTGCTGGTGATAGCCGCAGTCCTGGAGGGAGAGCCCGCTCCGGCCGCCTTTCCCCGCCGTCTCCCCGTGCTGCGGCAGGGGCTGGAGCAGCCCCTCTCGTTTTTCAAGCCCTGGCAGGCAGCCTGGGCTGAAATCTCGGTGCCGTCGGGGAGAGGAGACGTGAGAATTACAAGAGCAGCTCCCTGGGAAAACAAAAGCCATGTTTACATCAGACAGCTTTTGGCTTGCTGGCACAAGCGGCCGTGGCATAGCGTGACCCCGGGGAGCAGCCGCTTTAACCGACCTGCTCCCGCCCGGCTCCAGGAGGAGAACGCCAGCGGACTCCCGAGGATCCAGCTTCGCTTAGCGCGTCGGGCCCCAAAAAGCGGTTCTTTTTCCTGCTTGTCAGGTTTTAGAAATATTTGCCAGAGCGGCCTGAAAGCAGAAGCCCCAGCGGTCCCTTGGCCGCCGGCAGAGGGGTGGGTTGCCTGCTCCTCCCCAAAACGCTTCCACGCACACGGCACGCCTCTCTTCCCACGCTGGCGCGGTGGCAAGAGCACCCAGCTCCCCGTTTGTCCCCGGAGGGTGCCGCTGGCCGGGAGAGGTGGCAGCCGCCACAGCCTTAGTCCCTGCTTGGGGTGGGGGGGGTCCCCGGTGGCCCCCCCCCCGGGGCAAGCGGCTGAGACCCGGAGCCGGCCCGACTGCCGCCGCCGTGACCTTCCCTCTTCCACCCCCTCTTCCAACCCATCGCCTCTGGGTGCTCCAACACCCCCCCACACACACACCCCATGGCCTTGTGCGAGGTGCAGCGGGGTCAGGGTGAGCCCCAAAAAACCTTGGAGGGGGGGCACCCAGCGCTCCCGCACCCACCCCGTCCCGTAACACCCAGCCCTCCCCGGCATCCGCTCCCCTCCCTGCCCCGAGTCCGCGGGAAGAAGCCACGTAATGTACATTTCCAGAGAAGCTTCGGGTGTAAATCAGTGTATACTTGGAGAGGGAAAATTTTTCTATCTTGTAGAGTAGGTATTTTTATAGAATGAAGGTTGATCATTTTTTTAATACTTTAAAGAAGAGAGAAATGTATGTGTATACACAAAAGCATATATATATATATATGTATAAATATATAAATATCGGAGATCTGCCTTTCTTGACTCGGGATCACGGATCCCCGGTTCAAACAATCGTCTTTTTTTCCTGTCGCTCACAAAGAGGTACTGTAACTGTAAATAAGCACCGGGAAAAAGTTTTAAGCAAACAAAGCACTGACTTGCACATTCACCATGCTTTAANCCCTCGGGGGGGGACTTGTCCTTTGCTGCCTGGGTGGGGTGAGGGACCTTCGGCGCTGGCTCCGTGTGTGTCCCCGTCCCCCCGGGGTGTCCGGCTGCTCGGGAGGGTTTGGGGGGGCCCTGAGACAGCACCAGCCTGTGGCTCGGCGCTGGGGGTCTGCTCCAGGGGAGGACACTGCGGCTTTCCCTTTTCTAGCCCGTGCTAAACCCCTCGGCTGCTCTGAACCCCTCTCAAAAAAAAAATTCCCTTAGACACCAGAGCAGCCTGCTGAGCTGCTCCACGCCCCCGTAACTTCCCCCC
>VXBL01002754.1:54537-71041 GCA_013400195.1 Aramus guarauna | reverse complement strand
AGCCACAGGCCTTCGGCCCTGCGGGCTCCCGTTTTAAGTTAAACGAGAAGGAAAAGGCGGCCGAGGGCCGTACCCCGCGCTGGGAGCAGCCCGACACACCGAACCCGTCCCCTGCGTGCGGAGGAGCCGAGAGCTGCAGCTGGGTTAAATTGACAGAGCCGGATAATTTTCGTGTTACATTTCTCCCTGTCCTCCCCCTGCTCCTCACGAGAGAGTCGTCACTGACAAAGCCCCGCGCTTTCAGTGGTGTTTTGACAGCCAAGGCCTGAATAATGCCAGGAACCGCAGCTGCTGTGTCCTGCCGGCGTTTCTGGGAGAGGAACAGAGCACTTTCAGCTTTCTTTCCTCATTCTTTTTTCCTGCAGAGCCATGGAAGTCCCTGTGGAGCAGTCAGAAAAGGAATCCTCTGCCTTGCCTGCTGCTGCAGCTCTTCCCGGCGAGTCACAGCCGACACCAGCAACACTCGTACAAATCACGGTACTGAAGACGCAGAATCTGGTAAAGTTCTTCTGAAAATGTCTCTGGCGGTTTAATAAACGAGGCCAGAGCGGTTCTGCGTGCTCTGATCCCGTTCGGGACCAGGTGTGAGGTGATAAGGCGATAGGAAGGAGTGGTCAGAATATGGGAGATGCGGCGTTGCCGCGCTGTGGCTTCCTCCTCCCCGCTGAGGGTTTGTTCGCGCAGGGTAAAGGCTTGTGATCCACACGGACTGGGGAACGCGCCTCCTCGGCACCAGTCCAGAGATGCTGCGCTGAAAGGTCTCCCTCTGCCTTCTCCGCCTAACTGTGTGTAAACGGCAGCTTTTTTTAAAGCAAAACGCAGTGAAAATGTGTATCAGACGGTCAGATACCTCTAAAAAGATGTCACCTTGGATATAAAGTCAGATTTTCGTGCCAGCTGCAGTGGTTTAAATCGTATTGAAACCAAAGGGCAGTGGCTCCAGTGCAGCTCTAGGGCAAGACTGTGAGCTGGTTAGATCAAACCATGACTACTGCGATTTCCATGTGCTGCGTGATGCACCCAGCTGTCCTTACAGTCTTCGAGAGAAACTGGCATTTAGGAGGGAATGCGGAGGAGAAGCTGAGCTACTGCTGCAAGCAGAAAAATGCAAATCCCTGCTTCTGCTCTAGCAACAGCCAAAAAAAGCAAATCAAAAGCACTTGCCTGTTTATTGGCTTGGGGTTTTTTTTTTTTGAGGTTTTTACATTGTAGTATTTGAGTACCTCTCACACCGTTAGATTCAACAAACTGCATCTTAGGTGAGAAACAGAAGGTAAGAGGAAGGAAAACAATGCTGAAAAGAATAGCAGACCGGTGGATTGATTGCATCCGGCATATCGCTTTGTAGTTCTGATTGCTCCATCTTAGAAAAGGCTATGGCAAAAGCAGAGAGGGATACAAAAGTGCAATAATGAGAACAACAATATGAAAAAAAAAAAAATTCCAGCTCTAAGAAGTGTGGAATCTGCTTAATTAGAGGTGATGTAAAGAAGGATGAGAGAGGAGTCTAGGATAATTAATGGTACAGAGAAAGGTTAATTGGATTCTTCTGTTTAGCTGTTCATAGAATATGTGCTCAAGGAGACAGTCAGAAGGACTGAAAATTAAAACCAAGTGAATGAAATTTCTTTTTTGTGCAAGAGCCAATATGGAACTAATTACCCCAGTGACATGGGGAGAGGGAGCTGAGGGGGCCAGGCATCCCCGTGGCTCAGGACTAAAGAAAAGCTGGATTTGGCTACAGCGGTCCTCGTGTTCAGGGCAGTGGCTGCTCTTCCCTGGATGGAGAAGAAAACCCTCTTTCTCCTGCAGGGAGGCTCCTCCGTAGCTGCTTGTCTCAGCGCTGCTTGTGCTGCTGTGGAGGTGCTGCCCGCTTGGCCAGGGCTACCCGGGCACACGCATCCCAGCTGCGACGTGCTGTGCTCCCACTGTCCCTGGTCAGCCGTGTTTAAAGCCGCTTTGCGGAGACGTTTTAAAATTCGAACCTCCTCATCTCTGCTCAAAGCAAGTGGTATGAAGGCAGCGTAACAACAAACTGCAGAGCTTGCTGGAGCCCTTCTTTGATTTCAGGGCATTCTCCAGCCACGCGATGTACACGTGTGTCCTGTGAGCTCAGCCATGTAGCTCAGGAACTGCTTTCTTAGGAGACGACAAAAATCTCAAGCTTCCTGGAAGCACAGAAATATCTGCGGGGTATTTTGGGATTTACTTGAGAAGTGTCTTTCATCGCCTTCCCTGGGGTGAAGCCTGGACCTCTCCATCTCCCCTGCCGCAGCTCTGGATAGTCCTTGGGGCATCACAGCAGGGGTGGAGCAGGAAATTTCCCTCCTAAAGACAAGGAAGGGTGAGGTCTCAGCACGGCCAAGCTCTGCTCCTCTTCTCCACTCCTGTAGTGGAACAGCCAAAGACCCCCCCACCAGTGAACCCAGTCCTGGGCGCTGAGCTGAGCTGCCTCCCAGAGGCAGCTTTGATCCTGGGCCTGTTTGCTGCAGAGCCAACTCCTTAATGTGCTGTTTGTTTGACAGAAAACTATCAAAAGCGACGTGTCGGTTACTTTGGTGCGTGCGGAGTACAACGGAGCGATCTTGGGAGACTCCTCCAAGACTGATGTTTTGCCAAATGGGACAGCAAACTATAATTTTACGACCAGCTTTGAGTGCAGCCCCGATGGGCCCAACTCCTTGGATGACGTTGCGCAAAAACCTGTGCTCTGTAAGTACCTGACGCCAAATCTCCCTCCTTGGAAGTGGGTGCTGCCAGCTGCTCCGCTCCGCCTGCCTACCGCAGGAGTCAGTCGTTCAAGAATAGCACTTCAGCCGCAGCGGTGGGGGGATCTCAGCACTTCTGTTCCCATCTCTGCCAGCTGGAAGAATCCCCTTTCACGTTGGCCTGTGCTCCTTGGCTTCGCTGTTCTTGCTGGCCTTGGGAGATGAAGTAGGAGCGTGTGGCAGAGCTGACACAGACCCCTTGCAGCCCCTGAACTGAAGCTGTCTGAGAAACTCTGCCAACTCCTGTCTATTTATCTCTCTAGTGACAGTGATAGAAGTGTCGCAAAAGGAGAAGAGGCAGAAGGAGAAGACTGTGCCTCTTGGCCAAGCTGTGGTGGATCTTCTACCTCTGCTGCAAGGTAGAACATCGACCTCCACAGCCTCCATAACTGCTTCTTACTCCCTGGTGCTGTTTGGTCTTTGCTTATGGACCCCTGGCTATAACTTACCTCCTTTTGACAAAACGTACAGTTTGTAGTGTCCGTAGAAAATTGAGTCTGGAGAGGAGAAGGGGTGACATCAGCAGCTCAGCGTTAGGAGTCAGGTCATGATTTCTCTACAGAGGGTCTCACGTTATGCTGTTCTCTGTCCTGTTTCTTCCCAGGACAGTGTTCATTTAAGGTCTCGGCTCCTTTGTATGCAGTGCCTACCTCTCCGTTAGAGAGCCTTCACCCGGAGGCCAAGGTATGTGGAATTTGGAACTGTTCCTTCGCTCTTTCGGCTCTCTGCTGCTTCTTAATGGGAAGGCGAGCGTGACTCAGCCGCCTAGCTCATCACAGATGTGTTACGGCCCTATATGTTACAAGCTTGGAGGCTTTTTCTGCTCCCATTGACGTCTGTCCCTAGTTGCCTATGATAGGTGAGGTCGTGCTAGGCAATGCTAATGCGCGCAGCTACCAAATTGCTCTGGAAAAAATCTTCAAGATGGAAAAGCATAGTGCTGAAAAATCAGAAAAAGACAAAGGCAGGATAACCTGCCCAGCTTTATTAGTCTTATTTTCTGTGGATAAAACATCTGAGTCCATTATTGTACGAGCTCTGACTGCCTTTCCTGCAAGGTCCTTATTCATTCAGCCAGTTGAAAAGTACCCAGTGAATAAAGCAGAGAATGAAGTATGAGACTAGAAAAACGTGTCTAATTTTGCTCCTGAGCCTGCCCGCAGTTAGCACTGCGAGTGAATTGGAGGGGCGGATATTGCATTAACTTTTCTGTATTTAAGAGGTGTTACATAGTAAACAAGGCAGGGGGGTGCCCATTAGGGAGGAGAGATAATAAATGCTGACCGGCTGGTTTTTCATTGCACACCATCCATCCAGGTAATTAAAGACCGTACGCAGTGTGTGGAGATAGAGCAGAGTCGAAGTGTGGCCCTAGCTTTGGCATGCTCTGAATCAGCAGGGGAAAATAATTATTTTCCATCTCTGGTGTTCTTTCTTGATGGCTCGTTTTAGGGCACCCTGACTCTTTCTCCCTGGCTCGTTTTAGGAGACCCTTGGGGCATATGCCATGCCTCGAGCAGGCTCCGATTTAAACTAAAAAATATCACAAAACTGACAAATAGATGATGAAATTCCTTTCCTGCGCTGGGCTGTTTTCTTTTACATCTGAGATGAGGAATAAGATAACATTATACATTCCGGCCTTGGGTTTCTGCTTGCTTCTCCCTGAAGAGCGGGAGAGTTATAACTGTCTAGTCACTCGATCCGTGTCTCACAGGGTGGCCTTGAAGTGACGGTGTGTACCGAAGAGCCCCTGCTTTCCGCAACGCAGCTTTCAAATGGTAACCTCCTGAGTGTCACGCTGGAGGCAGCTTATTCTGTCCCTGAAGCGTTTGCTCCCACTGCACCCCTGCAAAACTACATGGCTTGCTTGCAAGTACCAGCGGTCGGGGAGGTGAGGATTGGTCCAGACACGGTGAGAGGGGTTTTAGCCGCTACAAAGCAGATTGTTGTCCCACACCACTCACCGTGGAACAAGTATCCGGGCCCGTGGGATGTACAGCTCCTGTGCTTTTGTAACAGCAGCGTTTGTTGCGAGCGCTCAGGGTTTCTGTGGCATGGTGTATTTCTTTAACACAAATGAAGGTCTGCTCGGCAAGATTTGGATTGAAACTGGCAGGTTTTTTCCCACGTGGCTTTTTATTTTTTCTCCATTCTTTGTATGCCTGTGGTGGAGTGTGTTTTTCCAAGCCGGGCCCCCGCACTGCTGCTTTGCTTGGTTAGACCCAGCTCGGAGCAGCTGGCACTTGCTCCTGCTCATGTTGGAAATGCAAATCCTTTCATTCTCTTGTCTCTCTAGAAGGAATTCCCCTTGCTCTTCAAGAACGGCATCCTGAAGCTTGCTGGTGAAAAAGAGCCATTTCCCCGGCCCAAAAAATGGCCCCTTGCTAACATCATGGCTCCTGGCGCTCTGAACATACCCAACTCCTCCATCGTTGGTGGTCCCTACGAGGATGAGGATGGAGAGCTCAACAAAAGAGAGGTGACGAAGGACTGGCAGTGTCATGACTGGAAGAGAACCAGCAGGCCTCACTGAAGGGACTAAGACTTGCAGAGACGTTTTACGGGAGGAAGGCGGGTGGTCGGTCCCCTGTGCAGTGTCCGGATGGTTCCCCTGGGACAGCTAACGTGCTAACTCACCACAGGAGAGCTCTCTAGGGTGCACGTGGCAGGTCTGGTCCCCAAAAAGCTGCCTGCTGCTGGGCTGGGAGTTGTATTATCTCCTTGTGAGTCAGGCTCTGGGGTGTCTGCAGGGACGGCTGCTAACTTCCTCTGCTAGGGTGGCCTGGGAGTTGGACACCTCTGTCTGACGTCCTCTCCCAGGAAACATTCTGGGGAGGGTGATGCGTGGTGCAGAGATTGCTGTCCTGCCTCCGACCGCCTGCTGTTTCTCATAGGACAGAGAGTTTAGGATCCAAGCAGAAAGCATGAAGAGAATCGTATGGGACATGGAAAGGCGCTGTTACCTGGATCCCGCTGCAGTTGTCACGTAAGGGACCCAAGAACCTTCCTTCCAGCACGGAGCAGTGGGGAGAAACCACCCCAGAACGCACTCAGCTGAGTGACCTAAGGCAGGGAGCAGCAATGTGCGGGCGCTCTCAGACCTCTTACGTGGTCACACCGTGGCTCTGTCTCGCTTCCCGTGGCTCCTATGGCTGTCTGTTGGCCAAAGGGAGCAGCTAACTGCCTTTAATTGCTGGCAGCGGCTCAGTTCTGCTATGACAGGAGAAGATGAATTGGCCGTAGCTGCTGTCTCCAGGCTGGAAATGCTCGTTCCTGCTGCCAGTGACTGGAGCTGGTGACTGTTCCCTCTGTGGTTTGAGGGAAGGGGCCGCAGAGTTACGGTGAGCAGACAAGGAGCAGGGTGGCCCACACAACTCTCTGAGCTGCTAATTAAGTTTTGCTGAATTCCCAATACATTAAAACTCTTTCACTCCATGTGGACACTCTTCATTTGCTTTTTTATTGGATAAATGTTACCTTTAATGGTTCCAGATATGCTCAAGATCAGGGTGAGTGTCCCATTTCTCTTTGAATCCTGTTATGTTCTTGGCTTCAGCTGCATCATGGCTGTGAGTTCCATAGACAAATTACTCCTCGTGCGGAAATACTCCCTTCTATCTGGTTTGATTTTTCAATTGTTTTTTCCCCCTACACTTTCATCAGCCTGCCTGCTGGTTTCAGACTTACCAGGCACATCGAATGGGAGCTCAGGGTCCACTTGCTCTGTACAATTCAGGATTTATACCAAAGTTAATCATGTTCCTTCTTATTTGTTTCATTTCTGAAGTAACCAGGGGAGAGAGAAAACCTAGTGTGTTGCTCTCACGGTTGTTTTATAGCTGCTTGTGCCATAAATGCACACAGTGGTAGATGGAGAAGAAAATGTACCGAGCTTGCCCCGAGGTTCACGTGTTCCAGTGGCTCGAGGGCGCTCACCGCATCTCATGGGAGTGGGTCGAGGCAAACCCACGGCGGGGGGGATGTTTTGGGGCAGAAAGGAGGGCGGCGTGGCTCCCCACCCCAGTTTCTGCGTCTTCTCAGTGCCCTCCTTTGTGTTCAGCCTGCAGAAACGCATTGCGGAGTGCTGGTACTGGCCCGTGGAGGTCTGCAGGATGTCTGTGGCCTCATCCAGCAAAGGGAAAACTAGCAAAGCTGACAAGGTAAAAGTGGGGAGGGATATGTTGGTCTGGCTTGTGGAGCCGCGTTGTGTTCTTGAACATTTTCCTTTCAATGCCTTTGTAATACCAAAACTAGCCTTGAACCAGCCAAAGCAAGTCAGAGAGCTAGAGGCTTTGTAAAGGGATTTATCAGCCTTATAGAGCTGTTGAATAGACAAAGGATAATATTTTCTCCTTTCAGCACATAGACAGAGCTCTCGCTGATGGTCTGTGGTAGCCTGGTGGAAAGGGGTCAGGGAGAAAGTGCTTTTTGAGAATTGAGGTAATTCACTGAGCTTATCTTTGGCCAATGGGTTTTGGGAGCATCTTGAAGAAATTCCTGCCCTCTTTCTCAGAGTGTAAATACGTTATGCTTTTGGACATCAGCTGGGGTGGTTTAACAAAGAAACAGCCCCTTAGCTAATGATTCTGCTCCTGGTGAACAGAATCTCTTTCCGCACTCACCGGTGCCAGGATTTTGCAGCTCTGATGGACATCCTTCTCCCTTACTCTCACCAGTCTGCTGCGAGCCCAGGCTCTCAGATCTCCTTCGCTACCTGATTTCTGTCAAACCCAAGATGCACAGCTCTGGTAGGGTCGCTTGGATTTCTAACCATGTGGTTGGTAATTTCACAGCCGTATCTCAAAAAGACCGTCCTGAAGAATAGCACGGTGTGGGAATTAGAGAGAAAAGCCGCCCTGCAGGGACTGGGATAAAATTGATATTCTACGTATCGAATGACTCCGGTGTTTTCATCCAGGTTGTCTCGGCTGTGTGCCAGTGACAGAGAGCCACTGGCTCATCAGGTGCTTCAGTTTGCTGTGTGGCCTCTTCTTAATGGGATCGGTGACCTTGTTTCCTTAAAGAGAATAACAGTCCGTGCAGTATCTCAGCCCCTTGCTCTGTGTTTCCAGGGAGATGAGGACAAGCAGATTTTCTTCCACGGCGTGGCGTATGTCAACATGGTGCCTTTGCTGTGCCCCGGTGTGAAGCGGATCCGAGGCGCTTTTCGTGTCTTTCCCTACCAAGCCAGCGAGGTGCTGGAGAAGGTGAGAGCAGTCCAGTCAGCCAGGCTCCGCTCCAGCTCTGCAACTGGGTTTGCGCAGAGTGGGGTTGGGAGCAGGCAGCACGGGCAGCGTGGTGCTTGGAGGCTGGCTTTGAAACTTCAGT
The DNA here is from genome assembly GCA_013400195.1 of Aramus guarauna. Taxonomy (NCBI): domain Eukaryota; kingdom Metazoa; phylum Chordata; class Aves; order Gruiformes; family Aramidae; genus Aramus; species Aramus guarauna. Next base: position 62,942 of record VXBL01002754.1, on the reverse strand, counting down.
GCCCTTCTGGTGATGAAGAAAAATAATGAGACAAGGCTTTAGGTGCAGACTTCTCAAAAGCAGGGGATTTCTGGGTGTGTGGGAGCAGGTTTGGGGGTTGAGAGAGGCTCTGAATCTCACTCTACTCCTTTCTCTGCCAGCAGCTGAGCAGGGAGAGCTGTAAGAACGCTCCTCTCTCCCCAGTCTGGAACATGGGCAAATGAACTGCTTTGCTGGGAAGAGCAAACAGTGGCTCTAAAAGGATAGCGTTACCCCAGGCAACAACCAAAAAAAGCTGTCACTGGAGCTCTTTCAGCTGTAGCTCATGGAGGTTTATTTGTCTTTGCATTTCTCCCCGCTCTGTTACTAAGAGTGACAGTTATATCTCCGTTTTCCCACAGTATTCCTGGAACAGACCTGAGCTTGTTTCAAGAGGGCAGATGCACAGCCTGGTTTTTCTGCCCACATTCCCCGTAGTGCCGCTGTCCAGGCGGCAGGAGCTGGGTGAATTACAGCCCTTCTCCCTGCCTCCGTGCTCCCGCTGGCTGTTGTTGCAGAGCAGGACTAGGCACACAGCTCTTGGCCTCTTGGCTGTATGGTACTACTTGTCCTGTAGCATTTATCTGTGGCAAGTGACACACGCTCTCTGTCATCGTTCTCGGGTTTTGTGGATGCTTTGGGCTGCTCCTTGGTCTGGGTGGTCTTGGTACTCCATCCTATCCCCCGGATCCCCTCAGTTCTTGGTAGCCCAACTCATCTAATGGTGACAGCTGGGAGGGAACAGCCTGTCTAGGTGGTCAAACAGCATCTAAACAGACAATCTGAAAAACCTGTTCCTTGAGCAATTCACTGACGTGTGTCAGGGAAGCTGTTCCACACCAGGTGAGCTGGGAGTCACTGCGGGGCAGGTGGCGGTACCCAAAAAATTGCAGAGCAGAGGTGAGGCCAGCCAGATTCATCTACCAGTCCACATCACCAGGCAAGTCCCTAGTCTTGAGACAGATCCAGGGTCAAGCCAGGACCTCAGGCCAGTGGGTCAGGATCAGGGCAGCACGGGGCTGGGTTCCAGCACTGCCCACCACATAGCTCAGGCAGGAATCAAGGGCCAGCACCTCAGTGAAGATGCAGCTCTGGGGAGAAGACAGGGAGACCCCACTGAGGCTTTCTCAGGCACCTCGGCTCGTAGTCTAACCTGGGGCTTCACAGCTGTACGGGATCATACCCGGCCTCGAGCAGAGGCACCTGAACTCCCAGGAGGGGAGAACGAGGTTGCATAGCTTCTTAATGCATTTAAGACCCTGACAATGTGTTTTGCACTGTGAGAGGTTAAAGGCAAAGGGGTGGAGAAGCCTAGTTTGCCCCTTGATTTTCTCTTTTTTTTCAGACCAAAAGTCAGCACAGTGTTTTCCAGGATCTCAAGAGGCAGCTCAGTCTGACTAAGGAAGGGTTGTGGACCCCAGAAAACAGTACTTCCCTTTCCAGAGCTGCTCCCAACAAGACTCAGAAGGAAGACAAAGAGAAAATCACCAAAGATAAGAATTCCAACAGGAGGGTAAGGTCTAGAGAGACGTATTGCAATGTGGTTGCTCCATTTCCACACCAGAGGTAGCTGGGGCATGCAGAAACCAGGGACCGATGCTGTGTTGCCTCATGCTGCCTGGACAAATGTACAGCTCTCATCCTGGACTTGAACCTGAAACAAGAGATGTATTTTCTTTTTCTTCAACAGGTGTCCAACGCACCCAAAATCCAGTTGTCAGATGCCACTGGGGAAGCTGAAAATGTCACATGTTGCCTTGATGGACAGGTAATTATGTATCTACAAAGAGAAGGGAAGACTGCTAGCCCGTCACTGCGCCAGCATCTCACACCTTTCATGCAATTAAATTCTTCAAGAGTGAGTTGGACAAGCAATGTTTTACGTAGATACTGCCCTGGGGTTCTTCCAGTGACATCCAGCTGGAGGGCAGTCTAGCACTGGGCTAGAAGGTCTCTGTAAATAATCAAGGGCTTATTTAAAAGGGTTCCTTCGTATTTTGGCTTCTTCCTCAAAGCTTCTAGAATGCATATTCATTCTGCAAGCAGATTGATTATCTGGGCTTTCTCCTTTTTCCTAGCCTGGTTTATTGAGCTGAATTCTGCTGCTGTAAATCATTCTGAGGGCAGATTATAAAACAAGCTGTTTCTCTGCAGTTTGAAGAGGATTTGCTGAAGATCTGTAGCTATACGCTCAGTCTTTCATCATGCCAGTAATGTCTCTAGACAGCACGACACTGAGAGAGCAATGTTTATCTTCACAGCAATACATTGAAGCAGGAACGTTCCTGGTGATGGAGATAAAGCTGGACAAGGCCTTGGTACCAAAGCGATCGCGAGAGGAGCTCACCAGACGGTGAGTAAAGACGTGCTGTGACTCTGGGGCTGACAGCTCATTTCTGCAGGATAGAAACAGGGCTGTAGAGCGAGCCACCCCCTTGGAGTGCTTGGACCAAGGGAGGGGCTCAGCCAAAGCCCCCTGGAATCAGGGGGAGGATTTGGCCAGACTGCTTAAGAGGTGGCATCTGGTGTGTTGGGAAAACACTTGCGTTCATCCGAGCCAGCATCTCCCTGCCATTCCTCTGAGAAAGAGACACCAGAGCAGCACAACAGTGTCTGCCTTCCTGTCCGGGCTTTGTTTCCCATTAATCCCCGTGGGCTTGCCTCTTGCACGTGATGTTCAGCTGCTTGGTTGGGACTGGCCACCAGTGAGGACTGCCCTGGGTAGCACTGCTCTAACTTCACCATAGCATTCTGTCTTTTTTTTTTTCTTTTTTTCTCTTTTCAGGAAGTTTTCTCACAATCTTTCTACCTATTCCTCAGCTCTTACGTTCATTTTCCACTGTAGAGCTGTTCTCTCATCTCTGCTGCTTCACATCTTCCACTGTCTGTTTGATTTGAGGCAGTTTCTTCCTGTCCAGAGGGGTAACCTCGCTGTGTTACAGCCTAGGAAAGGCCTAGGATGTATAATTTATTGAATAAAAAAAGAGAAAACACAGCAAATGAACAAAGGATAACAAGTGCAGGCAGTATGTCTCTCTCAAACAGAAATATAAGCAGCAGCCGTTCTTTGAAGGGAAGGTATGTGTGTTGTCTTCTGTGCTGCCTGCTGTCTTCTAGGAAGAACAGGTTGAGGAAGGTGAACCCCACTTAGAGCTTCTCCGGGCTCTTTTTATACCATCTTTACTCTACTGCAACTTGCGTGAATTCGGTGTAACTGCTCCTCGTTCACCTGCCATGTGCAGCTGCAGATGTGAGGACTGAAAAATGAGCCCTCCTGAGTCGTGGGAAGGTCTTGGGGGGCTCCAGCTGATGACACATACGTGTTTCCTGGCAGATGAGATCAAGAGTGAGGTTCTTTTTCTGGAAGGATGTTTAAATACATATCTTAGTAGCAAACTGTAGCGCTCTTTCTTGGGTTCCATCCAAAACTCTCTGTCAACCTCCGCTTGTGAGCTGGTCGAAGTTACAGGAGTGGTTTATATTTGGTGGGGAATAAGCAATTTGCTTTGCTAATCGGGTAGGAGCCACCACAGGGATGCGACACCTTTCCTTGGTGGGCTGGATTGTGTTCTAAGGACTGATGGTGTTTTGGTACCAGCAAGCAGGAAATCTTGATAAAAATCCCAGTAAATGTAGGCTGGATTGACATTAAGGATTTTAATAAAATCTTAGCAAAAAATACAGTAATCCTAAGGGCTTCTGACCAAGATTTGAAAGGTCATTGTAGCCCCAGTAGTGGCACAGCCAGAGTTGGTACGGTGTCTAGGAGCCAGCGCGTGGCCAGGGATGAGGTGCCACAGCCGCACCGTGTGATGTCGGGAACTTGGGGTTTACAGGGATAAAATTCTTCAGAGCTTTCCTCAGGTTGGTACCTTCCCTACAGCTTTCTGGCAGAGCCAGGAGGCTGTGAGTTAAAGGAATAGCAGCTTGATAAGAAGATCTTCTTCTCTAGGAGAGTGGTTTTGATTGTTAGCAATAACAAATATTAAACCTACCTGCTGGGCTGAGCTTCTGTGATAGTTTTTGTGTGATGGGTCAGTCAAACTCAGTGAAAATAACAACTAAATAAATCTTACCTAATCCCCATGGGGTGTAATCACCAGCAGGGAGCAAGGCAGCAGCTATTTTTCTCAAGACATTATTATGAAGCAATATGAAGCATCAAATGTAGGTGCCTGGTCTTTACCCTTCATTCTTGGTCTGAGATTTCAGTTTCCCCTCGCTTACCCGGGTCCCTGTGAGGTGTCTCAGGGACAGGACAACAAGGTGGAGCCCAGGACAAGCCAACGTTGCTGGCAGCGTGTCTGGCTGATCTGTTGTGGCCTCTCGTTGACAGAGTCAAGCAGATGATTCCTCCTCGCCCTCCGCTGCCTCCCCGGACTGCAGGAGCCAAGAAGGTACGTGCAAAAGCCCGTGGCCTCGCCACCGCTGTGCCACCTCGTGCTGCCCTCATCCATCTCACACAGGAGAATCTTCATTCTCAATCTCAGCCCTGCAGAAAGACGTCAGTGAGGTTTGAAGAGGAAAGAAAACTTCTGAATGTGTTATCTTCACGGTAGTGTGCCTTGGGAAATCACTCCTGGGCCGCGTCACTCGTGTTTGCAGCCCGTATGAAGGGGAGAAACATGTTTGGAAGGAAATGGGATGCTAGGGAAAGAGGCTACCAGAACCTTATGTTGCCTCCGTGCAGTGGCAACAGATTCTTGTCTCAGACTAGCCCATGTGCTTCATCGGACCCAGGCAAACATGAAGAGAATCAGCCCCGACCTCTATCAGGTCACCCAGTACTTTTAAACACTTTTGTGCGTGCAACATCCTCAGAAAATGCTCTGAGAGCGCTGGCATGGGTACAGAGCAGCTGTCGAAGGAGAATGTCCTTGGATGGCCCCTGGCTGATGGTGAATTCAAAGCAACAGCGGGGGAAGAAGCAGTATTTCAATAACTGACCCCACTGCTGCTGCAGAATTGATTTGTGCTGGACTGTCTGGAGCGCACAGAGTGATACATTCTGATTATCGCGGTGCATGGAAGCTTCTGCCACCGAGATTATGGAGATTACAGACCCTGCTGAAGAGGGCTGGCCTGTGGGTTTAAAAGGCTCCCAACAAATGAGATGTATTTTACTTACAGTTAATTATACTTCCATAGAAGAGACAAGGATGACTGAAATACTGGGTTCTGATTGAAAAATATAGCAGGAGCACTATCTAATTATGAAAGAGCTCTTTTGTATTTACATGTAGATATTTTTGCAGCCCTCGGGCGTGGACAGGAAAGGATGTGTGACAGACTAATTGAGACTTGAGTCAGGTGGAGTTTATGGGAGTTGTGGGCTCTGGCAATAAAATACATTTTGAAGGTTGATGGCATAAGTGACTTGTGAAGTTTTGTTATTTATTTCCCAGGCCGTGGAAGACTATCACAACCATGTCACAAGCATTGCCGTTGCCATCCTGAGTGAGTACCACGAGCTCTTTGGGAAGCGGCTGCCTGACCAGGGAGCGATAGACCACCAAACCCTGGAGGAACAGAAGCGTCAGCTCAACTTCGAGCTCAATAGCTCTGGGAAATATTTTGCTTTTAAGGAACAGCTAAAGGTAAAGAGTCCAGCGTGCTTTTCTCTTCCCTGCTTGTTTTGTCCTGGCAGTTTCTCAGTGAGGAACTGAGAATGGGGAGGGAGAGGATTTTCATCTAACAGACCGGGCACTAAGCTGCGCTGGTCATGCACCAGGAGAACCATTCCTGTCAAAGAGGGGAGACTCCCAAGCTGATCACATCCATTTACACTGGGCTTATAGCCTGAGGAAGGCAAAGCTGACTGCTCTTGCACGCTCGCGGTCCACCATGGCTGTGCCCAGAGAACTCCTCGCTGCACTGAGGGGACAAGCCTTCCCACTTGTTGTCCCTAAAGGGGCACCAGTGTGTCAGGGAGAGCCAGGGCTGGGAGGTGGGAAAGGAATTCACTCCTGCTTGCTTTTCTTCCTTTTATCGGTGACGGGTTGGATTTCTTCTTCAGAAGAGTTTCAGGCAAAATCAGTGTGTTCTGGCTCCGTATTATTCCACTTGTGGAGCTGGGGGGTGTGTGCAGGGGGGGACCTGCCTTGTCCAACTGTTGCATGTCTCCACAGTATGCTGTAGTGAAGATTGTGAGGGAGAAATACCTGAAGACCACAGCGTTTGAGACCCAGGAACAGTTCCAGGCATTTCTCAGCGAGCTCTACGTGTACCTCGTGGACCAGATGCATGTTGCCCTGAACCAGGTAGGTGACCCGAGACATGATTTCACCGTGGATCCAGGGCTAGACACTGCGTCTAGTGAGGGCAGCGTGACTTTTGCCTTCAAGACAGAAGCAAGTTCATGCTTTCATTCGCCGCAGTTATCACACGCGAGCCCTGAGCTGCGCTCAGAGGCAGGATCTGGTGCATCTTTATCCCGCCACTGTGAAATCCTGATGGTGGGCCATGTGCGAGGTGGCACTAGTAAAAGCTGCCGTAGCTGGCTCATGGTGAGGGTGGCTGGGTCTGTGCCACCTGCCGCTCACCCAGTAAGTGACACCACAGAGGAAGTCGGACACGGCCTTGATCTCGGGGATTCTTTTACTTGTCACAACTGCAAATGATGGATATCGCCCTGTTGCTGTGTGGCAGAGGTACCTGGGAACGACAGGAATGTGTCCCACCACAAAGAGGAGCTGGGACAGCTTGCCTTTCCAACGCGCCCAGCCCCAGCCATACCAGGCTGTACTTGGTGCAGTGCTGGGCTGGGAACTGCTGCTGTACTGGGATCACACAAACCATTCTCACCCTCCCTAGGGCTAACACTGTCTCGCTCCCTACCAGCTACTCTCCGAGGAAGCTGCTTCTCCTGCCCCTCTGTGCCACACGACCGAGGAACAGCTCTGGCTCTTTGCTCGTGAAGCTGAATTCAACAAGGACTACAAGCTGGCATCGCTCTACCACCAGCAGGTAAAGGAGCCCCTGTTCTTTCCTGCCCGTCCCCCGTGCGTCTGGGCTGGCAGCCAGCATGCCGTCGTGGCAGCGTGGGGCCCGTGTTGCTGACAGCTCAGCCATCCCTGACTGTTGTGTAGGGAGGAAGGAGGTGAACGTGCCCAGGATACTCAGGCTGAACGTGGGAGGGATTTTCTAGGGAGATGCTGCTCTCTGGAGGATGTGAGACAGAGCCTGGCCAGGTCACTGGGGATTTCAGCCTCCGGCCCAGGGGAAATGGGATGAGCTGGTCCAAAAGGCGTGCTGGGTCAGCACTGGGGACACTGGGCCCTCTAACGGGAGTCTAGGAGGAGGTCAACTGAAGCTGGAGGACATGTGTTAGGTGAAGGAGGCTTAGAGGAAACCCAGCATATCCCAGTTAAGGGAAACCCTAGCACGTGACAGCCGAGGAGTTGCTAAATTGGGCTGGGGCGGCCAAAGAAAAGCTGTGGTCATTCCAGAGTTGTTTCCCCAGTCGGTTGTGTGTGCTGAGCGTGATTGCAGCAGTCCTCGCTCCAACAGTGATCTCTTTTTTTTTGTCTAGAGGTTAGCTCAGGACCAGCGCAACATCCAGTACTGGCTGGACTATGGGGCGTTCTGCCTGCTGCTCGAGGAAACAACCAAAGCCCAGGAGTGCTTCCAGCAGGCTCTTTCTCTGGACCCTCATCACATCCAGAGGTGCTGTCTGCTCCCGGTGGGTGGGGGGTGTCCCCCACACCGCTGCCTGGGGGCTGCAAGGCCAACCTGTCCCACCCTGTCCCCAGCTTGCTGCTCTGTGGGATTGTGGCCGTCATGCTGCAGCACTACGAAGAGGCTGAGATTTTCTTTGAGGATGCCTGCTGCTTGGAGCCATCCGGCATTGTAGCCTGGACGCTTTCAGGTACAAAAGCAAGCCAGCCCGCGTGCTCAAGGTGTTCTTGTAGAGCCCGAGCGTTGCTTCTGCCCCTGATCCTCTTCTCCCTGCTCTAACCTGAGGGCTAAGGGAAGGATTTGGCTAAGGGTCGGATGTCCGCTTATGCGCCTCCTTCTGTCTCCCATAGGTTTGTTTTATGAGCTGCAGAATAATAATATTCAGGCAGAAATGGCCTTCCGTGAGGCGAAGAAGCTACTGCAAGCGCAGCTGGCCAAGGAGAGGAGCATCCCTGAGGCTGCTGAGGGAGAAGGAGGGGAAAAGCGTGTTTCTGGTGGGTGCGTGAGGTCTCCCAGCCCAGGCCCGGAAGAGTGCTTGCCAGGTAATGCCTAGCAAAACCAGGAGGTGCCCTGGCACTGGAAAGGGAGGGGGTTGGAACAGTGCGGGAGATGGTGAACAGGGGAAGGAGATGAGAAATTTTGAAGTATTTCTAAGAGAGAAATACAAAGGGTAAAGGAAGAAGATCATGGACTCGCAGAACGGCCTGGGT
>VXBL01002754.1:23561-44994 GCA_013400195.1 Aramus guarauna | reverse complement strand
AACCCGTCGGGGTTTAAAGCTGCTTTTGCAGACGTGACGCCAGCAGGGCCGTTCGCCGCCCTTACCGTGGCGGCGGGATGCGAAGCAGAAAGGGTAAAATACTTAATACGACGTTAAATATCCATGCGCGCTGGTGAATGCAATCTTCTGACCTCGGGAAGAAACTGTCCTCGCGTTTTCCAGCTGTAAAAGGGAACGATAAGAACAAAATTAAGTATTTTACAAAGATATTTTTTTCAGGGAAAAAAATAAAGGTGTTACCAAGGCTCGCTTCTCCAAAACCTGTGTTTTTATCTGCCGGAAGAGCCTGTGAGGTTTGGGTTTTTGTTTTTGTTTTTTTTTTTCCTCAGAAATCTTCCAAGGTACTTTTTGTTATCTACCTCCGCGTGGCAGAGATACTTTAGTCAAAATCTTTGTTTCTGCCTTTCTTTTTGTTTCTTTTCGGGCCGGAAATCTGCCCGAACCGACTGGCGTGCTGGAAAGCATCAGTGAGGAGGAAGGTGCAGGTGGCACTTTTGGATTCCTGACATTTCTTGTATCTTGAAGACTTTCATGAAATTACAAACGCATGAAGGAAAGAAGACGAGAAAATGAGGACGGAGCGTTAATGCAAATCATGTGAAACTGCTGAATCACTGACTACAAAACTAACTGGATCTTGGGCCTGGGGGATTTTTAACTCGATGCCAAGGGTTTTTGCTCTGGGGTCTTCTTTTGGAGGTGGAGAGTTTCAGGAATATTCCTGTGCCAAGGTGTGTTAGTTCGTTACAGACCTCGGGGTTGTCATCTTTGTTTTTTCAGGTCTTCTCAAAGCGGGAAGCGATTTGGGCCCACGTCCCATGGGAAACGCGTCGTTTCAGCCAGCTCCGTGGGCCTCGGAGAACTTCCTCTCTTTATCTCTGTGCTTCCAGGTGTGACCTTCTCCGAAGCCCGGCAAACCGACCTGGCCCGCCACGGGGTCGCTCCCATGCCGCGGGAGATGGCTTTCCCCGTGCCGAAGGGAGAGAATTGGCACGACCTCTACGACTACATCAGGTACGGCTGCTCCCGGCCGCGCTCGGACCCACCGCGGCTCTGAGACCTCCCCGTTCCCCGGTGGGGGAGGCAGGATGGGTTACGCCGCTTAGGGAGTGACAGATCCGGACAAAGCTGGGCTCAAGCGGAGATATTTTGGTCACCTCAACTCTAGTGTTTAGGTGTCGTTAGCACATCTACCCAGGTCTAAGCTTAATTGCTGCTGGGTGATATTTTGGGGCAGGAAAAAGGCTGTAGAGCCAGTCCCGTGCCGGACATTACCACCAGTCCCCCCTCTCGATGATCTCTTGCTGGGATCGCTCCCGTGGCTAACGTAGTGCCATGCAAATCTTTCTTCTGTGCGTGCCGTTCCTAGGGCACGTCTCAGCCTCTTGCTGAGCTAACGGGTAGGCTGACAGGGGCTGTAACGCCTCGTTGGGGTCAGATATCAGCGTACCGTCCTCGGTTTTGGTGCTGGGCTCCCGTTTGGTTGGTGAGGGTTTTGCCGGAGAACCACGTCAGTCACAAATTGCGGCTCGTCGCAGTCATCAGCTTAGCGGCGTTGCCTGAAACGCGTGCGGTGCCGAGCGGAGCCCTGGAAAGGAACGGTGTAGATCAGACCTGGGAGATGCTTTAGTATCCCTGGATTTGGGGGAAGGAGGGAGCAAAAGGAGGAATCTTATCGGAGACGGTGAGGAGTCTTTTGTGCCAGGCAGTGAATTACCACATGAGATTCCCGGGTGCCGGTGCAGCATCCCAATTACCCAGCGCCTTCCTCTGATTTTTGCTCAGGTTCCCATCCGAGGGGTCGAAGGTGCCGTACGACTCCATCCAGAAGAGCTGCTCAGGTCCTGCGGCAGGTGGGAAGTCTGGGGACGGCAGCCGAGGCTGTGCCGCCCCGGGTGAACGCCTCGGGTTTCCGAAAGAACCCAACCCGCTCCTCGTGTCACCCAGGTGACCAAGTCTCGGAGGACCCTGTCTGCCAGCTGCCCCAGCCGGTGACGCTCACCAAAGCCGTACGTGACCGACTGTCCCTCATCCATCAGATCACCAGTCCCAAAGCTGTAAGTACACCATGGAGGAGGCTGCAGCTTCTTCCTTTCTGCCTCCCGTGGAGTTTTTCCCCACGTTTTGGCTTTTGAGTTCTTTTATTTAAGACGTAGAAGGTGCTTGTTGTCATTCGCGGCTGATTGGGGCAGGTCAGATCCCCGATCCGGGCGCAGCCTGTTGACCGCAGCCCCGCAGTTAATGACTGGGCGGTCCAGTCCGGCGTAGCACGGAGCAGAGACAAGATAAACGCCAAGTTCCTTGTAACCTCCAGACATCTGTCCTCCCTGTCTCGGCTGAGGCAGCAAATAGTTCTGTCTTCAAATTATTGATAGGAAATGAGGACTGGAAACTACAGAACTCGATCGGGTGCCCTCGGGGAGCAGAGCAGTGTGTGGAGTCCGGACTGCAGGCAGCTGCCTTCATCACTGATTTTTCCCTTCCCTGCTGGTGGTGAGGCAGGAGCTGGTGCTCAAACTGGCTTACCAGACAACACGGTGATGGGCTTTTGAAGAGGAACTGGGGGAGAAGACAAAGGAGCGCGACTGCTTTGCTGTTCTGAACTGGGAGGTGCCGAGCTGGCTGGCCGGGTGCTTTTAGCCTCCTTTGCTCACTGGAGAGAGGACAGCTCTTCCAAGGACTGTTCAGGGCTGGATCTTTCCCGGGGCTCTGGTTTGGTGTCTGGAGGAGGTGAACCATGAGCGGACAACGCTAGGAGCGTAGGGGGAGCGGCTGGTTAACGTTAGGTCCTCGCAGGGATGCTCTCCCTCTGCGTTGCTCCGTCCTCGTTCGTATTGCTGTCAAGAGTCACTCGGGAGAGGTGCAAGCGTCTCCCCGTCTCTGCGGAGGGTGGAGGGCTGATCTCTGAGGTTTTGCTCTTTCTCAGATGCCACGTCGGTGTGCTGTAACGACGAAAAACATCCCTGAGGTTCAGCTGACAGCCCCAGGGCCTCCGAGAGCCGTGCCTGCTGCAGACCAGGAGCTGGAGAAGAATCAAAGACCACGTAGCGCAGGGGACGTGGGGCCACCACTGGCAGTCGGGGACGGTAGCATCCATGTGTATGCTCACCAGAGGAGCAAACAAACCATCCGAGCCGTCCACAGCAGCTCAGAGGAGGTGGGTGAGGTGCTGAGGAGTCACAGCAGCCCAAGGGTGGCTTTGGGACACTTAGGGCTGATGCTTGTGAGCCCGGGAGAAGCAGCAGAGGGAACGCAAGCTTCAGGCTGGAGTTTCAGTTAATCCCACAGAAGTCCTTTTGCTGGCATTATTTTTTTCTGACTAGCAGTTCTCCTTTCCACTAGTATCTTGCCTTGAAAGAGGGACTCTGTGTTCGAATGCACCAACCTTAAGCCGATAATGTCTGTTTACTAATTTGCCCAGAGCGTGTACGGGAAGGGCCCTGGACCAGGCGTGCCGTCCGGCAGGAGAGCCTCTGCCCGCAGGGTAAGAGGACAGGACAGCCCTTCCGCAGCGGCCGCCGGCTCTCTGGGCGCTGCCAGGGTGCGGGGAAGGGCCGGCTGTAACCCCCTGGCGTGGGTGGGAGAGCTGCTTAACGCTGGGAAATCCCAGCTCCTCCTTCCTTCCCAGTCTGACTTCGCCCCGGTTAAATACTTTAAAGCCCCCCCCTTAATGGGACAGAACCCAAAGCTGCCTCTGTGCTTTAGAGAGAAACGAGCAGTGGGGACGTAGGGGCCACGTGGGCAGAGAACCTCAGTCCTGCTCTAAATGTGATGGTGCTGTCTCTTGGTTTGGCTCCTTTTTTTTTTTTTTTCCAGAGGCTCTTACCAGATCCCATCCTGAAGCTGAGAATGATTATTGGCTTTGGAGGCTGCAGCACCAAGTGGGTCAGTAGGTCGGACCGTTTGGGGAGTTTGTGTGTCATCACAGATTGTTTGGTTTTGTTTGGGGTTGGTTTTTTGGGTTTTTTGTTTTCCTGATGGGGGAAACGGCCCCAAAGCAGGTGGGCACGAGTTTATGTTTGTGCACGGGTCTTCCACTGTTACGACGATGAACTAGAAATTATGGGGGCCTTTTCAGATGTCATACCTTCTGCGTTTTAACCCGTTAAAATTAGAGCTGCTTTGTAGGAGTCTGGAAAGGAAGGGCTGTGGTTTGAGTTGTTTCCGTGGGGCGCTGTGCCTGGCAGGAGCCCAGCTCGTGGTCTGTGTTAGAGTAAAGAAAGGGCCGGTTTGGTGCAGCCAACAAGATCCTTTTCCTTGTATCTGCTGTTCCTGTAGTAGACACGATTGGGACGGTAAATCCACTGAATTAACCAGGATGTTGGCTGGGCTCTTGTTTTGCCTTTGCTAGTTAGAAGAGTGCTCGTGCAGGTGAGAGGATGCTCTCCCATACAAGATGTGCAGCAGATCTCTGTAGATCTCTTTAAGACATCTCTGTAGGTCCAGCCTAGGACCCGAGGCACCTCCGGAGGATCTGCAGCCCTCTCACTCTTGTCTCGGTCCTGCAGGCGCTATGGACACAGGACAACACTGCGGTGGTCTACCCCTGCCACGCCGTTATAGTGACCCTGCAGCTCCAGACCGGAGAGCAGAGATTCTTCATTGGGCACACGGATAAGGTGAGCGTAACTCTCCTTATAAAGCCCCTCAGCAGCGTTGTCCTCGTACCCCAGATGTGCCCCCCGCCCTCAGGTCCCAAATCTCCTCGAGAGCTTCTAACCTGGCGCTTCTCGCAGGTGTCGGCGCTGGCCTTCAACGGGAGCAGCACCTTGCTGGCTTCCGCACAGGCTGGTCCCCTGAGCCTGGTGCGTCTCTGGGACTTCCCGACGGGCAGCTGCCTCTCGGTGTTTAAAACCCACGTCCGCTCCCTCCTGTCCCTGAGGTGGGTGTTTCAGCCTGGGCGCAGGGATGCGTTCAGGTGGGTGAAGCGCGGCAGCACGGTGACTTTTCTGTGCTGTTCGTGGGTGATAAACAGGGGTGAATTATAGCTCTGCTTCAGCTGCCCGTGTTTATCGCCGAAACCTGCTGGCAGCTGGCCCAGAACAGCCGATACGCTGCCAGCTCCCTCCCGAGCTTATTCCTCAGGTCTTGCTGTCTCCCCACACCCACAACTTGACTCCTTTTATTCCCCGCTGAGATGTGCTTGGGGTACAAGGAGCTACTTTCACCAGGTGGCCTCTTCTTGCAGCTTTTCCTACAGCGGAGCCATTCTGTGCGGCGTCGGAAAGGACGGGCATGGCAAAACGGTGAGGACAAACACTTGGGTTTGGAGGTTTCCCCACCCTGCGTGCACACAACGTGCGGTGGCTGTTCTCCCAGATTACGTAGTTATTTTGCAGACAAACCTCTGCTCTGGGCTTTCCTCGACACGTTCTTCACTGTAGCCAGAGGGAGATCCCTTTCTCATTAGCTGCTTAGAAAATACTTCCCTTCTACCTGATGCTTGCGAGCGTTTGCATGTGTGATACTCCGCTGCAAGCAAACAAATCCTTTCGGAAGCAGCCCGAAAGCCCTGCTTGGGTTGAGCTTTGGGGCTCTTTCTGTCCCTGGTGTGGTCCCAGCTACGTGCCCAGGGGGGGAGATTCTGCCCGCACCCTGCGGCGCTCGCAGCGTTGCCACCCACCTCCACAGCCGTTCTCACCCAGCCAGGGCTGAGGGTGAACATGTTTGTGTGGTATTTTGAGCTGGAAGGTTTGCAAGCACGTAGCGGAGGAATGGGAATTGAAATGGGAAGTTCAGCACTGATTAGAGCCAAAAACCCGCCTTTTTATAGCATTTAAGGGCAAAATGTGAGGTTTAAATCTTTCAGTTCTGAGCATCGCTGCTGGAAGGGATGCTGGGCACCGAAGCTGCCACCCACCGATGTAGCTAGGGGATGACGCAGATCCCACGTGTAGCAGTCAAAAATAAAATTGTTTCATGGGAGTGGGGGTTTTGCTTTATCAGTGGAACTGTTTTCATCCCCTGATCCCTTATTGACAACCACCAGCAATTAGCTGTGCCATCGCTAACTGCGAACTGCCTGCGGGAAAAAACAAACAGTGCTCCGTTGTTTTTGATCCCAGCACGCGGCAGTGGTCTGGGATCCGGGTCGGAGCTGGCGAGTTGAAACCGGGGAGAAGGAGATCAATAGGGTGAAAGCAGGATGGGAGAACAGGGGGGTGCTGGGCAGGGTGGGGGGCTGGCCAGCACCACCTCTCCCAGGGTGATGCCTCAGCCCGCCCCGGCCTTTGAGGTGACGCGGTGTCATTTTTTTAACGTTGTTCTGAACCGCGGAGCGTCAAATCGCTTGTAGTTCTTCACCCATCTCCCCTTTTCCTTTGGGGAAAGGGTTGGACTCTCTTGCCCCTCGTGACGGGCGCTGCGAGCACGCAAACCCGCATCAAAGCTCTGCGAGATCCAGCGCAGCCGGACACGTGCAGCCTCCAGCTCCTGCGGAGCGGCTCAGCCCCGGCACAGCTCTCCTATCTCGGCAGACAGAGTTCCCACTCCTCTGTGGATTTTCTTTCCAAGCCCCGTTGCCAGGCAGCCCTGGGATTTAGAACCTATAATTATGAATGCCAGACAAATATATTTCTGTGAAGCTTTGCAAAGCTGTTGGACCGTCCTAAACCCTCTGTGCGAGAGGGTTTCTGTTTTTTTTTTTTCCCCTTCTGCTTCAATTCTGTTATCAATACTTTGTGCCCAGCTCCGGAGCAGGCTCCTGTACGTGCAGCTGGTCAGCTGCTGTGATGAAAAGCACTTTTGCTGCCAAGTTTTCCACGTTTGAGCAGCTCAGCCATTGTATCTTTTTGCTTCAGATGGTGGTGGTGTGGAACGCCGCTCAAGTGACCCGTGGCGGAGAGGTGGCTGTGCTGGCCAAAGCGCACACGGATGTGGATATCCAGGCCTTGAAGATTGCTTTTTTTGATGATACCAGGTAGCGTGCAAAGAAAATAAGCAGAAAGCATCGGTTCTGGCACGGCTGGAATCGTGGTGCTGCAGCCGTCCAGTTGCCGCTCCTGTTCCTTGCCGTCGGGCGGTGGCCTTTGGGACACGGATCTTTCCCCAGGGGCTTGGGGAGTCCTGCCCTGATCCTCACGCAATCTCTCCCGGGACAGGATGGTGTCGTGTGGCCGGGACAACGTCAGGCTGTGGCGAGTGCGGAGCGGAGCGTTGCGTTCGTGTCCTGTCAATCTGGGCGAGTACCATTCCCTGGAGTTCACCGACCTGGCCTTTGAGGAGGGACACGTGGCCGAGCGGGAGCCGGAGGACCGCACGCTGTAAGGAGCTGCTGGGCTCCACCAGCACCCATCCCTCCCTTTACGGCTCTCAGTTGTCTTTAGCATCCTCCTCCCCCCTCCTCTGCACGAGCGTTGCGTCTTGCTTGTGTTTTCCCTGCAAAATCCAAGTGCCTCCTGGAGCTGGGAGAGCCTCTCTCCTCCTCAGCACACTTCGCTTCCCCAAGAGATCTGGCAGCTTGCAGAATAGCCCAAGAAATGGGTTTTTCCTCTTGCCATGTCTACGTTTTGCCATTTTTAGTGCATCTCTCCCCCACCTGAGGCTTGTGGTTAGCTTGCTGTTGGCAGCAGGAGGAGTGCGGTGCGTATCCTCTTGCGTATAGACAGATAGGCGCTTTGTTTTGTTGGTTGATTTTGATTACCAAAGCCAGACCTTTGTTGCTACCACGTACTGTTCCATAGAGGCAGAGCTGTCGGCTCCGCTGGCCCTGCCTTCCCCCAGCCCGTGTCCTGTGGCAGCGAGAGATTTCTTTCTGAAGTCCACACCGAGCTTTTCCCTCTTTTGCTAATTAATGTTTCAAAGGGACAAGAAATAAAACCCTAGCTCTGACTTGGTTGTAGATTTGTAGGGTGCCCTTGGACTCCTCGTAGACCTGTTAGGTTCCTCTGACCCAGAATTGCTTTCCATCAGGCAAACGGTTTAACAGGTGAAATAAGCTGGGTTTTTACTAAACCATGCCGGCGCAGCTCCTCTTAACCCTGCGGTGCCGGATCGGGGGTCTCTCTCCTTTACAGCTTTGTCTGCAGCAAGAGTGGCCACGTCTTGGAGGTGGACTACAAGAACGTCTGCATGAGGAGCGTGCGGCGGCTCCTGCCCGCGCGGCCCCGGGGCTGCCAGCGGCAGGAGAAGGCAGGCAGCGGCGCAGGTAGGACTGTCTGCAGGCAGGGAGCACCTCAACCATCGTCGGGGTCAGAAATGACAAACAAACCTCTGGTGAAACGAACCAGCTATTTACCTACCGCGAAGGATTATTTTGGGTTGATTAGAGCATTTCTAGCTATTTGCCTCTTTAAGAACTACAAATAATCTTCCTGAGTACAGCAAAGTATCATTTTAAGAAAGAATTTTAGCATTTTAAATGCTGATTGCACTTTCAGAGAAACACTGGTTTTAGAAACATGAAACAAGGTCTTAATTTGCTGATGGGAGTCTTAATGTAGACGTGGAAAAAGAGCTAAGCAGAGCAACGAAAAAAAGATGAATTTAGGGATTTTGTTTTTCATTATTCAGCCTGTGCAGAGTGTTTGGGAAATCTTTGTTGCTGTATACCAAGTAGCACAGCTTTCAGCTCTTCCGTTAATTTTAACATCAGGAAGAATTCACTTTCAAGTGCGATTGCTCCAATATCTTAAAACTTAGTGCATAGTTTGGCAAATTGAGCTAATTAATCTAGAGCGTGCCCCTTTGTGAGGTATGTAACTCTGGCTCTCACTTCGTGGGCGAGAAAACGCCCAAGAAGAGATGAAACAATGTCCTTGGGCGTCCTCCTGATAGCAGTGCTGGCTCTCGCCAGCGCTTTGACCAAGGGACTTTATTCTCGGATCAAGAAATCCCCGTTTCTCTAGATCTGTATTCTCTCTCCCTACTCACTATGCTGCAGAGAGGATTTGAGACACGGAAATGAAATGGGTTTTGTATCTCAGACAGTTAATCCAGGACATCCCTTGCCACGAGATCCTGTTCAAGGCAAAAACTGTGGCAGGGTTTAGAAAGTGGTGAGAATTTTTCTGTGCCTGGTGAGAGTTGATGGTAAAGAGGAGTTCCGGAATGGGATGGGTCCAGAGAAGGGCTAGCTGAGACTCCTCAGCCGGTCACCGTGGGATTCTCCGACCTCAGCCGCTGGTGTGGGTGGACCCTTGGAGTTGGTTCTTGGGGGGGGGCAACCCTCAGCTTGAGTTTTCTCACTTCAAACGTACGATACCTTGTGTTGGTTTTCGGGTTTTTCAGGCCCTGGGATCGCTATAAACAGTATTAGCGTCTCCTCAACCTTCTGTGCCACGGGTTCGGAAGACGGCTACCTGCGGCTGTGGCCACTGGACTTCTCAGCCGTTGTCTTAGAGGCGGGTGAGTAGAGCTGGGACCGGTGCTCCAGAGCTCCGCATCTCCGTCAGCCTGCTGCTGTGAAGCCAAAGCTCCGCTGCCACATCTCCTGGAGCAATTCTCATGAACAAGGGCAGCTTTTGTGCCTGCTGTCTCTAGGGGTGGCTGGCTTGGAAGTCTTTTACTTCAACAACAATTATTCGTGTTCGTTCCTGGTACTTGTAGGAGAAAGGCAGGATCTCCTGGGTGGGAGCAGGCACTTGGTCCTGAGTTCTGTGCCCTTGTAGCCATGGCTCTTCTGTCCATGAAAACTTGGGGGAGAAGTTGAGCAGTTTTTCAGTCTTTGAAACAACCACCGTAACAGCAGAGACTAATTTGTCACTAAACTCAAACCTGCAGGCGTTCAATCCTGAGGTCACGTGGGATGCTCCTTCCTGTGTGCGTTACTTTCCTAAATGTGAATGAATCTGGCTCGGTAGCTGCGCTCCAGCTTTTCCAAGGGGGTTTGCTGACTCCTGTGTCTTCCTCCAGAGCACGAGGCTCCGGTGAGTTCTGTCTGCATCAGCCCGGACAGCCACAAAGTCTTGTGCACGACAACTGCTGGGAATCTGGGCTACCTGGATATCCAGTCCCGGGACTATAACACCCTCATGCGCTCTCACGAGGACTCTGTTTTGGCGTTCTCGGTGGAGGGGATTTGGAAGCAGATGGCAACGGTGTCTCGGGACAATACCATCCGAGTCTGGGACCTCGTCTCCATGCAGCAGGTAGGTGAGACGAGAGTCAGTAGGTGTCTTGCATTTATTAACAGTCTCCCTGGTCTCTGGTGTAGTTATCAAAGCGCCATAGTTCAAGAGCCCTTAAATATCCTCCCCGAAGCACAGGGGGGGACCATGGACAAGAAAACCTTTGGAAGTACAGAGTTCTGAGAGTCCTAGCTTAATGCAAATTTGGCCTTAGCTTCTCGAAGTTATCGTTAAAAAAATATTTTCTTTTCCTCCATCATTTGAATATTGCTTTTTAACAGAAAACATAATACCCCAGGGCCTCAAATGCCCAAAGACCTGGGATTTACCTTGGGCATTAGATCCAGCCAGGTAGGATGAGATTTCTGTTGTGGGACACACTCACGGTGGAGGTCTGAGCCTGTTTAGTTGTTAGGTACGGCTTTATCCAGCTTTGTGCCTGCTGCGTGTCTCTTCCCCGCAGCTGTATGACTTCACGGCTGCAGATGAAATGCCGTGCGCTGTGGCCTTTCACCCGACCCAGCAGATCCTGGCCTGTGGCTTTGACAGCGGGATGGTGCGGACCTTCAGCTTGGCTGCCTCCGATCTGCTGGTGGAGCACAAGTAAGGGCTTGCAGCGGGAGCTGCACCGGGGCAGGTACGGGTTTAACTGGGGGTGTCCTGGCAAGAGTCACGGTGATAATTACAGAGGTGGGAAAAGTGCTTTTCTTGAGCTCGACAATGCTCACGTCCCAGCTGAGTGGTTTTTGGGCAGAGATACCTGCTGTGCCAAGGCTCTGGTGGTAAGAGTCCAACTGGCCAAGGCCATGAGGGCTTTCTGTATGGCTTCCCGGTGGACAGCTGGCCAACGGTAGGAAAAGGCTTGTCCTAAAGAGCAGCTGACCAGGGAGCCCTTGCCAGCCTTGGCGTGGGAAGTGGAGGATGCTCCAGAGGGAGAAGGGACCACGTCCCATCCAGGGACAGCTGGAGAGCTGCACTTGCTGCTCGGCTTTCTGAAAAGTTGGAGAGTTGATTTGTCCTGGGCTGCTGCAGGCGTGAGCTCTGTGGAGTCCTCTGCCCGCCCCTGATTATTTTGTTCCCCTGGGTTCTTCATGTTCCTACTGTTTTCTGGGCTTTCGTTTGATTGTTTTCCTCCCCTTTTTCATGTTTTCTACCTTCTTTCAGGCAGCACCGCACTGTGATCACTGGACTGACCTTCTCTCCAGACGGCAATTTCATGTTCAGCTCCTGTTTGCAGGGAACTCTGGCTCTTTACAGCTCTATGGCACAGAAAAGCCACGTCCTGAGAGTCCTGGGTAAGACTCTGGAGTTCTGGGTTGCCTTTCTTCTTTTTTTGGTAGCACCAAAGCCAAACCAGACTCAGCCTACTCACAGAGATATTTTCTGATGAACCTTCTGAGCTGTGTTTATACCGTATGTGTGAGCCAACCCTTCCCTACCCGTCCTGGTTCAAACGCTCTCAGCTTGCATCGTCTTTTAATTTCATGAATGAGCTTGAGTCGCAGGGACCTGCCCTTTCAGATCTGGCTTCAACAGTGAATTACTTAGAAGCAACACATGTAGAGTCTTCCTACTTATTTGTGCCCGAGCCCTGACTCTTTTCATTTGGTGGATGTGCAGTTTAATTTGTTTAAAACTGAATCATTTCCCTAATCCTGCGCAAAGATCCGCGCTGGTGAGTGGAGAAAGTGGAGAGCTGCAGGCAGGGGCAAGGAAGCTTTGAAACACTAACGTTGTGGTTAATGTACACTTTTGAAATGAACTGCGGCAGGGAAAGGGAGCTCCATTATGCGATCTTGTACAAAGAGGAGGATTCTGCCGCAAGAAATGTGCAGTTGAAGTAGGTGGAGAAGGAAAAAGGGGCTCTGAGAGATGAGGGAATTTGTCCAAAGCCACCCAGGTTTGGTGTCAGTGCTGCAGCTGGACCCTCACATTTTGACTCTGCTCTGAAACTGTGTTCGCTGGCTGGCCACGTTCCAGGGACAGAACAGTGGAACTCTGCTAGTGGAATTAATACAGAGAATTGCTCCGATTTCTGTGATTTTTAGACCTTTGGGTCTACCTGCCTACTGGACTGACATCAACATGGTGGGGTTCAGCACTGACTTCATTCTGCGCAGGGTTCAGACACCCAGACTGCAGCCGAGATCTCACGTTCATAGCTTCTCATCACAGCTTCTTGCAACGTTAACAACTAAGCGCTAAAATCAATTTTATTCCCTTGACTTTGTTCTGCTCCTCTTGAAAACACCGCACGTTCAGTCAGGTGACAAGCCACGTATCTAGCCCTTGTCTTTGAGGTAGTTCACCGCATGCTTTGAGCGTTGCGGATCAAATTTGTAGTGTCTTCTACAACAGAAGTTGCTTCTTTCTTAGGCCAGAACGCTAACCCAAGGCTAATTCAGAGGCAGGAGAAGCTGCAGCCAGCGGTCAGCAGCGCCATGGCAGAGTGAGCTGACTGCAGCGTGGGCTTTGCTCCTCTCTTCACGCTCTCTCTTGCTGTGGTCCTCAGGTAACGTGGTGGCCCGGGATGCTGGGAGCGGTCCAGATGCTTTGGTGGTCAGTGGGGACAGCCGTCTCTTGGCCTTCGTGGGTCCCTCCAAGTACGTCGTGACCGTGATGGAGGCCTGCTCTCTAGATGAGGTACCCAGCGGGTTCCCCGCGTTCCTGGGGGAGGGTGGAGAGCATGTGCCACAGGGGAAATTGCCGTGGGCTGCATCAGATGAGATGGATCGGGGGGGCCTTGGGCACCAGCTGTGTTGGAGACGGCCCTTCCCTGCACAGCAGACGCTTGCTCAGGGTGCTTACAATGAGGTTTGTTTTCCATTCTGTGAGGCAGAAACAACAAAGTCAAGGTTTCTTCTCCAGCTTCATTCCCCTCTAGACAGATAATTTGGAGAAGAGTTGTGTAGACAGTCAGCTCCAATCTCTCTTTCGAGCGGCTCTCCTGGGCAGTAGGGACATTGCCTGGACCCTGCGGCCCCTCATTAGGTGGGAAGGGAAAGGTCTGGGGGGGCTCCGTAGCCTCGTGTTAGGAGAACCACGAGACCAATCTGAGGCTTGTGCAGTATTTGCTCCAGGACGTTTGTTCAGTAGCTCCTTGTTTCACAGCTGCTGAGGGTGGACATCAGCACCCTCGATTTGAACAGCACGGCTTTGGACTCTGCAGTGAGAGTCTGCTTTGCTCCGGCACCTCAAGGCGAGCTCCTGGTGTCCACTTCTTCCAATAAAATCCTTGTGCTC
Source organism: Aramus guarauna (assembly GCA_013400195.1). Lineage (NCBI taxonomy): Eukaryota > Metazoa > Chordata > Aves > Gruiformes > Aramidae > Aramus > Aramus guarauna. The sequence goes on along the minus strand of VXBL01002754.1, from coordinate 31,663 downwards.
GATGCAAAAACGGGACGACTGGTGCGAGAGGTAGGACACTACAAAACCTGCGCACCGAGGTCTTGTGTCGTGTGGGGCTTTGGCACTTCATGTCACTGTATGCGGCTAAACGAGAGAGTAGCTCACGCTGGAGCTCACAGGCTTCAAAGAACCAGATGAGTGGCAAGTGTGTGGCTATCCTGGTGTGGTCATGCTCAGGGTGAGCCTGAGTGTGTCCTTGTTTTCTGTGCTGTCACACTCCTGAAGCGTAAGTGTGGACGTGAACTAGCTCAGTTAATGCTGCTGGTGCTGTTTCTTGTCCTCAGGTGTCTCCCGTGCACAAGCTGTCCTGTTCTTCCTTGGCGCTGAGCAAGGATGGCAGGTACCTGCTCACTGCTGGCGACAAAGTTATCAAAGTCTGGGACTACCGGATGCGCTTCGATATCAACTTCCAGGTACTGCCTGCAAAGGGAGAGAAGGGGGGATGATGTTGCCCTGATCAAGCATTTCTGAATCCCTGGCGAAGAGAGCCGCAAATGCCCTCTGTGTGACTTGGCCCGGTGTCCCCAGTCCCAGTTTGCCCAGCAGCTGAGAAACGCAGCCCTGTTCCCACGTTGTAATTGCGCCATGCACAGAGCACGGGCTGGGGCTGCCGGAGCACCACACCTAGTGAGACCCTCCACGAAGGACAGAGGTAGGTGTTACCTCTGTGCCAGAGACAGAGCCACCCGGAGAAGAAAATGGGTTTCAGAGGTATTGAGAGCTAGGATAAGACCTTGAGGGTTTTTGGCTTCTGCTTGTTTCTCCAGATCAGTGTGTCGAAGGTTAACCCTAGGTTATCAACCCTAGGTCTGAGCACTGTAGGTGTGGTGCTGGCCGCTGAGAAGATCTGCTGAGGCTACCCAGGGCAGGGAGTGCAGTAACTACCATCCTGATAGGACAGGCACGGTGATGGAGAAGTTCAAGGCATGCTTTCTCCCAGGTCTACATCGGACACTCAGAGCCAGTGTGCCAGGTGGCCTTCACCCCAGACCAACGGCACGTCCTCAGCGTTGGAGATGCCATCTTCCTCTGGGATTTCCTGGCTCTGCCTGCGGAGAGGTCACCCCCAGCTAGGTACGTGCAGCACGCGGGGCAGTGGCTTCCCCTTCCTCCCCTGCCCCGTCCCTCCTCGGTGTAACGCCGGTCTCCTTGCCTTTCCAGGGCTCGTTCCTCCGAGGCCACTCCACTGCCGGGAGCGGGTGAGTTTGCCTCCTCTCATGGGTTGCGCAGGTCGGCAGCTCTTCCAGCGCTGAACTTCATGGCAGAGGGTAGGGGTTGGGGGTTTTTGGCTCCGTCCCTCAGGGAGTCAGATAGCAGGGCAGCTAACCAGGTAATTAGCCCCAATTAAGTCTCCAATTAACTAGCACTCCTGGGTGGGAGTCTACCAAGTAGGGGATGCTCTGAGCAGAGCCGCTCTGGGTTTTCTGGTAGGTCTTTCAGCTTTTGCCTTCTGTCTTTCCCTGCCTCCATCTCTTCTGTCTTCTTTTTCCCCTGCCCTCGCTGTCCCTCTCTCTGTCTGTCCCTCGCTTTCTTGAAGGACAGAGGAGACGCGGCTTCTCCTGCGCAGGAGGAAGCTGGAGAAATGAGCTTGAAGGTATCACCGTCGATCAACCCAGGAGGATGAGAGGGTTTAAGGGGCAAAGGAAGTTACGCAAACCCTTTTATTTTCTCAGAAGGGAGCTCTGAGAAGCTAAAGGATGCCTCTGAGACGCCTCGGCAGACAGTTCCTCTTCCATTGTTGTCCTCGCCGCCGTGTTTGGATGTCAGCTCTGTCCACCAAGCGGGATGTCAAAGTAAGAGGAACTGCTTGCAGGAAAGGGGAAAATTAATCGTGTTTTAGGAAAAACTCCTTGCCTAGTTCAGCAGCATCCCTGGAGCCATCCCTGCCCGTGATCCCCTTCCTGCAGTGTGACAGACCCGTCTGCACTTTCCTTCCCCTTCCTTGGACAAAGCCAGCCCGAGGTGTTGGGGTTCAGCACTGCTTTATCCCCTGCTCTCCTCCGTAGACTCAGCTGCTGGCACAGCTTCCCTGAGGGTTGTGGTAAATACCTTGCTGGACACACCTACGAGGAAATGCCCGGTTTGTCCTCCAGTCTAACAGAGGGGCTGTTACACAGAGCAGGAGAACGACACTGCCGGAATCAAAGGGCTGGTCATACGTGAAGCAGTCCTGAAGGACGCTGATGGTTTTGTCCTCCCGCTAACTTTTCTCTTCAGGTGTTTTCTCCGAGTCGGACAAAGAGGAGGAAGCAGGTCTGCCAGGCAGCAGCAGGATGGTGGCGAACGGAGACAAAGACGCCTCGGTCCCTGTGGTGGAGTCGGTCAGGAACGAGGAGCTTGTTGTTGTGAGGCAGGAGAGCTCGCGGGCTCCTGTTGAATCAGCAAACGGTAAATTGGGGTGTTCCCATCTGGTACAGAGCTTGGCTCCTTAGACCCGTGCACATCGTGCCCCTACACGGCAGCTTGGTCTAGCCCTGAAAAATAAGGACAGATCGATATTAATATTAATTAAGATAGACCCAGACACGTGCTCAGAGTTGCAAGACGAAGGGCAGCAACGTGGTCTTCGGGTTTCTTCCCTGGGGTGAGATTTACCAAGGGAAGTCAGTGTTGAGGGAAACTCACGTTGGTCCCCAAGACTGCTCGTTTCTCTGGCTCTTTCCCTGCTGCTGCTTCTCGGCACACCAGAAGCCCCTCTTCAGCTTGGAGCTGATATCATCTCTAAGTGGCACGTTCTATTAAACCCGTCTGAAATTAAAGCTCCCGATGTCTCTATTAATAGACGCGCAGCCTTCAAAGCTGCAGCAGTTTGTGGCGAGCCGCCAGAAGCAGGCAGCTGCCAGCACTCAGCCCCAGGCAGGATTTGTTGGAAAGCTTCAACGTAAAACCGTGCCTCTGCTGCTCTCGTTAAAGACCTTTTCCTAGCTGTGCGGCTTACGATTTCGCAGCGATGCCCAGGGTGTGCAGCGTGGATGCCCTGAGGCCGAATGCAGTGCGGTGTGGCTGAGCAGGATGATGGGGGGAGATGGATGGATGTTCCTTCCTTTGCTCCTGGAAAACTGGTGCTTTTCCTCTGGGCAGTCATGTAGGAGCGCATGCGATGCTGCAGTCTGATTTTTTTTTTTGCCTTGTACGTGTGTGTGTGTGTGTATGCGCACACATACGCAGCATCTGAATGGACAGCAAGCTGCAGCCTGGCTGATGCTCCCGAACCGTTCCCAGGAGCAGCATCCCATAGGTACTGTTGTCTTTTTTTGTGTGGCAGAACCCAGGAAGGAGACCAGAAGTCCCAAGTCCCAATGCTCCATCCGCCCAGATTCCTACCGGCATTTCACTCCTCGCTTTAAGGCATCGGTGCTCCCCCAGGTGAGAATTGTTCCCTGGGCAGGTGGCTAATCGGCATTTCTGGGGGCTGGGATAGGTGGATTTTCCAAATATTTTTCCATTTTCTTCTCTGCTTGAAAGCAATTTGTGAAATATACCCCTGGGCCTGATGTTCAGTTAGAAACTCCTAACATTAGTTCCCCTTTCTCCTCTGCATGCAGGTCTTTCCAGACTAGTAAAAAGTGAGTTGTGATCAACTCTTTTTCTGTTCAGCAAATCTGCATACATTTTTTATTCAAAAGAAATGGAAATGGCATGTGCTATTGAAAGTGAAAGACGAGTGAGCAATGGAGTGATTCATCAAGCACACATATTTGCGAGCAGATGCGTTGGCAGAGCAGGCTGGGGAAGGCAATCCATCGAGCGTAGTGAAGATAGTCAAGGCGCAGCTCTCGCTTTGTTAACAAACAGAGCAATAATAAAACAGAAACTTAACTCAACCTTTTCCTAAGCTCCGCTGTTCGCAGTGCTGGGAGAAAAGCTACGTTCAGCTTGCACCCTCAATTCTCTCCTCCGTCCTTCCACCTGGTAGTGTTTTCCTACACACGGTCTCTTCCTGTAGAAACATCTACATCCCCAAGTCAGCAAAACCCGTTGAACTCTTTCCCAGCAGGATTAGCAGCTGCTCACAGGATGGGCAGTTGCTGCCAGCCTGTTCTGTGCCCCATCTGAAAGCATCTGTGCCTGGTTTTGCTGGTGCAGTTTCTCTTTTGTGTGTATAAGTCTGGACTTTGGTATTCAGCCATTGATGTGTTGAACTTGAGTTGTGTGAGTATTGGCGTGAATTTGCGCGTTGTGTGTGTGTGAGGACGTGTGTGTGCTTGCACGCACGCTTTTTCTTACGCGGGTGTTGAATGTATCTGACCGGGCCATCCTTCTAGGGCTTATTTTAAGCCAGTGTCTACTTTTCTTGCAGAGTTTCTTATCTCCTCCGGCCGGCAGCGAGGTCTTGAAGCTGAAAGCAGTGATCGGCTACAATGGAAACGGCAGAGGGAATATGGTGTGGAACCCGGACACAGGTACACCGGGAAGGCTCTGGGGGGGGCAGGAGGTGTGCGTACTGAGCCACGTTTACGATCTTGTAGCTGTTGGGTTGGGATCTTTGCTTTAAGGCAGGGATTCTTTACATTGGTAAAACCCAGTAACCCTTCTTCTTTGCTGTCGGCAAGCGTTAGTTGATACAGGCAGAGTCAGGCTTTGGTTGCCGAGTGGACAGAGCAGGAGGGAAGGGTCTCACGGAGGCCATCCTGCCTCCTTTCTCCAGGCCGGAGTGATGCCTGACAGCTCTGCTTTGCTCAGGTTAGGGGACGGGAGATTCCACTCCAGTCAACCTGATGGGAAAGACGCTATGTCAAAGAGTCAGCTTTGATGTCTTACTGAGAAAAAGAGTTTTCCTGAATTGCAATGTCATTTGTAGTGGGTGCTGTATGAGAAGCCTTTACATGAAAACATCCCCTCTCCTCCTCCTCTGCTAGGCTTCTTCGCCTACACCTGTGGCTGCGTCATCGTGGTTGAAGACCTGCACTCGGGATCGCAGAATCACTGGCTTGGCCATGCAGAGGAGATCTCTACGCTCGCCCTCAGCCACGATGCCCAGGTAGGAGAAGCTTCTGCTGCGCCGGGCTGGGTTTTGTCGGTGTTGCTTCAGGCTAAAGGAATGTCACGGACTAAAATCTTGTTCCTTCTCCTGCCTGCTGCGTGGAGACCTGGAGTTATGGAAATAAAACAAAAGTTTTTGGAGCCTAGCTATCCGTTATGCTTGCTCAGTGTGACAGTAAAGGCTGCTCCCTCCCTCTGGGTGACGCTACCATTCCCTCCTGCCATCAGCTCATGATGGTTCTTGCAGAATTTTTCATTTGCCATCCGCATTGCTTTAATTTGAGGCTGAGAGTTGCTAAGACTAACTAATGAAGTGTTCTCTAATTACTTACCAAGGTCTCAGTGACAACATATCGTTCTGTTAGATTCTTGCCTCTGCCTCGGGAAAGAGGAACGGAGACTCCCATTGTCAGATCTGCATCTGGAACATCCAGGATGGGGTTTGCGCGGCAAATCTCTTCCATCACGAGACGCAAGTACAAGCCATGGCATTCTCTCGGGATGACAGATGCCTTGTTACTCTCGGTGAGTATACCTGTAACTCCAGGCGTGGGTGCAGGAGCACACCCTAGAGTAGACAGCTCACAGGAGGAAGACGCTGTAAGCGCGCAATACCAGCTCACGGGTACGAAGCTGTTGCTCGGTAGCCTCGGGACAATGAATAATGCAGCATGTAAAACGGCAAGTGATCCGGGGTCCTCCTGCCTGCAGAGGTAATCTTTGCAGCCAAGCGTGCTTCCAGGGCGCTGTCGCAGCGTTTCGAGGGGAAGCACGCGCCCTGTGCGTCTCAGCCATGGGCGTGAACGCTGGGCTCCCCCCAGCTCCCCTGCAGGTCTTTCTCATTGCCCCAGCTAGCTTATTTTTCTTGAAGTTACAGCATTGTTCTGCTGGCTCCCTACTGCTTGTTAAGGCTGTGTAAATAGTTTTGCAGTTACTATATATAGTATCCAAAGGGAAAAGCCTTCTTCTGGACTTCTCATTGCTCCTTAGGTGGAATTGCGTAGAAGTAGCCAGGCTTCAAACTGTGCACCTCCTGCCAGGCAGCGATGCCAGCACACGACGGACGCTCAAGCTGTCTGTTTTCTTTAGGCAGGGGACATTTAAAGGACAAATGTGCAATTAGTAAGTTCCTGTTTTGCATGAGAGAGGACCTGTGGAGCAGGCGATAGGCTCTCTCTGGGCTGGCGAGTCTGCCCTTGGAAAAAAAGCAAGCTGTGCTGGAGAGGAAGAGAGCTTTGAGCTCTCCACGGAGCAGTGTGGGAGAGGAGCTGTCCTCCTCTTCCTCCAGCTCTGGTCTGGGCTGCAGAGAGGAGAAAACCTGAAAGTCTCCACTGGGATTATGGAAAGGCAGCAGGAGAGCACTGTCCTGCAGAGCTGTCTGGGAGCTGGGGAGGTTTTTGCCATCGCCAAGGCCAGCACCTCCTGCTTCCATTAAGATCAGCTCCCATGTCAGCTTTGACCTCAGCAACGGTGACATCACTTTCTTATTTCAAGACTGTCGTTAGCCCCGGGTGCACAGTATCGCTGGAGGGCTTGTGTGGGGCGTATGTTGAGGTGTGCAGTAGCTCCTAAGGATGTAGAAACAGCAGAAAATGTACTCTGTCTGCTGAAATCCCTACCACGCCAGCCACCGGCCGGTTCAAATGCTGGTCGCAGACCCCGCTGCAGGGCCCCCAGCACGAAGCATTGGGCCAGTTCTGTCCTCAGCTCGGCAGAGGACCCATCATGTCACGCAGCTTGTACTGAGCATGCAAGAAGTCGTGTCCGTGCCCGGGATGGTTTTCGCAGCAGTGGTCTCCGAACAACTAGACAAAGAAGGGACAGAGTTGATGCGTGTGTGCAGTGTGTGTGCTTGTGAGCGTGCTGGGGCTGCAGACTTTCCTCCTCCTGTCTTTCGTGTTCTACGTAGGGGACTACAGCGATCAAACCATTGCTCTGTGGAATACCTACACTTACGAACTCATGTCGTCGACTTGTATCTTGGAGCCAGTCCATGATGTGGCTTTTAGTCCTCATTCTCACAGAGAACTGGCCTGTGTGGGGAAGGCAGGCATGACGTTTTGGCTGTTGGAGCAGCAGGGAGCTGATGTCAACCTCAAGGTAAACCTCAGTTTTAACTTCTGTTAAAATTTACATTCAGCATCTCTGACTTCTTTTCTAAGCCCCTGGTGAGTGTGATGGAGGCTCTGTCCCCACAAGGCTGTGAAAGCTGATAATTTCTCTTAGTGAGATGACGTTGGCTGGCCGTGAGAGGCTTTCAGTTGTATTTGAGTCATTAACTGCATGAATTCAGGGTAGGAGGAGGTTTGTTTTTTTTCCCAGTGTAGGTGAGCACCATATTCTCTTTGACCTTACTGTTTTATGTTCCAGCAGGTTCATCAGGCCCCTGCCCCGGACGTGTTAGGGCTGGTGGAGCTGACCTCTATCTGTTACGGTGCCAACGCTCTTCTTTATAGTGGGACCAACTCAGGCCAGATCTGCGTGTGGGACACCGAGACTAATTGCTGCTTCATGACGTGGGAGGCCGACGAGGGCGAGATTGGTGGGTGCAAAAATGCCCCGGGTGTCTGTCAGGGCTGTAAACAGGGAAACTCGTTAAGAAAGAACAGCAATGAGCTTGCAGAGCTCTGATTTCAGCTGGGCTTGGGAAACCAGTTTGCTGTGTCGGGTGCAAGACGTGTAGGGTGGCAAAGGATCTGTGACCTGGGTTTCCTTGGTGTCTCGGGTTTCCTGGGGGGGTTCACCTCTGGTCTGTAAAAACACTGGCTGTTGGGCTGCAGAAGACCCCTGCAACACTGCCCAAATGAAGGGGTGCCCTGGCTGTCAGGAGCACGCCGTGGGTGATGGCCGAGAGCGGTGGATGCTCATGGGGGCTCTTTGAGGAACCAAATGAAATTCAACAAGGTCAAGTGTAGGGTCCTGCACCCAAGAAGGAATAACTCCAGGCACCAGTACAGGCTGGGGGTTGACCTGCTGGGAAGCAGCACTGCGGAGAAGGACCTGGGAGTCCTGGTGGACAACATGACCAGCAGTGTGCCCTCGTGGCCGAGAAGGCCAAAGGTACCTGGGGGGCATTGAGAAGAGCGTGGCCAGCAGGT
>VXBL01002754.1:3358-16059 GCA_013400195.1 Aramus guarauna | reverse complement strand
GGGGGTGCCTGCAGCTCCCTGGGGGACCAGCGGCAGCCACGGGGCTGGGTTGGGTGAGCTTAAGCCTGCGAGGACAGGACCGCACGGAGCTCTAGCTGAAATGGTGTTTTCTCCAGTTTGAGCTCTAATCCTGGGCTTGGGGCCCCATCTGTCCCCGGGAGGGCTGTGGGTACCTCCTGGGGCGCTGCTCCCCGCTGCTGCTGGGGGTGTCTGTGTCCACCAGCGCAGCAGGCCGTGGGTCCCAGCTTTGCTGCCTGTGGCGGGGCCGTTTGCTCGCCAGCTGGGGCCTCACTGCGGCGGCACCAGCACAAAGCCCTTGGAAGGGGCTGAGCTGTGTTCCCTGCCCTTCTGTGCCCGTCTGGAGACGGGCCTGGGCGCTCTGAGCCACCGACCCATCGCAGTTCAGAAGGGGAAACAGGATCGGTCTGGCTGTCAGGCGGCTTCTCCCACTGCCCACGAGCAGATGGTGCCCTCTGTGATGTTTGCACCGCGAAGCATCAGTTCCAGGGGCTCGGGGGAGGACCGGCTCGGCACATCTTCCCATGCTCTCGCAGCAAAGCCTGGACAATCAGCTTAGCGCTTCTCCCTGCTGCCAAGAGGTCAGGCCGGAGAGCTGGGGGAGTGCTGAGGGCTTATCTCTGGAGCTGCAGCGGGGGAAGCAGCGCTGACTTGTCTGAAAGCTGGCTTTCCTGGCGGGACTCAGCACCGTCAGAAGGGAGGGCTCGGGGCCGGGAGGCAGTCGGAGGTTTCACGGCGGGGACGCTGGCTGCGCGAGGGCTGGATGTAGTGAGCCAAGCCGCAGCTGCAGCCTGATGGGCCAAGAGCGACCCACGGTTTGGAGCTCATCCCACCCTGGCAGGGAGGGTGCTGGGCAGCAGCTACGTTGGGATCTGAAATCCTTTGTCACCCATCCTCGGTGCGTTCGGTACGGCTGGCTGGAAAGGAGTCTGCTGGCTTTGCAGGTGCCCCCTCGCGCGGAGGAGATCACAATCCCAGCTGATGTCACCCCCGAGAAGGTCCCCACGCACATAGTGGATTACTCAGGTAGGGTCCTGGCCATCCTTGCTCCCTGCCAGCCATGCTTCTCCCCTTCTCTGCTCGGCTGAGGGGACTGGGAAGGGGTCCCCGCTTCTGTGGGCGGTTGGTGACGGCTCTCTTCCCCTTCCAGAGTCAGAGCAGACGGAGGATGAGCTGCAGGAGGAGATCGCTAAGGTGAGCGGGGCTGGGCAGGGGTGTTGTGGGACAGTAGCCTGCCCTGCCCGTAGCCCTGCAGCCTGCCCGTGACGTGCGGCTGCTTGCTCTCCCTCTTAGCCACCCAGAGATGCACAGACAGTTGGTTATCTGTAGATTAACGCTATCGGTTTGTTTAGAGGTTTGTTTAATCCTGTCTTGTAAGCTGTTGTGGCTTGTCCTAGCCCTCCAGGGAACCTCCAGGAGAGCGGTGGGGTGGCAGCTCGCTGCCCACCAGGAGCTGGAAGAGGCTGCTGGGCAAATGAAGTGCTCTTAGCCTCGGGATGTTCCTGATGGACCCAGAAGAGGGGAGAAGCAGCCTGTGATCTTAGGCGAGACTTGCCTGCTCCCTGCGTTAGGTCCCTGTGGCTCCCTGATGAAGTAGTGGCCCAGAGGAGTTGGTTTGGGAGCTGGTGCCCCGGGGAGCGCTGGGCAGGGAGGGACAAGGGCTCCCACGTCCCTTGGAGCAGCTATGAGGAAATAATCCAGCTGGCCGGGCCCAGCTGCTCTTCTCTGACCTGGGATTATCCTCGGCTCCGGACAGAGGAGGACGTCTTGATTATGGATAATAAAACACTCTCCCCTGCGCATCTCACGTGAGCAAAGCTATTTAATCTCTCCACCTCGGTGGCTAATGGCCAACGAGGTGGGCCGATGGGCATGGATGGTGTTCCTGCTCCCTCCACCCAGACAGCAAGAGTATACAGAGGCTTAAAATGGCTCCAGGAAATCCTGCCTAAACCCTTGTGTGTCCTCGGGATTAGCACTAAACTCTCCCCTGAAAGGGCCAGTGATCCATCCTGTCTGCTTCAAACAAAGCGTTGGTGTCAGCACTGTCTGCGCGGGGTCGGGGAGGGGAGGAGGGCAGCGGGTGTTGGCCCAGCACGGGGCACAGGCAGAGCCGTCGCGGGGGGACAGCGAGGTGTGGGAGCAGGGAGCTGGAGCAGGGAGCTGGAGCCGGGCGTCAGGCGTGCAGGCAGATGCGCTCACGGCAGCTCCCTGAAGCAGACGAGCGGCTCTGTGCTCTGAGCAGCCCGTTGTAAAGCTGATGTTGACAGCGGGCGAGTCCCTGCTGTCGGAGGGCTACGTGTGTGCGTGCACGCTCACGCGCGCTCAGCCACTGCTGCCGGGTTTCAGTGCGAGCGTGCCGGCAGCGCGTGGGGCCGGACCGTGCCTCGGGCTCAGCCAGCCGCCCCGCTGCCATGAGCATGCTGCAGGGACCCTCGCTCACCACCCTCTGCCCCTTCTCTCTCTTGCAGGCCAACGTGGTCTGCGTGGTGTACGATGTCACCAAGGAGGCCACAATCGAGAAGGTAACGAGTCCCCCGCCAGAGCCCTGAACGGCCCCGCTCCGACAGCAGTGCCAGAGGGAAAGGGGGTTCCCAGAGCCGGGTCCTTCCGTGCTGCCCCGGCTTTTTTGTGTGGGCGGGTACTGCTCCCCCCCCAGCCCTCTGGGGGATTCGGGCTTTGAGAACCCTGCAAGCAGAGGCAGGCTGAGCACAGCCCCAGCTTGCTCCCGCGTTGGCTGTTGCCTCATAAGCTGGGTGGGGGGAGGCAACAGGCTTGTCGGATCCTTCTGCTGGCATCCAGCATCCCTGGGGCTGCGTTGCCGGCTGGTGCGGGGGAATGCCGGGGAGCAGATGGCTGCAGGGCCCTGCTGACTGCCGCGGCGCCTGTGCTGGGGGCTGCCTCTCCCTTCCCAGGCTGCCCTGACAGGACTTTCCCTCTGCTCGCCTTTCAGATTCGCACAAAGTGGATCCCCATGGTGAACGGAGGAGTTGAAAAGGGCTCCAGGTACTGTGTGTGGCGTGGTCCACGGGTGCAGAATTGGGAAATTCTGGAGGCTGCAGGGTCCTCACAGCCTTTGTGTCGTGCAGAGGTTGCTCAGATCAAACCAGCTTTGCGGTTTGTGGCCAGACCACTTCTAGCAGAAGGACGTAGGGGTTTTTTTTCCCCTCCCCTCACAGATCTAGCTGAGGCAGAGGGCTACAGGAGAGGGTTCCTTCCCCCCCTTGATCTCTTCTCAGCCAGGCAGGGAGAGGGGGCTGCCAAGGGAGTACAGGAGCACAGAAGCCGCAATCTGTGTGTGGATCGCTTAGGCAGAAGGCTGCTGTGCTGGATTAAAGGCTCCTGAACATATTGTTGCTGGGTGAAAGCGTAAGCGGGATCAGGCCGTCTGTTTCTCCAGATGGATGCTCCCAGCCGTGGGAGGCAGGAAAGCTGCTGTGGACCTTGTGGAGGAGGGTCGGGGGGCTCCTCATCCTGCTCCCTGGGAGCACGCATGGCTGGGGCAGCGCCGAGGCCGAGAGAGGGGTGGCCTCGCTCATGCTCTCTGATGCTCTTTCTTCCTCAGGATCCCCATTATTTTAGTGGGAAACAAGTCTGACCTGCAGATGGGCAGCTCCATGGATGTCATCCTGCCCATCATGAACCAGTTCTCAGAGATCGAGACCTGTGTGGAGGTGAGGGAATCAGAGGGTTTCTGCAAAGCCTTCCTGAGGGGTAGGAACACTTGTCTGGCACGAGTCAGGGAGCCTTCCTGCTTGTGGAGATCTGCCCTGCTAGCGTTGCTCTGCAGAAGTACCCCCGCCTCAAGGGCCTGGGCTTTTTAGGCTTTGTGTCCTTTGCCTCCCTTGCAGGGAGTGGGTTTCGGTGCCTGCCCACTCCATCTCTCCAGCTGTAAGTGGTGTCGGAGCTACATGCGGCCCCCGCTGGCTCTGGGGCTGTGGAGCGGGTGAAGCAAAGATGCAGCCTGAGCAGGAGATTTCCCTTTTGTTTTTTTTTCCTAATGGCAGACAGATATTGCTCTGTGCTTTGGTGCACAGTTTGTCTGGCTCGGGGAGCTCGTGTCATCCTCCTCCTGCCCCTTGTTACCAGCCCATCGCCTGTCCCCGCTCACAGCTGTATCTCTTCCTTTGAATCCCCAGTGCTCTGCCAAGAACCTCAAGAACATCTCTGAGCTCTTCTACTACGCCCAGAAAGCTGTGCTGCACCCCACCGCCCCCCTCTACGACCCAGAGGAGAAGCAGGTAGGACTCTCCTTCCCATCACAGCGTTGCTGTGCTTTCACCCCTGGGCAGGAGGGTCACGAATTTGGGCAGAGGCAGCCAGAACAAGGGGAAAGCGGTACCGACGGAGGGGAACATACCTGTCTCCTGGTCTCAGCGCAGCTAGCTGAGTATATCCAGGCCAGAGAGCTCTGCGAGGACTGGAGGCCCGTTGGGTAGATGCCCTCGTGCTCCGGACCATGTGTTAGTCGTGGTGGGAAGGATCAAGGAGAAACCTTCCCCGTGGGCTGTCCTGCTTCTGAGTCCTAGCTCCGAGGTGCCTGTGGTGCTGGCCTAGCTGGACCGTGCTCCCAGCCAGTGCAGGAAGGGAACCCCTCTGCGCAGGGATGGGGTTTCAGGAGGCAGGGGGAAGAGGCAGGCTGAAGGCACTGCCGTATTTTTGTCACCATGGTTGGTCCTTTGCAGCTGAAACCTGCGTGTGCACGAGCACTGACCCGGATTTTCAACCTCTCAGACCAGGATAATAACCAGATCCTTAGTGATGATGAACTCAACTACTTCCAGGTAGGGCTGGCTGTGGAGCTGAGGTATTCCCCAGTCCCTTGTGGGGGCTGAGGAATTCCCCAGTCCCTGGGGTCCCCTTTCCTTCCAGTACCAGGCAGAAATGCTGCCTCTGTCCTGACACAGCCGTCCTGTTGCACTCAGTACTTCTGCTGTTGCACAGCTAAAGCTCCATAGGGTGCGTCTCTGAGCACGTGGGGATCCACAGGTCTTCCATCTTCACTCAGCTTGGGCTGAGTTTGCTCTGCAGTGGGAAGAAACGGGGACTCTGGAGATGTTGAGTCATACGTTACTGGGACGGGAGGAACAGCGGTTTGGTCAGGGTCTAAGGCAGTAATCCCTGAGCTGGGTGGGTTTTCTCTCTAGAAACACCGTCTGCTTGCCAGGGGAAAGGGCTGCTGCTGAGACCGAGGGTTGTGCTGTCTGTGCTTTGCTGATGATGACCTTCTTTCTCTTGGGAGGTAGAAGTCCTGTTTTGGAAACCCACTGGCTCCCCAGGCCCTGGAGGACGTGAAGATGGTTGTGTGGAAGAACACCACAGACGGGGTGCAGGACAACGGCCTGACGTTGAACGGTAACAGCACAGGAGCGACCCACCTCCTTCAGCACATTACAAGGGGCCTTGTCCTCGGGCTGAGCCTCCTGGCTCTCCTTCCAAGCCTAACTAGTCCCTCTTGTCAAAACAAGCTCGAGCCTCCTGTGGCTACTAGAGCTCTCTGTCCAAGCAGCCTGTATTCCCAGGGAAAGCATGATCCCGAGGAGTGGATCCCTGAGGATGAATGCTCACCTGGCTCCACTGTGTCTGAGCTGCCTGATCTCTTCTGCAGGCTTCCTCTTCCTCAACACGCTCTTCATCCAGAGAGGCCGGCACGAAACTACCTGGACCATCCTTCGCCGCTTTGGTTACGACGACGAGCTGGAGCTGACAGATGACTATCTCTACCCACAGTGCGTATCCCGCCATGGAGCGAGGTGGGCTGGGTGTGACGTCCCAGTGGTGACGTCACATGGGAGAGCTCGCGCTCTCCAGCACCTTTGTTGGCTCCTTTCTGCGTTCTGGGATCTGCCCAGCTGAATTTGCGCCCTGGGCTCACGGTCAGGTTCGTGCTCCTGACTTTCCCCTGAGGGCAGGAGCTGACACACGGGGTTGGCGACGAATACAGCGGGCCTTGGAGCTGCCGACTGTGCCACTGGCTCTGATGTAGGCGGGCAATGAGATGGGGAATGAAGGGCTGTCCCTGACTTCCCTTGACATCGACAAGGGGCTTTTGAAGGCTGTTCTGTCTCTGCCTGAGCTGAGGCAGAACGGCTGTCGGGAGCAGCGAGCTGTCAGCACAGCCCTCCCGGCTGATTCTGCAGCTGCTGTCTCTCCTCTGCTCCCTGCCACCCCGGAGGTGGTGATCTGGCAGTAATGAAAGGCTTTGGCTTGGGAGCTGCCACGTCCTCTCGGGCGACAGGGCCCGTGCTGGTGGAAAGCACCCCGAGGGGAGTGCCGTGCCCTACTGGAGCCCCGGGCACGAGGCAGAGCGATGGCTGCATCGTCTCCCTGGCTACTTGGGCAGCGTGGAGGTGCCGAGGAGAGGTCACTGTGCACCCTCGAGGCCTTCTCCCCAAAGCCGGGGGGCTGTGTCGGGGAAGAGCCAGGCCTGGAGACAACCGCTGGCTGTGGGCAGGGAGGGAGTGGGGAGCTGTGTGCTCCGGGTGAGGTCTGGCTCAGCCGAGGACCCACTCGCGTGCTGCCCTTCGTTCGGGGCTTGAGGAGGCATTGGAGCTGCTCACTTGGGTCTCTCCCGGCAGGTTCCGCCTGCCCCCCGGCTGCTCCACGGAGCTCAACCACTTGGGCTACCAGTTCCTGCAGCGGCTGTTTGAGAAGCACGACAAGGTGGGCGGTGTGGAGGGGAGGGGATGCTCTCTGCTAGGCCTCCATGCTGGGGTGCACCTGCTTTCCTGTCCACCCCTCTGTTCCAGGGAGCAGATGTGACGGGAGCAAAGGGCTTTCCTCTGCCGCTGCGCTCCCTTCCCAGCTTCTGGCTGAGGCTTTGGGAGCAGGAGGTGGTCACAGCGAGCTGTGGGTAGTCTGCTGGCACGTCAGGGGCGTGGGGTTGTGGTCGCTACCCTTGAGCAAAGGGCAGCCGGTAAAATTTGGGCCTTCAGGGGATGGGTCTGAGTTAGGATGGAGCTGGAGTAGCCTGGCTGCAGCACGCGGGGCGGCAGGGAAAGCGGGCACAGCTGCTGGCCTGCAGCCACACACCAACCACAAGCATCCGCACGGCCGCCAGCCCTGTGGAGGTGGTGCCAGGCTGGAGAGGGGGAGAGAAAGCAACTGATCTGTGCCCAGCTCTTTGGAGAGTGGAGAGAAGGGGGTGTTGGATCTGCGTGCACCTGCTCGGAGTAGTTACTCAGGTGTTGGAGCGGGGTACCGCAGCTCTGTGGCCACGGAGACTTCCAGCATGGAGTCGATGCACGTCCCTGTGTGCCCAGATGCCGGCAGATCCTCCTTGGTGTGGCCCACCGGCCTGAAAGCACTGCCTTGATGTGTGGTTACCTGCTGGCCACTGGCCCGGCGGCCACGCACAGACCTCGGGTTAGTTACCCGGCAGCGTGGAAGGCCAGGCTGGAGTGATGCAGGCTGCTGCGTGGCGACTGGCCCCAGGAAAGCTCAGGGCTTGTAGGGTGAGTGTGGACAGGTCCTGCCCAGTAGCGGGGCTACTGGTTCTGGCAAAGCAGAATTGGCCAGTTTCTTGTGCAGTGATGGGAATCCCTGGGCCGCAGGCTCTCTGCACGCTCACGCAGCTCTGGTCTTGCTTGCAATTGATTCCTGCCATCGAGAGCATCTCTGTGTCATTCTGCAGCAGCAAGCAGGGTGGCTTGTGTGCCGGGGACCCTCTCTGGATCCCAACAATCCTCTGCCGCCGATGCGTGCAGAGGCTGTGTTCCACCTCAGCTGCTGACTGCCCTTTGTTTTGGCAGGACCAGGACGGAGCCCTCTCCCGTGCAGAGCTGCAGAACTTCTTCAGCGTCTTCCCCTGCGTGCCCTGGGGCCCCGAGCTCTACAACACGGTATGCACCACTGATAAAGGCCTGCTTTCCCTGCATGGATTCCTCTGCCAGTGGACGTAAGCTCAGTCCCTCTCCCTACCTTTAGTCACATCGCTTAGCCCTTGCTGACTTCGTCGGCTTCCCGGTGCGTCCTGTCTCTCCAGGCTCGTGGCTTACCTGGATGTGCGGCACTGCCTGGAATGCCTGGGCTACTTGGGCTACCCCATCCTCTCGGAGCAAGACTCCCAGACACAAGCCCTGACGGGTACGGCCATGCCCTCCCCTCCTGTCGCAGCGCGGGTCCCTCCTCTCGCTCACCCAGCTTCTCTCCTGCCAGTGACCCGGGAGAAGAGGATCGACCTGGAGAAAGGCCAGACCCAGAGAAACGTTTTCCTCTGCAAGGTGCTGGGAGCCAGAGGCGCAGGCAAGTCCGCCTTCCTGCAGGCCTTCCTCGGCAGGAGCCTCGCGGTGAGTGGCTGCTCCCCTCTCCGGCTGCGCTGTGGCAGGGCGTCCCACGGCGGAGCAGGAGCCAGAGCCGTGAGGCCGTTGAGCAATCTGCTGCGTGACCGCACCTCCCTGCCCACGGCCAGGCCCCGGCGTCCTGGCAAAGGGCTTCGCGCCCCGCTCCGTGCCGGCGGAGCCAGTTGATGCGGCCGTTGCCTCCTTAATTTTGCCTAAGGCAGCGCGCCTGCTCCCTCTGCTTGTCCCGAGGATTTGGAGGGACTGTGCCTTTCCCGGGCGGCTGCGTCTCCCCAAGGCGATGCTGGTTTTCCCAGCGCCTCGTGAACAGCCCCGCAACGGCCATCCTTCAAGTGGTTGTTATGCCACAGGGGCTCGGGGCGGTGTGAAATGCTCTCCCTCCCCCAAGCATTGCTCTTACTCCCTGCTGTCTGAAATGCCATTTTCATCGGTGGTAGGCCCAGAGGGAGAACCCAGGAGAGCCGTCCCTCTACGCAGTCAACACGGTGCAGGTCAACGGCCAGGAGAAGTACCTTATAGTGAGTCAGGGAGAGGGGGGAATGGCGCACAGTCTGTGCGCTGGTGTGAGAAACAGCCCGTCTCCTCGAGACAGTGCTGTGCCACGTGTCCTTTCCCCTCCTGCCCCAGCTGTATGAGGTCAGCGCCGACACGAAGTTCGTGAGACAGTCGGACGCAGCCTGCGATGTTGCCTGCTTCATCTATGACCTGAGCGACCCCAAATCCTTCAGCTACTGTGCCAGTATTTATAAGGTAACCGGCAGGGCCCCTGCGGGACTTCAGCCTCTGCGTGGCCGTCCCACATCTCCCGGGGCTTGGTGGTTTACCCCTCGCTGGGACTCCCCCCTGTCTCTGCAGCAACACTACATGGACAGCCAGATCCCCTGCGTCTTCGTGGCCTCCAAGACAGACCTACCAGAAGCGAGTCAGCAGCCCGGGCTCTCCCCCGCCGAATTCTGCTACAAGCACTGCCTCCCGCCGCCTTTCCTCTTCTCCTGCCACGGCCAGGGTCCGCCCGGCACCACCGTCTACACTAAGCTGGCCACCGCCGCCACCTTCCCGTTAGTATCCTTCCCTCAGAAGGGATTCTCCACTGGGAGCAGAGCTTGGGGAGGGGGGTTGTGTCTGAACCCTGCTTCCCCCGCATCGCTTTTGGTTTGGTTTCTCTCTAGCTCTTGGTGTCAGCTGCTCGTACAAGGAATAGAAACAAACAGGCCACTTCTTCCCCTGCTCGGAGAGGGTGGAGGCTCTCTTCTGCCTTGTGTGTCTCTCTGTGGCAGATTTATTAGATAGATCTTGCCACAGGAGTTTTCATTTTTGAAGCCTAAGATAAAAAACGCTGAAGGGGAGTAGCCAGCCTAGTTTGCCGAGACCTGCAGAGGAGGGTGGCAGCTATTTTCTCCCGATGAGGTGGATCAGACTGAAAAAGAGGTCAGCGAAACGAGACCTCTGTTCGCACAGCCTCCCTTGGGAAGGAACCGCACCTGAAAGGGGCTGGGCAATGGCGGAGGGCGGCAGCCAGGCCGGTCACGGCCGCTGAGGGGACATCTGGGAAGGACAACGTGTCCGCGCGTGGCATCGCGCCGCTCGAGGGGCGGAGGGGGCTGAAAGCTGAGGGTCGGCGCAACGCCGGGGGCAGAGCCCTCCTGGGGAGAACATGTGGGTGCGTTGGAAGACAGGATGGGATTACTAGTGAGTGGTTTTCCCTCTAGCTTCTTTTCAATAAACAACTTTATTTTTAGAGCTGACACTTCCCCCCCCCCTGCAGTATTAAAATTTAAATATTCTTAATATATCTTAGGGTATGTGGTATAAATAAATAACAGCGTAATGGAGGGCCAGGGATTGGCTGTTCTCCCCTGATTTAGTGGAGAATGAATAATTGATACGTCTTTCCTCCTCGGAGAGGAGCGTGTTGATGCAGGACAGCACGTGTTTAGGAAGGGAATGTGTACGTTGGGGCAGGACTGGGCCCCTTCCCTCGCTGCCCTTAGGCCAGCGTCCCCAGCTGTGCCAGTGTCTCTGCCAGCATCCACTTCTGGGTCTCGGTGCGCGTGGAGTTGTAAAAGCAGCTTGACCTAGAAAGGAAGATACGTACCTCCTTGCTCGTACTAATTATTTAGGTGTTGGTGTGCTATTTCCAGACCATAGGAGGATAAAACCACATCTGTCCCACCAGCGGGGCTGGAAGCTAACGTTCGGCGTGATGATGATGATGACGATGATGCCGGGTGGTGGGTGCTCTGGCTTGTGGAACCGGGGAGCCTCTTGCTGCTCTCTGCCTTCAGCCGGAGTCGTGCCATGGTCGCGCCCGGGGACACCCCAACCTCCCCGCTCGCTGCGGGGGAGCGCTGCGGGCTGCCGGGGAGCTCAGCGTTTGGACGGCCGCGTCCGTGCACCTCGCTCACTGGCTTCTTCTCTTTCCTTGCAGCCACTTGAATGCCGTGGAGCTGGGAGCTGCGTCCTTCTGGCTGCGGGTGGCTCTGGGGGCCGCCGTGACTGCTCTGGTAGGGGTCACGCTGTACCGCGTGCTAGCCAAGAACAAGTGAGAGTCGCTCTTCACCCCGTCCTCCCTCTGACACCAGCCTCCCCTTCCCGAATGACGCCCCGGTGAGGGGCCTCGCCTCAAACTGGTCCCTGGTGGGAAATCCTCCTTTCCCCCCGCCCCAGCCTGGATTGCAGGACCAGTGAAACCAGACTTCTCAGCACCAGCAGGATAGATCCCCGGCACTGGCCAGCCTAACCGCACCGGCCTCTGCAGCCTCCTTGCCCGTGTGGCTCCTGCCCAGCCATGGCAGCAGGGGCCACGCAGCTCTGCCGGGGTGTTCCGCCTCACCGGCAGCTGGAGGATCACCCCCATCTTTTATTCTGGGTTTTGGGGTGGTTTTTTTAATGTTTGTTTTTTAAGCTCAAAACATGAGTGTTTTGGTATCTGTTGAGCCAGGCGCATCCCTTCCCCAGAGGGCTGTGCTGGTGCCCTGAATTTGGGGGGTGGGGGCAACACTCCTGGAGCCCCTGGGGCTTCCAGCAGCAGCAGCAGAGCTTGCCCCTTCCCCCCGGCACACCTCCATCCCCAGGCCCTGTTTCCCTCTGCCAGCACTGGGAAGGGCAGCGGTGGAGGGCCAGGCACTTACTCCCCCCTCTGAGCCCGTGTTTTGGGGTCCCTCCTAGCCCTTGCTGGGATGCTGTGGCTGCAGCCCCCAGCCCCGGGCTGCGAGGGGAAGGAGAGATGCCCGGCACTTGTCCAGGCTCCTTCTCTCATTTCTGCGCAAAAATCCTCGGAGTGCTGCAGCGTGCCATCTCGACCCACTGCCCTCCTTCCCTGCCTGCCTGGCCCATCCCCTCCCGCCCTTGCCCTGGCCACCAGTATTCATGGCCACCAGTATTCTCGGGGCCCCGGTAAGCTGGGGAGGGGTGGGCTGCAAGGACGTTAGGGTGCCCGTTGCACTCCCCAGGGCAGGCTGCAGTCCTTCCCCGGCAGTGCCATTGCAGAGCTGGTGCCATGCCGTGCCGTACGCTGGCATACGGCCCTTGTCCTGCTGTCTCCTACCGCGGGGCCCTGGTAGCGCAGAGGCTGTCCCGGAGCATGAGGCTCCGGGCGCTGCATCTCCTGGTACGACTGGAACCTCTTTCCTCCCAGCCCCTGTCTGCACCCGAGCTGCCGTTAGCTGCCAGGCAGCTGCCCTAACTTCAGCCCGGCTTAAATCCGGCACCAGAGTCCCGCAGCGTCAGGGCAGCCCGTGCTGGTCCCCGCGCTCAGCTCACACCCATCCCTGGGCTCCCACCCTTCGGCGGGGGGATCCCGGGTCAGCTCCTGGCGCGGAGACGCGCGCTCTCGGCTTTCCGAGCACACTCAGGGGAGGTTTCTCTGGAGGCAGCTGGTGGGGCAGCACCGAGGTACAGCTGGAGCTGCCTGTCTGTGTATTTGTCTATTTAAATGTTTTATCGCGGCCTGGAGCCGGTGAAGGGGGTTGAGAAGTCGCTGGGCAGCAGCCAGCATCTCTTACGGGGCCAATGCTAGGGTGCTGCACCCATCCTGCCCGTGCCCGGGCTCCAGCGCTGGCTGGGCACGGGGTCCCTGCCTGTGCCGGAGCCTCTCTGCCAGTGGGGCACCCGCTGCCACCGCGCTCGCTGCCGGCTCGCGGCACTGCTAGGGCCACATCCCTGGTGTTTCCGTATCCCTTCTCTGGTGCTGAGCCCACTCCCGGCACCGCTCCAGGCCTGACAAAGCCATACCGTTTTAGGAGGTTTCTTCTCTACGTGAAAATAAATTTTTACACACCTTCCACTTGCGCACAGTGTCCTGCGGCTCTTGGGGAGCAGGACCCCTCACTCCCTCGGCTGCCTTTGAGCAAGGAAACCCTGAGGGCCTGGGCTGCCCCCCCC
>VXBL01002753.1:28360-67059 GCA_013400195.1 Aramus guarauna | reverse complement strand
GTCTACTCTCCTGAAGTCCAGGGAGNCCAAAGTCTACTCTCCTGAAGTCCAGGGAGGTGAACTTGCTGTGCACCCTCCTTGCTGCCCTAAGGATCTTGAACTCCACCATTTCATGGTCACTGCAGCCAAGGCTGCCCTTGAGCTTCACATTCCCAGCCTCTCCTTGTTGGTGAGAACAAGGTCCAGCATGGCACATTTCCTCATTGAGTCCTCTATCACTTGGAGGAGGAAGTTATCATCAATGCATTCCAGGAACCTCCTGGATTGCTTGTGCCCTGTGTTGTCCCTCCAACAGATACCAGGGTGGCTGAAATCCCCCATGAGGACCAGGGCTTGAGAATGTGAGGCTGCTCCTCTCTGTCTATAGAGGGTTTCATCTATTCAGTCTCCCTGGTCAGGTGGCCTGTAGCAGACCCCCACTATAATGTTCCCTGTCCCTGCCCTCCCTTTAATCCTGACCCATAAGCTCTCAGTCAGCTCCTCATGCATCCCCAGGCAGAGCTCCATGCACTCCAGCCAGTCATTGACATAGAGGGTGACACCCCTTCTTCATCTTCCCTGCCTGTCTTTTCTAAACAGCCTGTACCCTTCAATTACAACAGTCCAGTCACAGGAGCCACCCCACCAGATCTCTGCAATGCTAATGAGATCATAGCCCTCCAGGCATGTGCACACCTCCAACTCCTCTTGTTTATTTCTCATGCTATGTGTGTTTCTATGGAGGCATTTCAGTTGGGCCCTCGATGAAGGTGACTTACTGGCTGGCATGGCTGGAATTCCTTTGAGATACTTTACAATGTTTTCCTTGTTGGTTCTTATTACCTCAGGAGCCCCTGGCTCATCTCTGTAAGACTTCAAGCGTGCTGCAGTGTATCCAACATGTCTCCAAGCAACAGGCTGAGGGCCCTCGCTAGCACCCCATTCTGTCCCTCTAACCTTGACGTGTCATCCCACAGCTTGTCACAGGCAAGCCTGATATTATCCCCTTCCCCCTTCAAGCCTAGTTTAAAGCTCTGTCAATGATCCCCACAAGCTCCTGGTTAAAGACCTTCTTCCTCCTTTGAGAAAGGTGAATCCCATCTGACACCAGCAAGTCTGGTGCTGTGTAGGCCATCCCTTTATGGAAAAACCCAAAATTGTGACAGTGACACCAGACACAGAGTCATGTATTGATAAACTGGATCTATCTGTTTCTCCCAATGTCAATGACTGTAACTGGAAGAAGTTTCCCTCAGCAACTGTCCCAAGGCCCTGAAGTCTCTTTTGATTGCTCGTGGACTACGCATTGCGGCTTCATCACAACCCACATGGAGGAGCAGCAGTGGGTAGTAATCTGACGGCTGTGCCAGGCCAGGACTTTTCCTAGTGACATCCTTAACGTGGGCTCCAGGGAGGCAGTAGACTTCCCTAAGAGGAGGGTCTTTCCGGCATATCAGACCCTCCATACCCCTTAGAAGGGAGTCACTCACAACTATAACCCACCTTGTCTTCCTCGTGGAGGTGGTCATGATACAGGGAGTGGGCCTTTCTGACCTTGGCAATACCTCTAGTGTAGATGGACTGTCATCTATGTCCTCCATTGACTGCCCTTCCACTTCCAGAGCCTCAAACCTGTTGTACAGAGGCACCTGGGAGGGTGTGGTGGGCAAGGAGGAGGTTCACCTGCCACCCTGAGCATGGACTTGCTTCCATTCACTCCTTTTATTTTAAGCTACTGCCTTTATCCTGGCAGGAGGAGGATATGGGGTCCCCTTCATCTTGTTTTTTGTCTGGTGGCTGTCTCTCTTTCTCAGCCTCCCTGATGCTCCTTAACTTTTCTACTTCCTCTTGTAGCTCTGCCACCAGGCTGAGCAGATTGTCCACCTGGTCACTCCTCACACAGCCGTTCTCACCACTGCCATCCATTCCCAGTGACAGACTCTGGCACTCCCTGCAGCCTGACACCTGGGTGGCTGCATGTTTTTGCAACAGCTCTGTCTGGGTGGCCACATCCATTCTGGTGACTGCAGAGGACAGAGCTTTCTGCCAGGTGGATGCCATAGCTAAGCTCCATCTGAGAGGGTGATGCCCACCAATGAGCACCTCTTGAGCTGGTAGGCCCTCCCTGAGCACCCTTTCATGCAAACTGCCACACCATGTTTGCCCCCTCTGTTCGCAGCGCTCCCCAGGCGGCTTTTTATTGGCCTGGGGGTAGGCACCGTTGCTCTGGCAACGCTCAGGCCTTCGAGGGTTACTCTAAGTTACCATGTCCCTAGGCACCACATCAATGGTCTTTTAAATACCTCCAGGGATGGTGACTCAACCACTTCCCTGGGCAGCCNCTCTGGCACTCCCTGCAGCCTGACACCTGGGTGGCTGCATGTTTTTGCAACAGCTCTGTCTGGGTGGCCACATCCATTCTGGTGACTGCAGAGGACAGAGCTTTCTGCCAGGTGGATGCCATAGCTAAGCTCCATCTGAGAGGGTGATGCCCACCAATGAGCACCTCTTGAGCTGGTAGGCCCTCCCTGAGCACCCTTTCATGCAAACTGCCACACCATGTTTGCCCCCTCTGTTCGCAGCGCTCCCCAGGCGGCTTTTTATTGGCCTGGGGGTAGGCACCGTTGCTCTGGCAACGCTCAGGCCTTCGAGGGTTACTCTAAGTTACCATGTCCCTAGGCACCACATCAATGGTCTTTTAAATACCTCCAGGGATGGTGACTCAACCACTTCCCTGGGCAGCCTGTGCCAATGACTGACAACCCTTTCAGTGAAGAAATTTTTCCTAATATCCAATCTAAACCTCCACGGGTGCAACTTGAGGCCATTTCCTCTTGTTCTATTGCTTTTTACCTGGGAGAAGAGACCAACACCCACCTCACTACAACCTCCTTCCAGGGATAGAGTTAATTTTCTTCCTAGTTACTGGTATAGTGCTGTGTTTTGTGTTTAGTATGAAAATAATGTTAATAACACAGTGATGTTTAGTTGTTGCCAAGCGGTACTTACAATTAAGTCAAGGACTTCGCAGCTTCCCAGGCCCTGCCAGCGAGGAGGCAAGAGCCTTCCACAGAAGGTGCACAAGAAGCTTGGAGGTGGCACAGCCAGGACAGCTGACCCAAACTGGCCAAAGGGATATTCCATACCATATGACATCATGCTCAGCATATAAGCTGGGGGGGAGTTGGTCGGGGAGGGCTGCAGCTCAGGAACTAGCTTACCGTTGGTCAGCGGTTGGTGAGCAATAGTGCCGTGCATCACTTGTTTTGCATATTCTATTATTATTATTGTTGTTGTTGTTGTTCTCTCCCTTTTCTGTCCTATTAAACTGTTTTTATCTCAGCCCATAGGTTTTACTTTTTTTCAATTCTCTTACCTATCCTACTGAGGGGGGAAAGTGAGCAAAAAAAGGTTTACCTGACTGCTGGGTTAAACCACAGCAAATGTAAAGTCTGTGGAAACAGCAACTGATCAGTAAAAAACTGTAAAAATGGAAAAATTATCTGCAGAAATAGAACAATATTGATAAGGAAAATAATATCTGATGAAGTGATCAGGATTTGGGTATGATCAGACATGTCATGAAAGTGTAATAGGTTGTAGAATCAAATACTGGAGCCAGATTTTCAAGAGAAATACTCTGGAGTTTCTGAGGTATGCTTGACAGCTTTCTTCTAGTGAACAACTAAAGAACAGAAAGCAACAGTAATGCACTGGTTTGTCTTTATTCAGCTACAGTGAATAGGGTCATAAGCCTGATTGGGAACTGGCTGCCAGGTTAAAACTGCATTTTAGAGAGTGAAACAGAGAAACACAGGGGGTCAGATTAAAAAAAAAATAATAAATCTAATTTAGTATTCTGCCTCTGACGGTTGTCATTAAAGAGGTGAAACAGTGATATTCCAGAAATTCAATGAGTAACAAAAGTATAAAATCTCAAATTTCTGTGACAGTGGATTTAATAAATCTTACTTATTTTAGCTTCAAAATATTAAACATTCAGGGTAATACTCCCCAAATTTGAAAATAAATTTAATTGGGATTGCTAAATTTCACCTTCTTCCACTCCAATAAATGCAACTATTAGTATTTAATTTCTTTTGTTTCCTAGACTTTTTCTCTGAATTAATACATTACCCCCTACCTACTGGAAACATTTGCAAGCCTAAGCAGTTTCTCCTAATGATTTGCTGAGTCTAAGGCTTTTTATGAAGCCTGAAATAAGGTGATTTTTTTTTTTTTTAATATATTTTGAAGTTTCTGTGCACCAGTTTCATATAGATGTCACTATGAGCCCCGATGATCAATGATTCTCTTCTCTTCTTTGAAGAAGTCCATGTGGGAATTTATCAGCAGCAATTCAGTAATAATCCATATGATCCTCAGAGCAATCCTGCCTTTGAAGTATGATTTTTTTCCTCCAAATTAGCCAACATTTACAAGGACATAAAGTTTCCTTTCCATTTTATATACCAGGAGACATATTTGCATCATATAATGCAGTTAGCCAAAGTCTGTGTTTGAACTGGTCTCTCTCTTTCATTTAGACTCTTGATCCTGTAAAGTTAACACTGTCCTCTGAAAAATTGCAGGACTGAGCTATGAAGTTAGCAATTTAATTATTTTCAGGAAATGGAGAAGCAAACTTCTGGCCTTGACCACAGAAGGAGTTACTAAATTAAACAAGGCCAGAGCCCTAAAAGAAAACAGCAGGGCACAGATCTTATCTGTATGTCTGAAATCTGTCCTGTAATGTGTCTTCATCTCCCAAGACTCGCTTAAACATACTATCAATTAAACAGTGCCTGCCTTCACAGGACAGTTCACGAACCGATTCTGTGACCATCATTCATTTAACAGATGCAAGTCTCCAGGGTATCAAGCACTGAGTACAGTGCTAGCAAGTAGCTACTGTATTCCTATCTCACAGTAATTTTGCTTGTGAGTTAGGTCTTGCTGTTCTGTTACCACAACATGTGCCCTTTTGATCAGAAATTTTGAAGTAGGCAGACTTTGGTCGTTATTTTGTTTTGTTGGAGTTTTTTTGTTTGCTTGTGTTTGTTTGTTTTTAAATTTAAAAACTTTTAAAATGAATGTAGAATAGTATTTAGAACAAATCCATCAGGTCCCCATGTTGTAAGCCTGTTCAAATGTTCAAAAATTCTAAGAAGTCTTTGGACAAAAAAAAATTTCTAATAATAATGATTGCTCTTAGAGAAATTACTGTGCATCAAAACTAATTATTGTATGACTTTATGTGGGTTTTTTTGTTTTGTTTTTTTGTTTGTTGGTTTGGTTTGGTTTTTTTTGTTTTGTGTTGTTTTTTTTCCCATTCTTGCATCTGTAATCTGTTTAACGTGTTAGTTGGGATGCTTCCACTAGAATAATTTTTTTCCAAAAAAACTTTCATGTAAAACATATATTTTCATGTTATTACTGTCCTTGGATTGTGTTGAATGTCCACCAAATTACATACAAGATTAGACTTGGTATTTAATCTTTTTGTTGAACATGCAGAATATAAGAAGATCCTGTTTTACAAATGGAAAAGACATATTAAAATTAAAATCATATTGGCTTTGAGCACTTTTGAACTCAGAAAATGTATTGAGACAGATCCTAGTATAGACACAGATGTTAATTCCTAGTTTTAGAGGGGAATCAATGTATAATGCAGAGCATAACTTAGACAATTCTGTGTTTCCAAAATAAGACATGTATGTTATCAAGCTGAAACAAGTTCAGAAAGTTTTCTGAAACAGAGAAACAAGTTCAATAGACAAAAATTTGGTAATAATTATGTTAATTTTAATGCTATTTAGTATTTATTTGCTTTTTGAATGTCATTCTGCAAGAACAGTGAAGTATATTGGCATAATAGAAGGAACCACTGAAGCAATTTTGAATAGAATGTGCCTCTTTCTTTCTCTCAGACATCACCCTTGCTGGAATGGATTAAAGCAGGGCAAATAACCCCTTATACATTGTTTTCATAAAGAAGCTAACATTGACAGCACACTAGTGCTGCAAAATGTATGGGTACTTAAAGAGTTTGATCTAAATTTTGTAGGTGTCAATGACCACCTACCATTGTTCTCTGTGAATTTTTAGATCAGGAGCTAAAGGTTTCCTGTTTCCTCATAGGTATACAGTGAATACTTACATAATGCTTTCTTCCATCCTCTCCTCCCTGTGGATGTATTAGTGAAAGGGTATCCCAGATGAAATTCATCTACCCAAATGTTTATGTCTACACTCAGCTCATCCTACTATAAACATCTAAAATTATGTTAAATCAAGCATAATAAAAGTACCTGTTTCAATTATAGGAGGATTTTAGGGTAACTAGCTCAGATGCAGTCTTAAAAAAAACCCACAAAACCAAAATCAAAACCAAGCATTCAGATATCTCTTTCTTTTAACCAGTGATAGGTTATCAATAATATTCTGCAGTTCTTTTAGAAGCATTCTTTACTTGTAGCAAAAACAAGTAAACAAAAGCAGTGAATCATGACCAATGTTTATGTGAAAGCTAGGCTAGGAACATAACCAGTACATGGTGAATGCACCAAGAAGAAATCCATCTTACCTATCTTCAGACATCTACAATATATATCTAGACTAAGGTAAATGCTTAGGTTTCCTTCTTGTAAAGGAATAAGAGAAGAAGTGAGAATAAGAGAGATTCCATCTGGTTTTTAGAGTTGATATTGGAAAGCTTAAGTTGCCCCCTGGAGTCGTCTGTCTTCAGAGGAATTCTGTATGAGTAATTAAATCTAGATGCCTAATTTTTAAGGGATTCAAGTTACATAAATTGCTCCTTTTCCAGGCCACTTATGTTACACCTTCTTATCATATTGTATCGTATCGTATCATATTTTATCGTATCATATTGTATCATATCATATCAATAATCCAAAATGGACATTTCTGTTGTCTTATTTACAGTGTCTTGGCAATAAAGAATAGTATCACTGAAGAAAAATATAGTTAAATAAGTTCAGTGTTGAAATGCTTTATATATTTGTGTTTAAATACACAAATTTGGATTTAAGAGCAAGATCACTATTACTAAAACTGTAAAATGAATACTTTATTTTCAAATCTGTGGTTTCCACTTATTTTTAATGGCATAACACATGAAGAGACAAATTCTAGACAATGTAAATAGGGATCAACCAAGTGGAACATATCCACAGTCGTCTTTGAAGATTAGAGTTACTTTTAAAATGCACATAACACACATAACAATTTTTCTGTGTTGTGGCCTATAGTTATTTAAAGAAATATGAAATTTCTTGGTTTATAGTATGGTCTTCAAATACCTAAGGACATACAAAAGTGCTATACTTTGATAGCATTCCAAGGTAATTAAGGTTCTGCTAAACTAATCTTCCTCTATTATCCTCTTAAAAAGAAGATAGAAAAAACTGAAAAAGTAAACAAAAAAATTCAAAACCCTTGAAAATTATTACTTGAAAAATAAATTGCAGTGCTACACCAAAATTTCTGTTAAGTGAATGCATTATGTATTACTTTATATGTACAAGTTATGATTCAGTTAATGAGAGAGATACTGTACAATGTCTATTCATTTCCTACATGAAGGCTTGCAGGATTTATTGGTATGTGGCAAAGGCAGTTGAAAATCCTTATAAGATAAAAATTCCTGTTATGTTTACTGTTACCTCTTTCTTTGTATATTATTTTTGTGAATATATTTGTGTAGATTTGAGTGAATGTATGTGGAGAACTAAGAGACATCATCATTATTATGGAGGCAAAAGAATGAACGCCTTTATGTAAAGCTGTTAATTATTCTACCAAACTGGATACCATCACAAAACATGATCATAACAGAAGGAATTCTTTGACTGAAAACTTAATTCCCAGTTTAAAATATTTCCATTAGATTTGTCAGAGTCCAGTGTGCACCTATCCTCATAAATATTACTTGGGACCTCTGCCCACAGCTGCAGTAGTGAGGATGTTCAGGCTCCCAGGTCTTGCCTGAGATCTATGACAAATAGTCAAATTCCCAGTTCTGTCTCTGTTCCTGTCTCCTGGTGTTCTGACTTGTTGATTGGACTTCCTAGATGAACCCTGGACATGCTTTGTTCCCTCATCTTGTCTGAAGGTTACTAGACCATTGATGAGAACCAGCTTTGTTCAGACACCCTGTGACTGTGTCCCTTGCTACTCTCGTCACTGCCTTTTCCCTTTATTGTGGTCAGCCTCAGCTACTGGCTCATCTTCCCTTGTGGAGCAGCACCACTACTGCTATGTCCTCACAAGCCTGTCTCTTCATCTGTCTTATCCTCATGGTCATGTGTTAACATCTTTGCAGGATCATCTTTCCTCCTTGTTCAGCAGTTACATCTAAACTTTTCATTATAAATTGCTGGCTTATTTCTTCTCCCCACCTTCATCATCTGAAAACTTACATGATCTTCAGGTTCATCTTCAATTTAAGTCTGAACCTTTGAAGAGTGGCCCTATGGCAAGCATTAGCATATGTACAGTAGGAATAGACTCTTCATTTCTCTAGTTTTCTTTAATGAAAAGACCAGATTTACCATGGCTTGGATTTATCACAGGTTAACAAAGTAGATGTAATTTTACTTTCTCATTGACAGAAGCTCTGGAATAACATAGCTGAGAAGTATTACAAACATAACTTTAATGTGATAATCTTTATACTGCCTACATATTAAATTCTTTGCAACTGAAAAATATAGCATTGACGTGGTTGTTTGCAAATAGTTTAAGAACAGAATTGGATAATCCATCCCATTTAAAAATTGCAGTAATTGGCAGGGGAGTCTTTCAAATGCTGGAATATGTAGGTGTTAGAAAGATCTAATATTTGCATTGAATTTTAGTACTGTGTGCAGTGATAGGATCAACATTTTGTAAACTGAAATGTTATGTTGGACTATGTTAAGGGAATGTGGTACTGTTTCATTATCCTAGCTCAGAGCTAATATTTTCTCCAACAAATGTATGAGCAGCCTAGTTATTATCTCCTTTTTTTTTGTTTGTGTGTTTGTGTGTTTGTGTGTTTGTTTGTTTGTGTTTGTTTGTTGTTTTTGTTTGGTTGGTTTTAGTTTTGTTTTCTGTTGGATATTCTTTTCAATAGGATTTAGAAAATAAAGTTTCCCCTGGACATTGTAAGGCTTCCAGTGAGCAACCATCAGTTCTTCCTGTTTCCTCAACCCAAAGTTGCTATTAGTGTGAAATTACTGCTGCATGGAGTCCCATCTACACAGCAATTTGTTCGGTGAATCAGAACCAATTATGGTATTAGATACATATTAATACAAAAATCTCTTGAAAATTAAGACAATTAAACATCACTTCAGAGGATCTTAAGACAATTTGTTTTCTTTTTTATTGGCCACAGTCTTTTTTAAACATTTGATAACTTTCTCATTTTTCAGGCCTTGAATATAAAAGGGAGAAATAATTTCTTAATTATTCTGTATAAGCTTCTCTATAAAAATAGTTTGCTACTATTTCAATAAACTAATGGAAAATTATGACTTTATCTTCCATAGACCTGTATTCCCATAAGAACAGCATGAAGAAGATTAACGTAAACAGCCAGTTTACATTGAAAGAAACCCCAAAGAAACAGAAGGGGGAAAGAATAAGAGAAGGGAGAGAAGGGGGTTGGGGGGGGGGGGGGGAGTGGAGGGGAAGAAATGCTATTAGTAGTTTAAGAGTAAATATTTTTTCAACTAGCAGGAAAAGCTCCTTCAACCTTCAGTGCAATGCAATTCTGTAATGTAATGCAATGGCTATAGTTACAGTAATTTTGGAATATAACCGTACATTGAATAACAGACAATGATAACAACTAGTTATTTTGTATAGAACAGACTGTCTATGACCCTACAGTGAGAAATGGAGCATAGAGGAGCACAGGCTTGGGATGATGATATCAGAGGCCTCAGGACTATAAATAAATCAGTAGCTGTCAATTGTAATCATCAAACAAATGCAAACTTAGTACCTAGAGCCTGTTTTAATGATAACAGGGTGAACAAGGTGGGGACCAATGAAGATTCTGTTGCTGCTGCATAAACCTATTTTAATACTGCAGCTGTGGGGAAGCCACCACAGATATTAGAAAGGATATAGGTACTACACTGAACACTAATATTTGGTTTCAATTTATGCCTACACAGGGAGAAAGGTTGTTGCAGTAAAGGTGGACGTTTAATGTACATCTGTCTCAAGTAATGTGCACATCTGTGTCTGTGTGCATATGTGTACGTGTCTCTGTGTGTGTGTCTGTGTGTGTAAAAAGTGCATAGGAACTAACTGTATGGGGGTCAACAAATAAATCTTGGCTAACAATTGACTAGATTGGGATTTCTCTTCCCCTTCTCCCCTCCCTAGCCTTGTTTTGAGTTTTGATAATTTACTCTTTAACTTGAATGCAACAAATTGCTAACAAAATTATCTGTAGCAGTGGCATATACTCCAAACTTTGTTTAATTTTCTTTTCCTAAGATTTTTTCTTATATATTATACAAATATATATGATGACTACTACTAGAATGATTATATCAGTAAGTTTACATTTACATCGGGTTTTTTTTTCATTGCCTAACTCAAAGTTTAGTGGTATTTATGTCAAGAAAAGTATTTACTAGTGCTGCTGATTTCCTTGACCTACTGTGGGCAGATGGTAGAGGCCATGCACACACAATCAACTGAAATCGCAAGAACAGAAGAGAAACCAATGGTGCTGGGAGAATGGGACCCAAGGGGACACTAAACACAAGCCTGGAATTAGAAGAGTGATGTTTTCATAACAGCAGCTTGTGCTTGCAATTTTTTTTCTTCCTGACAACACTGTTAAAATATTAGCTTTGAAAAAAATCCAATATTTTGGAACACTAATACACACACACACAAAGAAATTGTGTCTCTTACTAAATTCACACTTTAAAAAGAGCAAAGATAATTTACCTATTTTACTTTATTCCTTTTCCATTATTTTATGTCCAAACTACAGNAATAATAATAATAATAATATAGCAGGACAGATTGCTTATATACCCCTTGCTGAGAGAAAGAATCATTAGCCAGAGAGGTTAAATACATGCTTTTCTATTTTTCTTCTTGTTTAATTATATGTGTAAAAATATATGTATATGAATGCACTTATACAGAAAGGAAAAGAAATAGAAAAAGAGACAAAAAGAAAACACATTGAATTGCATCTCAGACAGACTATGTTCCCTGAATATTTAGACTATATATGCTGGAAGGTGACATTCGTGTTACTCTGTCCTTTTGTACAACACACTATACATGATGATGCAATAATAGTTGTTTTTCTAAATTATACTTTCACAATTTGGATGAGCCTCATCTTTATTTTCCAAATGGAGATAATGCCACTTGAAATGTCACCTGTTCAGAGTCAGGATGTAACTATCAGAAATGTGCCATGTAACAGCTGCTATGCCCAAATAAACTCTAGAAATAGAGATGCAAATTTCAAAGTTTACTAGACTAGTTAATGATGGAGAATCAGGATAAGTTTACTTCTGAGACTTAATATATACAGCTGTTTCTATTCAGTAATAAATTACGGTATTAAAAGCATTCCCTCAGTCCTTGATAGAGATATAAAAAACCCCATGTCATCAAACAGTAGTTCTGTAAGAGATTAAGGTTATGATGGCACCTTTATTTGGATCTAAATACCTAACTGTATTGCTGGATTGTCTGTGGACTAAACTTCTGAATTTATTTCTTTTCTGGCTCTGTTATTTTATTTTTTTACTGACAAAGGAAGAGACCGTAATAAGTTAGGAATAAACTTTTTCATTATTTCTGACATAGTTTGATAAAAACAATATAGATCACTTTTTCAAGATTTTCTATATATGCTGCAAGTGTATTTAAATGACCCATTAATAATAGGATTATTAAAATGAATCCTTGCACATTGTAAAACCTCCACATCCATGGCAGTCATCAAAAAAATAAATGTTTTATTTTGAGACAAATTTCAATGTAGTAGGAATATAAATAGGAAAATAGTAGCAGGTTAGTTGGTTATTTCTGGCACCTCTGCTGCTAGATATGGCCAAAATATTGGACTATGTGTTCAGCTAAAAACAAGTACTTCCTAAATCTTAGAAGACTGATGATTTTATTCTTTACCATTCTTTTGTTCATGTTTGGATGATATTTACTTAATTAGAGATTCTTCAAAGGGGATACATAGTGAATTGATTGAGGGTAACACATTGTAAAATTAACGGTAGCAGTTAGATCATGGGGACCTGGCATTCTCGCATTGTCTCTTATTTGATGCTTTAATATTGCAATATTAGGCCTGTGATTTTAAAAATAATATGATTACAGCTCATATTTATCAACAGAATTTCCAGAAATGGTCCATTACAAGTTCCTGCTTTGTTTACATGTGATTTTAAGGATTTTAAAAACGTAAACTTCAACCAAAGCAGTTAAAAAAATTAACAAATTAGTTTAATCATAATTATACTAGCTATTTAAAAATACAAAACCCATTTTCTTTAAGAATTGTTCATGTCATGGAATGTGGATCCCAAATATGACAGGAATTTGGTTTTAAATAAAACATATAACATAATACTTTATATAATTTGTAGTTCTTTCAAAAATGAGAGTGGTCATTTGATATATTTGATATTAGTGGCTATAATCACTGAAGAGGCTATGCTCCTGATTATATTAAAATTTTTATTAGTTCCTGAAGTTTGTAAGACTGTTGATATGCCAGATAAAAAAATCAAGTGAATATGATTTTTTTCCCTTATGGTTCATATGTATGACTGAGCTGTGTGTACACAATTTTTTTCTTTTCAAATTTTATTTGAAAGCTATATACATCTAGTAAAGAGAAGCTTTTATGACTGGTTTCCAGAGAATAGTGGTCAGAAAGAGGAAACACATGTAAGGACACAAGTGAACTTTCCATCACTAAGGAGTGGTTGCCCTGATGCACTGGAGTACATTGAGTTGATCTCTGTTCCATGGTTGCATGTTGCCACCTTCAACTATCATGCCTTTCTCTCGTCTGTATAACCACTCAGAGGAAAAGCCAGCTGCAGTCCCAGTGCAGAAGAGGGAAAGCTACGGCACATGGTGACAGGCTTCATAGCACCATCAGTAACCCACCAATAAGTCCTTCTGCTTCGGAAACTGATCTTTTAAGTTCAGGGATCTTTCCACTATACCTTTTCTGTACATTCAAATATCT
The DNA here is from genome assembly GCA_013400195.1 of Aramus guarauna. Classification (NCBI taxonomy): domain Eukaryota; kingdom Metazoa; phylum Chordata; class Aves; order Gruiformes; family Aramidae; genus Aramus; species Aramus guarauna. Next base: position 53,810 of record VXBL01002753.1, on the reverse strand, counting down.
GTTTCCTTCATCAAGAAGCTACAAGATTATCAGATCCTCCCAAAGCTCTCACTACAGCTTTGTTAAATTTCATCACTGATTTAATCACTTTCAACAAATCAAGATTTCTTTTTCTATTCCTTGTAGTTCTGTGCTTATTTCTCTCTGTGGTATTCTGTTTATCTCAAATATTATATTTTCTTTATTAAAGTATTCTCCTGACCAGTTGAGGAGATGTCTGAGTAGTACTTTTTTGTCTTCTCTATTTGATGTGTTGTCTCACTTCCCTCTAACCTTTCCTTTACATGAGGCAGCCACATAGCTAAGCTACAGTTTGTCCTACTAAAAAAATTGGTTATATTAATTTGTTCCAAGTCATAGTCTGTTCTCACTCTACCTGAAACAAAGTCCATTAATGAATAATTTAGGCATAAGTGCACTTAATTTAAGTGGCCCAGATCTCCCTCTGGTGGCTTTCAAAGGCACATGCCCCCTTCATTTCCCATAACCTAGACACTTCCTTCAGAACTTTCTTTCTCCTCAGGGTGTATAGACACAACTAGGCACAATGTAGGTGTCCAAGTTTGACATTGAAAAGTCCCTCTATACCTACCCATGGATAGTGCTAGTGGAATATCAACTCTTAGAGTTGCACAGGAAACAGTTTTCTTGCCAATGCGGTGCTTTTCATTTATTTTTTTAATATATCTTCTATAATGTACAGTATCTTCCACAGAAAATACATGAGAATATAGAAGACCCAATAGCTCATAGGTCAGCCTGACTACATGAACTTTGCCTAATGCTTTTTGTTGGGAATTTTCCACTTTGTGTAAGTAATAAAATATTAACTGGACAAAGATTTGCACTTTGGTTTTCTGCAGCCTGTGTCAAATATTACATCTGTCAGGGTTTCTTCAAATCTAGTACCTTTCCTTGAACAGTTCAGATGTCAACAGATGTCATTGGAATTGACAGTTTCTAAAGCAGCTCAAAACTTTGGTTTGAAAAAAATAAAACATATGGTTGTGCATTAGTCAACAGAAACAAACGGATTCTTCAGATGTCTGCTTTGGGAAATGTATATATCTATAAATAATTCTGAAAAGAAATGACTAGCATGAAGACTGCATTTGTTTTATTTACAGTACCAATCCACTCTATTTACACCATACTGATAGAACCTGGAGCACAGAGAAGTGGAGTCATGACCAGTCTGAGCTCTGTATTCTGTTTTCTGTGAAATGTTTCACACAGGGTTCTCAGTATCTGAAAGCAGCCAGAGGAAACCTCCAACATTATTACTGTTATCAACATCCTCAAGGTAGCAATTTTTCACCATTAATGATGGGGACAAAACCAAACCCAAAAGACCTTAAACTATTACATGTACAAAATAACTACTTTAACTTTACCAAAATGCCAAGAGTAACTTGGAGATGTAATTGTTTAAATAAATAAATAAATAAAGTGCCTGGGAAGAGAAATTAAAAACTTGTGAAACAGGCAAGTTGTTAAAAAGAAAAGAATCAAGAAAATAAGGAAACAGCCAAAGTAAAAATATATGGCTTTGAGTCTGTGGGAAAATATTTCTCACTGATGGTATTACCTACTGTATTGTCAAATGGTAGTGATGGACAAAATACTATTAAATCACAACTCCATGATAATAAATTATAAGAACTAAAGCTGAAGTTAAAAGGTTACTTTTTCACTGAGATTTACAAAAGAATTATAAACCAAAATCCTTTCAGAAACCCACCATCTTGAAGAATGGCCTAAAACCAAGCTATGTTTGTCCATTTCTTCAAAAGTCTAGACAGATGAAATATGAGTAAAATGTGCTTCAGAAATATCTATGAGCAATGAATAGGTTGAATGTATTTTCACAGTTGCCGTATAATAATTCTTTCAAGTAAACTTTATATTTTGGTTTAAAATAATGCTTGTAACTGTATGGATAAAATTTAGTACTTTAATAAGACTCCTCAGTGCCATGATGCAAATGTGTCTGAAGTAAGCACATTCTTTAAAGGACAATTGTACAACCAGTTTGCTGGAAAGTGATTTGGGGGTAATCTTTCATTGTGTCAGGTATTTATACAAATGTGTAGGTGAACAAACATCAAAATGTTTCCATAAACAATGAGGACCACCAAATGACCACGTCTGAGAGAGGTAGGTACACTTACGTTCTTTTCTCTTATACACATGATGTAGATTGTGCTGAAGAGTCTGTGACCAAGACAGTTTAGCGCTCCAGAAACTTCAATTTCTTTTACTTCTACAAAAGCAGTCTAATTGAGCCATCTCGATAACATTTGAAACATATAGATCATTTACAGTGATGATAACTTTCATCACTGTGAGACATACCCTGATTACAATAAGACTAGCAAAAAGCAAAATCTTGATGGAAAAAAAAAAGGTAATAATTTTACTTTCAAATTCTCATTCTTGAAAGGAATAAAAAAGGCAAAAAGAACCTGTCTAAACTGTCAACATTAATAAAAGAAATTTTTGTGTTCTGTTATGGCTGTTTCAGGACAGTCACTGAAGAGTAGCAATACCTATTGGAAAGTGTTTCATGACACTGACAGTAATGTCACTTGCATGAATAGGAAAAGAAAGAAATATTTAGGTTGAGATTCAGAACTTTTTCTAACTATAAAGAGTTTGCCAACCCAAGGATTTTTGATAGAAGTCTAGTGTTTCTGAGAATAACTCTGATAGTCTTAAGTAGACAGAGCACACCCTAAATATATCTTTCATTGTTTAGTGACACACTGCACAAACTATAAACTGTTTCAACACAGGCCAAAGATTTCAACTGAAGTAGTAAGAGAATAGGTCTAAAAGTAAAAATAGTCTTTTTGGTGTCCTCCAAATTCTGTTATGAATTTTTTGTTTACTTATTTTTGTTACTAGTGCTGTTACTACTTTGGTGAATTATATAAAGTTAAAACACATCAAATAACAGTAAAGCAATCAAGGAAATAATAAAATATAACATTAAGGGTGGGATTTGGGAAAAAAATTATAAACAAGAAATGAAAGTAAATATGTGATCTTAGAAATACAGAAATATGCAATGGCTACTACTTGGTCCAATGAAAGCTACTTACATCTGACCATGGTTGTAGGTTTACTTCTCTGAACATTTTATATATAGGTTTTGATCATTCTTTCTAGCATCCTCATCAATATAAAATATTGCTTAACCAATATAAAAAAACATGTCTATGGTCTTCCAGTTTTATGTAAAAGACTCTGAGACAATAGTTTATTATCAACCAGGTTTCTGAGAAAAAACTCCACAATCACAAGGTTAGGTGATCTGCCAAGTTTCTGAATCAGTCATTGCTGTTTTGTTAAGTATATTATGAAAATTAAAAAAAAAAAAAAAAAAAAAAAAAAAAAAAAAAAAAAAAAAAAAAAAAAAAAAAAAAAAAAAAAACCCAACCCAAACCCAAAACAACCTAAACTGCAGAAATGAGAAAATTCAGAAGATAAACTACAGTATACAAAGTTACAATACTTGCATCTTAATGATGCAGTTATATCTACCTTCATTAAGATACTTAAGTACCAGACCACTCAGCAAGCAGAAATTAGGATGTCAGAATCTGGGTCTGCAGAAACAGTAAGTACAGTGTTTTACTGTATGACTTTGTCTTTTCAACATCTTCAGTGATGCTGAGTCTAAATGTACCCGTCTGCAATGTAATGTTTATACATAAATTGGGAGTTCAATTCAATTGCCAAAACTTAAAGGTGTAGAAATAGTTGAAATGCCTTGTGCCATCCAAAGCATCCACAGAGAGGCTGAAAATATCAGATGGGACCTCTTCTTGCTTTGCCCCAAGATACCAGACTAACAACTAGCAGTCAGTTCGATTGTCCAACTGCATCTCCAGTATCACTAAAAATTTGTTTTCTGGCAATTGAATCAAGTTTCTAGTCAATATAGCAACAAAGTGTAAAGGGATTGTCATCCATCCAAATAGAAATGTCTAATCTAGGTGAACTCTAAAGTTGTTCTGACTCATACAAACGTGCTGAGTGGATCTCCTTGACTCTGAGAGAACTTAGGCTTTTCTGTAAATGGCTACATGTAGATGCTTAGACTCAAATACCTCAGTTTGGAGCTGAACACTGTTCTTTGTAGGAATACTGAAAGGAAAAGGGAGGAGGAGAACAACCTGAGAGAGAGAAGATTAGGATGGGGTGGTGTGGAATGAGATGATGCAGAGAAACCTTGTGTGTTTAACCTCTGAATTTGACAAGGGGAGAACTAAAACTTTTTTCCCAAATGCCTACTGTGGTTTTACTGAATTTTGTTTTTCTTACAGAATCTGAACTGTGATTTTAACCATACCTTTCAAAGTAGTTCTTAAGAACAAGTTATATGACAGTAAATCTAATTGAATGTTTTCTGCACTGCAAAATCTGTTTAAGAAATTTTCACCACCTCTTGCTTTGCTTTCTCAGCTCCCTGTTTCTACAAATGCATTGACATTTGCTGATGGTCTGTTGGAGTCATATTGTAAACTGACTGTAAACCAGCTCAGTGAAATGGTCTGCATTATAAAATAAGAAAGAAAACATATTTTCATTTCCAGAGGAGAAGATGAATACAAAACTATATTATCAGTCACATTGTTCTGATGATTGTTCTTTTGTCTATGTTATCTCTGTGGTACAATAGTAACAGGTAGTACAAAATTCCCTCTCAATAGTGACTTAGAAAAGCAAGCAGCAAATAAAAGAAAACATGATGATCCAAAACTGTGCACATTACTAATTAATTTTGTGAGAGAGGGAACAAGTAGGTGAGTAGCTCCATTTCTTTTTGTGTGTTTAATCTGAATCCAACCTAAATATGTTTAATCTAAGTCAACCTTTTCAATGTGTTTTACTAGAATTAATCACATTCATTGGATAGAGTTAGTGATCTAAATGGACAAATCGGACACTGGTCTGGGCAAGAACTTAAAACACAAACATGTCAGTAATACAGATTAGTGAGAAATGGGGAAATATTAAGAAAGTTATAGACTCAGTGGTAAGAAAAGTGAAACAAATAATGACATTGAAATGTGTAATGGGAGGAGACAGGAAAAGCAATAAAGAAGCATGGAGTGAAATAGAGGTAAAGATGCTGTGGGAGAAGAGACATGGGAGCAGTGAATCTCACACCACTGGCCAGGAAAGTCCCTAACATCTGCAGACTTGTCCCAAAAATGGGATCGTTTACCTGGTGTGCAGTACGCCAATATACACACAGAGCAGAGGTATTTTATTTATTTCATGTCTGCGCAGAGACGGGTGCTAGGTGGTAATTCCACAAAGCTCGCACATTACACACAAAATCTACCACATATTTATCTTGTTATAGGATTAGAAAAACCTGCCTAAATTTACACTAATTGGTTATTAATTAACTGCATCATCAACTATTGGTCAAGCATCTTTAAATTAGCAGGCATGCTCCTTGAGAGTTTGGGGGGTGTAACTTGCATAGTAAACCCACCCACCCCCAGCCACCTTTCCTGGTTACTGCGATTCTTGTTGACTTCAGGCCTCTCTGGCAATTGCCCAGCTCTCAGCACCTTCTGGGGCAGGATGTTCCTCTTTATCAGTTTTTCAGCTCTCCTTCAAGGGTACTCTTTAGCAAAGCAAGCTTTTTATCAGTCTTTTGGCTCTTCTTCAAAGATATAGTCATTAGCAAAGTAAGTAGTGCATTTAACCCTAAATTAAACAGTGTCTAAGCACTAACACAATCACATTTCTGTCCCTGTAAAGTGGACAATTCTACTTTATGGATATCAGACTGGCATGCTTCTCCCAAAGCATGGCCCTCTCTATGCTGCCTAGTGGAGAATCTTGGTTTCCTCAGCTATCCACCTTCTCCCTTCAGCCAGACACAGCAAACCCTTCTTCCATACACTTTGCTTACCTCATCTGCATTATCACACACACAACCTCCAACAAACTGGGGAAAAAAAAGCCTCATCCCCTCATCTTACATTCTCATCTTGTTGGATGGGACTATTTTGGCACAGACGGTGCGTCTGTTTGTGATTCAGGCACAGGCAGATGCAGAGGATTTCATACCCATCCTGTAAGAAAAGCTGCTCAAAGATGTCTCTAGGCTTAACTACGTTGTTGTCATCTTGGTGAGAAGATGTCCTTTTCATACGTGACAAAGAGGGAAAGGGACAGGAATAGTGGTAGATGACTGAAAGCATATATGGAAGCTGTCAATGGTAATACCTTCTTAGTCTTTTTTTAAGTTAGCTTGTATGTATTTCAGCTTAGAATATACTTTTTTAAAGAAGGAAATACAGAAAGAGCACAAATCATACAGTGTGATACTACTTAAAATACAGCCTTGTGGCTATTTAAGAATTGATCCAAGACTTACCAATGAACTTCATCCTTAATCAGTGTAACTTTTATAATAGTTGGAGTAGATAAAGATTTTGTACTTTGCATGCACACTAAGTGGCTATACACGTCTTCCGTTAGATTTATGAAATGAAGGCTTATATAGCTGCAATTCAGTGGAAGTTTTTAATGCCTCAGGTAAAAATAAAACATGTCTGAATATACTGAAGAATTTATTAACTGGGTCTGATTCTCTGAAGGTTTGTATCAGCAAGATCCACTGACTGAGCTGAAAAATCTGTTCTGATGTATTATGACACAAACTTTCTTCCTGGAATACACCTTCTAAGATCTACTTTCAAAGCTTCCTGAAGCCTGACATTCAAGCTAACAATATTTAAAAGGCCCAGAGAACTAGGAGGTGATCGGTTCTTATTTAAATGAACTACCTCATTCTGTCCTTTTCTTTTAATCATAGTAAATCATAATTACTCTTAGTACAATGTTAAAAGCAGTAAAGAAAACAAGGACTACACTATTCTTGTACTGCTTCTTGGCAATAGAAGGTCCATTATGAATTATTATTTCTGAAATTTTTGGTCATGACTATCTGTGGCATGAAACAGATCAAACAAAATGCCATGTTCAGACTGACAGCATAGATAATAGCAGGAATTAGCAGGCATTAGCTGAAAGAAAAGAGCTTTGGAACAGGAGAGAAGAAAAGGAGTGTTTGGTTTTCTTGTACTTTGCAATCCCAAATTTCTAATCCAGAAACAAGACTTAACTAGTTTTTATAGTAGCACAAATGGAAGAAAAGGTAGCCAAGGAACTTCCTCTTTAGCCTGGATGTGTTAGCGTTGATCATAATAAAAATTCTTATGAACTCCTTATTGATCCTTTCTCTATCCTATGATGAAGTGAGGACATGAGGACTCATGACTGCCACTCATCTACCTCTCAACAAGAATACTGTTCTGAGGCAATTAACTGTGTTTTAGTTTTAGTTTAGCAAAAACTGAGTAATGGGAAACTTGCACCCACTATACTCTTGCAGATGTAAGGACCTCCACAGGGCTCCTTACGAAGCAGTGGGTTTGTAACTTAACAATGTGCTTCATAAATTATAAGTGAGAATTTTCCATAGGGATGCCTACCTTAAGGCGAAAGACAGAGACATCTCAGAGTTTCTTATCTGACATTTCAATCTGTATTTGCTTTAGCATTCAAAATCCTTCCACTCCTACTGCTATTACACAGCCACCTCTGCAGTGCTTAGTCATCATCAAGACAAGAGTGGAAGATCTGTAAGGGTAATTTTCTCTACCCTTAACACTCCAAATGTGCAGATTTCCAGTTAGTTTTCTGATTCTGTGTTTTCCAAGTAGATATGCCAGCTCTTAGCACTTTTTATTTCCAACTTTCTTCTGTCATGTTTTTGTTGTAATGCATTCACCCTTTGAAATAAGTTGTAAGCAGTACATTCAGAGTATCAGGAAGAATAAGCAAACTTTCAGACTTGACAATAATTGCATTTTCTATGACAGGCTTTGATGTCTTCTGTATTCACACCTATCTGTAATAAACACATCTAAGTAATGACTACCAAAAATAACTCTAATTCTTTCTTCTACTCATCATATTCTTTTTGGCAGTCTAAACCAGCATACATGCATTCATATTATTTCTCAACTAAATAAAGTACACAGGAACAATAAAAACATAGAAGTGCAATATTTTTTCTCTTTGAAGACAAATTTTCAAAAAGTAATAGAGCACCTAACTAGTAAATCAACATAATGAAACAAGGAAGACTACTGCACATTTTGATAAAATATAAAAGAATCACCATGACAAGCACAGATCAATAAATGCTGGAGAAATAGGGATAATAGTAAATTTGCTGATGTTAGATGCTGCAACAACTCAAAAAGTTCTGCAATTAGAATCAATAGTCAGTACAAAAGTCCTACTTAATATTTTTCTTTAGAGAACTTACTTATTTTCATTTGTGAGAACATACTATCTGCTTTCACTGAATATGGTTATTAGCTATTTACTTTACAGATTTCTCAGCATGCCTCTCACCTGCACCCTGAAATACACTCTTAAAAAAAAAAATATAGCATTGCCTTCTTTTCCAGGAACAAAAAGTGAGATGTTTCCTCTAATGCTTTTCCTCTCCTTGGTACTACTTATTGTTAAATGTATGGTGTCTTTCTATGAATTGGGCCACACAGTAACACACATACGCACTCAGAAACATATGATCTCTTTCACCTTGTATGGGTACTTCACACAAGAACAACCAGTAATCCCAGATAAGACTGATGGAGAACTCTGCCAAACATTATTCAAGACTTGTTTTCCATTTTTGCAAGAGAGTGAGCTATTTATGTTCGTGTGAATATGTCAGACATCTTGTTGAGGAATAGTCAAGAACAGGTTGACTATAAAAGCAGTTCTAAAACTCACTTACTCCTTACCCTTCTCAAACATGTACCATATGGTGTACCTTTAAGGGATCTATAGTCTAGAAAGCAGGCTGAAGAAAATTGATAAACCAACAGTAAAAAAAGAAAACCCACTCCATTCTATGGTGAGAATGAAGCATCTTTATTAAGTACAACTGTATCTATAAAAGGATATGACTCCTCTGACTAAGTGTAAATGTTTGTGGTTACCTGCATAAGAATTTATGTTCCTAAGCTCCATTTGCTGCTTAAACCTAGGTTTCTAGCACCATTAGCTAGTCCTAGCACTTAGCTAGTCCTCCTAGCTTCTCTTCTGCCCCTTCAAAAGGGCATGTTTCTAAGTCCTACCTGCCAATCTTGGGCAGATGTTCTGGAGACTGCAATGTAGATTAGAAAGCATAAGGTGCCTACATCAAGGAAACCGATTTGAGCCTCTATGTTCTTTATCACTGTGTGACAAGATGTAGTTAACCTCAAGTGGCCATTTATAAATCATTTAGATGCCCTGTATCTTAACAGAGGTCACTTTAAAACCTTTCAAGAAAAAAAAATAGTTCTCCAGTTTTAATAATAGGTGGTGGCTACTGCAGTGAGGAATTTAGGAAGACTTTGAAGGAAAATTTTTGTGTCACAGTCTATTTATAATTTATATTCACAGATGGCAAGATACGTGGTATGACAAGTAGAAATAATCACTCTGTCATATTCACTAAACCTATTCTTACAGATGCGATGTTCACAATACATTTTTCAGCATTGTAAGAATACAAAGGTATGGGGTATTTTACTACTTAGTCTTGAAGAGAAACTTTCCATCTGGTTTGTATTACAGATTATTCTTGCATTAAGAACTGAACTTTTCTGCTTCTTCTTGTTATGCCAGTGTTTTATTATTCAAAGAAATTCTTGTTTTTCAGTCTTACAAATATTCCTCTGTTTTAGGTTGCTCCACCAGGGGTTGTCATTCACCAGCAGAAGAGACCTCTCCCTCAGAGTGGTGACCTCTGTACTTGTACATACTGCACTCAAAACATGTTCTTCACTATTACTTGCAAGACACACAGAATGTATGGGGTTTTTTTCCCATAATTTTCCTTTCAAACACAGACAGCAACTTTTAAACAGCTTCTTAAACTGTTGCTTTCTGGGGCTAAGCTATATCACCATTATTTCACTTTCTGAAAGTTGTAACGATGCCTGATTTTTTCCTTTTTTTTTTTTTTTTTTTAAATCTTGTCCTTCACCAGCACAATTCAACTGCTGCCAGTCTTACAACAATTACTGTAATAACAATTAAAAAAAAATCTTATAATGCATTTGGTACACATTAGTTCTCTATTTAGTGAGACAAATAACAGCTGATAAAAACTGGAGCAGCTATAACCTAATGTGATATAATAGAACCTGGAGGGAATAAAAATATCAAAATCACAAGGAAAATCAAACCATTAGCAAAACACTCAGGTTCATTCTATAGTACTCATATAATTGTGACATGCTTTTATTTTAGAAAAAGAACAATTTCTTAACATAAATTGTAGATATTTAGAAAGAAAAACCCACTTAAATATTTGCATTTCTACAAGTGATTACACTAAGTTTCATAAAAAATAAATAAGTAACTTTTCAAAAAGGTCAGGCAATGACCAATCATCAGGCAATTATCAAATCTTCTATGGAATTATGAAAAAGTGGCCTGACAGGCTACAGAGTTGAAGAAATATTCCTGGTTATAATAATACTTATAGGATACATGCAACATGAGAAGTTTTAGCTTTTAGCTACTTTATACTTCTCAGCTACTCTATAGAAATAGTCAGATGCTATCGCAGTGATTAATATCTAAATAGTCAAAAAATGGAAGAAACTGTCATGTGCAAGCAGAAAGGCTACCACAGAAGTACATGTATATAGACTTGCCTGCCCTTGACCAAAGTACTCTCCCCAGATCTCCACATTGCAAACATTCACCATAAGATAAAGTTTTCCTTGTTCGTGTTACTATTTAATATTATATGTTCACCCAGTAGACTACTACTGACTAGTATTTAATCATATCACTGTGCATTATGCTAATAAACTGCCCTTGTCCATCCATCTTCCATCCATGTATAGAGATTGTAAGACATCCAGAAACATATTAAGAATACACTGAGCCCTTACGTACAGAAAAGTGGTTGTATGTGCATACTGGAAAGAAACATACCATTATGCTTTGCAAGACTCCAATACAAATTATGTACTAATTTCAGTGTTTTCATGACAGCATACTGTTTTGTAATGAAATCTCTAACTTTTTTTCCCCATCTTTTTTCCTTTTCTGAAACTTCAGTTCTCAACAGCTAGTGCTATTGGATCCGTAATTCTTACAATTTTTGACAGTAACACAATCTAAACAGGTAAATACAATCTGCTTGGCCTTCAATGTGTTTGCTCTTCCTTATTTATAAATAGCTCTGCTGCTAATTTCATTCTTTTATTAAATTCTTGAAGATGTGTTATATAAATTTCCTTTCATTCAGGTAATTTCATTGCATCAAAATTCCTGTCTGATTGTCTATTATTGATAATTTTCTTTCAATAATAGCAGGACATTTTTGCCCCGTTTAACTTATGGTATTCTTTTTATTAAGATAATAATTAATTTGGTTGTTGTTTGGCAACTATTGAAATTATATCAAAAAGTCCGATTTATTGTCTATATAATTCCTTGACTTAATTTCTTATGTAACAATTCCTATCTTTGAAAAAAAGTAGAAAACAGTTAAGAAAGTCTTTAACACTGGATTTCTTTATGAATATTACAAAACACAGAGTTGCCAATGGATCTGGATAAAAAGTGACCCCAAGGGTGGTTCATGGTTCAATCGTGTGTAGGAGAAGAGAAATACACTATTTCAGCATAACACCTAGAAATGAATTTTAATGGTAGGACTATGAATTACTAGAATAGCTTACCTGGAGAGGTTCTGTGGGTCCGTGGAGAACAAATTTACAGACATCTTTGAGAATATATCGGGAGCTACAATGGCATATTTGGTTTTGTCTCAAGGAAAGGGAAGGAAACCTGCATCTCTACAGAAGGATGAAGAAGGAATCGGAAATCATATTATGGGAGAGCTGCAAGATCTGTGCTCCTGAGTCTAGAGGCATACTTCAGTCCCATCTAAGCTGTATGTCACAGACTGAGCTAAATGCGCTCCTTCTTCTACCCTTTTCTCTACCATCTAATATTTTGGTGAATTTAGAAGGGATCCAACTACTATTCTGGTAGGGAGCCATAAGAAGCAGTGGGACTGGGTATTCCAGGAAAGACACATATTCTGCTGATGGTAATTTTAGACAAAGAATCTGCTCCTGAGCAGACCCCCCCTCAAAAAAAAAAAAAAAAAAAAAAAAAATCTGCCTGGAGTGATGGAAGACTTTTCTACCCTGAATTTCAGCGTAAGCTATTACAATGTTCTAGACTTTTTGCTTCTCAGAATAGGCATTGAATAAATAATTTTCTTTACAGGATGCCTGTGGTTAGTGTGGTAGCCATAGAAGTATTATGCTGCCAGGTTGAAAAAGAGAATGCACGGTGTGATTTACTGACTGGTGACAATGATCTTCACTGTTGCAAACACACATGTAATGCAACTTGTGCTGAGATATTTCATGAGCATTTCCACCAACAGGAGCAGGTAAATTTAGGTAACATGATTATACATTTTCTGATCTATGGTGGAGGAAACAGTGCTTCTCTCTATATCCATTGCAGCACCAAAAGTTTTCAGAAAGCTTGGGCTGAATATATAAGGCTACAGGTCAAGTGGTGGAAGTATAAAATAGTAAGCATGAGATTACTGCAAGTACTGAAATATGCCAACGGCTTTAGATTTCTATGGAGGATTTGCATTTTTATTAGCATCCAGTCAGCCAAACTGCACAATGAGTTTGGCAAATATACTGACTTTTGACAGACAGCCAGTATTACGGGGGAACAGAAGGCACCTGATGCAATGCTCAAATATTTATTTGCATTTTTGATCTACTTGTTTCTTTTCTGGAACATACTGATGTTATGTGTCATATTGTAAAGGAATGAGGATTAAACAATGCTTTTAATACAGCCAGAACCAATCTGTGACAGATGCTTCTTTGTGCCTAGCAGTATCTTTTGGTGTAAAGGTTATACAGAAGCTCTGCTTTGAATGACTGGTATTTTCTATTAAAAAGACAAATAACATTACTCACATAGGGCATAATTACCTCAAACTCAGTAAACACTATAAAAACAGGCCAGTTCAAAACTGTCTAAACATGTAAGTAACTGAACTCATCAAGCGTGTGATCATCCTAAGTGCACAAAAGTGTCCATTGTAAGGAGACGGGTGACCATGTCCCACAGAAAAAGAAACATATGTAGGTACGTACATCAACTCTGCTGAGGGGTGACGGTGACCTTTTGTGTGAAGCTGAATACCTAAAATACAAAACTATAAAGTGTGAATCTTCTTGTCTTGGTGTCTGTGCTATCTTTCCTTTCAGAACATCTTGTTCAAATTCATTCAAGCTGCTGTTAGCTTGAACAACAGTACCTCCTGTTTCTGAAGTAAGCTCTGTAATTACTAAACTGAGATTTTGAAATGGTAGTGATCGATTTGATCTCTTCCAGGTTCTTATCTACTAAAGATGGCTGTCCAGACAGCATCCTGAAAGCATGGAAATATCCAATATTTCTGACTGTTCCCTTACATCATCAGTTCAGCAGAGTGAATTGCCCGCAGACACAGTTATATATCTTATATTTTCAATGGGGGAAGATTATCCTCTAAAATAGGTTGATGGGATTTTCCCTGAAATTCTATATATCTGTCTACACCCCTCACCCTCTGTCTCACCTCTGCCCTCTTGTGTAGGTATTGCCTTCTGTGGTTCTAAGTCTTGAATAATTCCATGCAGTGGTTGACTAAGTTAAGCAGACCACATTGTACTCTTCTGATAATTTTCATTAAGATGCATTTACTATGTATCCAAGCATTTTGCAGAAAAAGCAGAAGTAGCATGTTAATTGCTTTACTTGTGAAACTTAGTACATTATAGTGCAATATAGTAGATAAACTTTTAAAATATGCTTCTGTAAGTGGCAAGTAATACATGTTATGTCAGTCTCTCATACTTAAAAATAAAATAAGATTATACTCACGAGTTTTAGTATTTACGGAGGATTTAAATCCAGTCTTATTGTTACTGGCTTCTACTCACAGCTTTTCTAATTCTGCTTTACATTTTTGTACTACTCATCACTGAAATTCTTACTTCTTTCCTTATTAGTCACAAATAAAAGCTACCTTACCAGTAGAGTCCATGGAATTTGGGGCATTTTTCCTTTTCCTGTGTCAAAACTAAGACTAGTGTAGAACTTGACATCTTGGGGTGGATGGTTGTGCTGGCTTAGGCTGGGATAGAGTTGATTTTCTTTACAGTAGGTAGCATTAGGATTTGGATTTGTGCTGAAGAGGGGCAGGGAGAAGAAGGAAGGGAGGGACATTCAGAGTTATGGCATTTATCTTCCCAAGTAACTGTTATGTGTGATGGATCCCTGCTTTCCTGGAGATGGCTGAACACCTGCCTGCCCATGGGAAGTGGTGAATGAATTCCTTGTTCTGCTTTGCTTGCACGCATAGCTTTTGCTTTACTTGTTAAACTGTCTTTATCTCAACCCGTGAGTTTTCTCACTTTTACTCTTCTTATTCTCTCCCCCATCCTACTTGGGGCATGGCAGGGTGGAATGAGAGGGAGTGAGCAAGGAGCTGCATCGTGCTTAGCTGCCAGTTGGGGTAAACCACAATAATGGTTTACTTTCAAGAACAATAGTAGGAAAAACATTTGGGGATCTGAAACCTGTGAAACAGAAAAACATGGTAAAAATATGGGTGGATTCTAGATCTGCTTTTGTGTGCTTGTCTTGAGCAGACTTTGATAATACTGTGCACAGGGTCAAAATGAACAAATAAAAACCACAGAAATAAAGCACACAAATGTATTTAAAGACAAGGATAGTAAATTGTGAAATAATGGAAAGTAGCAAGGCTCACATAAGAGAGAGAGAGGAAAAAAAAGAATTTCACATTAATTTAGGTATTTAATTTTGCATGTTGCCATAAATTCAAAGTGTATCTGCATTTCTCTGAACCAGCTTCAGGATAAAAGGCATTGTTCTGTGAAGAGGGTGACTATGCCAGCAGCATAGAATATCCTGCTTATACTGTCATTCAACTCCAGTTCAGACTTCTGTTCACAAAATCTTTAGTGAATCTTTTGGGTCTTTCTGCTAACAACTTGCTTCTCAGTGGGCTAGAAAATGCTTGTCTCACACAGAAGTCTATCATGTGCTTTGCCAAACCACATGGATACTGACAGTTACCATTTACTGATGAGAGATGAGTACTGATACCATAGTTGCCATGGTGTAAATACTGAACATGAAACAATAGATTCCTCATCACAATAGGCACATTCAATAGTTCAGTGCTAATGTGACCATATTTTCCAGAAAGCCCTTGATTTTCATTGTCAGATGCCTGTCATGACTTCCCAGTCAGGTTTACAAAAGATCTGTTTTCTTCTGACTTTTGGAAACCTGGCCAGGGCTTGGAATTCTGCCACATCGCAGATTTGCCAGCCAGCAGAGCAGATGGATCTCACAAGAAACAGACTCTTCTTTACCGAGCTGGATGGTGACTGTATAAGGCAGCAAGACTAATCAATTTACTTGCACATCCCAGGTTATACACAGTACAGGGAAACCTTTCATAGAATCACATCAATGTACGCACAATGAAGCAGTAAGCAGTCAAGTACAGTGAGCTGCAAAAGGAAGCATGTGCCTTATGAAAGAGATAAGAGGAAGCTAGAACTCTTTAACAGTTTGCATTTAGATCATTTAACACAGCTAAACTTTCTAATGTCTCATTTTATTTTCCTGCTGTTTACTTTCCTGGGTTGCAAACTCACACCTTCTTTGTCCTATATCTTGCTACTTTTGATATATTGCATTTGATTCCCCAAATCTCATTACTGTTGTTCCTCCCAGATTCTTCTCCATCTGATCCCTAGCCTCTGACTGATCCTATCGCTTCTTCGACAAAAAAATTCTACACTCTGATAAGATGGGAAATTTCATAGTATCACAGACTTAAGACCAAAAAGAACCACTAGATGATCTGATCTGACCTTCTATATAGCAGAGGTTATTTCATGGTGTTGTATTTTTCTTCTGTGGATATTAGCTTAGTTTTTTAATCTTCAACCTTATTCTTTACGCCTCCATCTTCAAAATAAGCTTTACGCTATCTAAAATCTTCAAACAGGCTATTATTTTTCACTAATATTATCAATAAAAGAGTAAGTGTGGAAATGGCAGCCTTTTTATTGTGCTCATTTATCTGTAGAGGTTTCAAAGATTCTAGTAGTCTGCACTATCTTATGACACCTAAAGGACGAAATCCTAATCGATAGACTCTGTCCTTGGGTGTTAGTTATAAAGGACATATTGAGAAATAAGTAAAAAGAAATCCACAGTTTTAAAGTCAGGAAGAATAAAGCAGCTAATCACTTTTTTCTTTCAGTCCACCCACACAATGTCTAAAGACAGCTGAGAAATTCAGCTATAATATTAAAAGCCTGTAAGCTTTTCAGATGAGTTTAAAAAACAACCATGCACAGTTAGGAAGTCTTTTGTAATACTTCTGGTTTTTTTAATGCTACAATACCATTAGTCAAATATTCAGTTCATTGAACTTACTTGAACGCATACTTATAGAGGAAAATATGATTTTTAAATTCTTCACTATCTGTTTTTGAGTTCCTTCTCACAGCATATAAAGCGATAGCACTCTTCGTGTTTCATACGTTTAGAGAGAGAAGTGTCATCGTTCCGAAAATTAATCAGAAATATTGGTCAGAAATATTTTCATTTTAAAATTCTAGCATATACAATTTAGTTAACTTAAATAAACAGAGTGTTGATGTATTATGAACTGAGAACAAGTAGAATCAAATTCTTTTTTTTTTCTGTCAAAATATAATGTATTGAAAACACTGTATATCATTCTTCTAGAATTAAGTCAATATCCATATATACTATATATGTATAAAGTGAAGTTCCTTAACCACGTTCATATAACAAAGACAATGAGATTATGCCTTCTGTAAAAGTGGAAGTCTGCACTTTTATTCTTGAAACAGAAAAGACATCTATCGCATCATGGAAGTAGTACAATAACCTTTTATGACATGGTAGTCTTTAGGAATCCTTTATATTCCTATATCTAGGCAGCAAATACTGCTTTGCAACAATTTAATTCTCAGTTTTCCAGCCTAGTCTGGACAAAAAAGGCATTGTAGAATCATAGAATCATAGAACCGCTTAGGTTGAAAGGGATCTTTAAAGCTCATCAATTGCAATCCCCTTGCAATGAGCAAGGGACATCTCCATCTAGATCAGGTTGCTCAGAGCCCCATCCAACCTGAGCTTGAATGTTTCCGGGGATGGTGCATCTACCACATCTCTGGGCAACCTGTTCCTCATTGTAAAAAACGTCTTCCTTATTTTTAGTCTGAATCTACTCTCTTTTAGTTGAAAATCATTGCCCTTTGTTGTATCGCTATAGGCCCTGTTAAAAACTCTGTACCTATCTTTCTTATAGGCCCCCTTTAAGTGTTGGAAGGCTGCAATAAGGTCTTCCTGGACCCTTCTCTTCTACAGGCTAAACGGCCCCAACTTTCTCAGCCTGTCCTCAAAGGAGAGGTGTTCCACCTCTCATCATTTTTGCGGCCCTCCTCTGGACTTGTTCCAACAGGTCCATGTTTTTCTTGTACTGAGAACTCCAGAGCTGGACACAGTACTCCAGGTGGAGTCTCATAAGGGCAGAGTAGAGAGGGAAGAATCACCTCCTTTGACATGCTGGCCACACTTCTTTTCATGCAGCCCAGAATATGACTGGCTTTCTGGGCTGCAAGAACACTTTGCCGGCTCATGTTCAATTTTTCATTCACCAGCATCCTCAAGTCCTTCTCTGCAGGGCTGCTTTCAATCCATTCATCCCCCAGCCTGTACTGATATTGGGGGTTGCCCCGATCCAGGTGCAGTATCTTGCACTTGGCCTTGTTGAACCTCATGAGGTTGACATGGGCCCACTTCCTGAGCTTGTCCAGGTCCCTCTGAATGGCATCCCATCTCTCAGGCCTGTCAACTGCACCACTCATCTTGGTGTCATCTGTAAACTTTCTGAGGGTGCCCTTGATTCCACTATGTCGTTGATGAAGATATTAAACAGTACTGGTCCCAGTATGGACCCCAGGGAGGGACACCTCTCGTCACTGATCTCCATACAGGCATTGAGCCATTGACCACTAATCTCTGGATGTGAGCATCCAGCCAACTCCTTATGCATTGTGTAGTCCATCCATCAAATCCTTATCTCTCTAATTTAGAGAGAAGGATGTTGTGGGGGACAGATTCTTATTTTGTATCACAATATAAAAGCTTCAAAATTCTTACAATGTGAATGGTTGTGGTTTTGGTGTAATAATAGCTGGAATACATCATTATTTTCTTGTCTATACCTGAGCAGTCATCAAAACCCACAATCACATATTCCCAAGCAGGTGTTTCAACTCAGTGTTTCAATTTGACTTTAGTCTTCTTGGTTTCAGATGAAGGATTTTAAATCAAGAATTTGAAGCCGTTCAGTTGTGCGTCTAGTATAGTGCTTTATTAAATGAGGACTTAAGAAACTGTGTTTTGACCTTTTCCTTTCTGCTTTTCTAAATATATTCAGGAATTTAGGGGATATCACATAGTTAATAGCCACAGCTTCTGGGAAGCAGGTATTAGTTTCTAAGTAATTCCACATCTTAGTATTTAATGTCTTCGTGCCTTATATTTCACCCATGGATAATTTGTCCTACCAAGCATTATGAGGCAGGAGTCATCATTTTAAATGTTTCCTGTATAGAAAGAATGGTATTAATATTATTCAGAACTTACATCTGAGATAGTCTTGTGGAGTCCCTTTATGTCAATGAAAAAAAACAGTTATTTGTCAGGATGGAATGGGAAATTATTCAGATGAGTTTTTGAGTTGTTTGCTAAGAGGAATCTAAAGGGTTGCTAAACTCCTTACTACTAGTCATCTGAAGTTAGCTGAGTGGATTCAACTGTGACTGCTCTTCTTATTATTCAGTAACCTATTTCAAATGCAAATTTAAGATTGGCATGTTAATCCACTCTTGCTGCTATATTTGACAGAGGTGCTGGAATGATTTCATATCAAGCTGCTAAGGCTCTACTAATGCCAATAGTGCGAGACATAACCATGAGCCTGTCTTTCTTTTTGCCTGGATTAATTTGCAACCATGTAGGATTGGCTCACAAGAACATCACAAGAAAGTTGGTCCTTGTATCTGTAAGAATGACATAATTATTCCAATAATCAAGAATTAGAAAAGAAAGAGGAAGAAGAAGAAGAAGAGAACAGGTATATGGGAGCAAAGGTCATATATGTTTGGACTTGCATAATCATACTGTAACCATACTTATGACATAAGGAAATATACGAAGAATTCCAAGTGGTTTTCAAGTGTTTCACAGAAACACACATAGATAGACACTTCAGTATCTTCCAATATCTGTTAGCTAATGATTTAGTGGATAAGAAAAGATCCATTCAAACTGGTCTCTGAGATATACAGGGCATATGATTATTTTAAAGGTGACCAAGAGAAATTCTCAAGGATACACACATAGCAAAGAAGAAAAGAAAAAAATGTAAAAAAAAAAAAGAAAAACACAATAGAACATAACAAAAAAAGCACATCTGTTCCATTTTTTTTTTCAAATCTCCACATATTTTTTCTTTTATTTTTTCAGTCCATTTTAGTAAATGAAAAATTATTGCCATCTTTAAAAATCAACAGAAAACTGCTTACTGAGAAATGACTTGATAGACTCAACTCATATTTTACTAGATAGCTACTCGTAAGTACGCATGAAAGCAACAAGGGAAAAATACTGCCACAGTAGCTTCAGAAAAATACATCCACAGCAACTTAGGTGAAAGGTTATTCAGATGTAAGTGAAAAACAAACCACAGAATTGCAAATGGTAGGGCCCTTAGCATTACACAGATTAAGGCGTCTGTGACACTGTGCAACAATCCACCACTTGATTTCCCCCAGGGAATCACTGTTGTTCAGGATACTGGCCACAGAAGCTGCTCTCACAGCACACAGGGTTGCAACCTGGTCTGTCATCCAGGGCAGCCTGCCCACTCTCTAATCTGCTCTAGACTACTTCAGGGGTGAGAGATCACTTCGGATATAATACAGGCTTCCTGCTCTTTATGCTGTTACCAGTACACAACAATACAGCTAGAAACATATAAAGACTAACACTAAGGAAGATATAAATAGCATTAAGATAGGATGCAATGCTAAATATAATAGTTCACTAGCTGATAGCAGCCATCTGACAAAGATGCAATAACAGTGGGACATGTACATAATGGGAGTTATGTAATAACTACACTAGTGGTTGTGCAGTCAGAGTCAACAGAATCACAGAATGGTTTTGGTTGGAAGGAAAGTTCACCTAGTTCCAGCTCCCCTTCCATAGGCAGGGACACCCTTCACTAGATCAGGTTGCCCAAAGCCCCATCCAACCTGGCCTTGAACACTTCCAGGGAGGGGCCATCCACAGCTTCTCTGGGCAACCCGTTCCAGTGCCTCACCACTCTCACAGCAAAGAATTTCTTCCTTATATCTAATCTAATCTTCAGGTACTGGAAGGCTGGTATAAGGTCTCCCCAGAGCCTTCTCTTCTCCAGGCTGAACAACCCCAACTCTCTCAGCCTGTCTTCATAGGAGAAGCGCTCCAGCCTTCTGATCATCTTTGTGGCCCTCCTCTGGACTTGCTCCAACAGTTCAATGTCCTTCTTATGATGGGGGCCCCAGAGCTGGACATAGTACTCCAGTTGGGGTCTCATAAGAGCAGAGTCGAGTCGTTCCAACATGGTGGATGACTTGGTATGTGGTCGTACACCACTGCAGCAATTCATTCAGCAGCTTCTGTGTCACTTGACAAAAGAGATTCTTACCCTTGAGTACCTGATCCTGTACAGCTCCCACTTGTTCAGAAAAGTCCCATTGAATTCTGCTTACAATCACTGCTGAATTCTGTTGGTCTATGGCTTCAGCAAGCTGTCTCAGTACTGTCTATCACCACTCTACTGACATTCTCATGGGTGTGCCAAACTTAAACTGTCATCTTCTTAAGTGAGCATTGCACACATAGTACCATTACCATTATTTAACACTGTTGTGGATTGTTCTAGAAGGGTTAATATACACTTTATTAGAATCATAGAATCTTTAAGGTTGGAAAAGACCTCTGAGATCATCAAGTCCAACCTATTACTAGGACACACTCCTCAAAGTCACACAATTCCTTTAGCATGACTATGGGTGCAAGACATTTCCATCGCTGTGGGTGACATTTTTCACACCCTTGATGCCTAATAAATGGGAAGAAACATTTGACCACTTTCCCACTGACTGGCTTGCCCACTTCCTGACATATTATATAGGGTAAAAGAATATATATAAAGTTTTAGACAAAGGTTGAATTACATCTTGCCTTATTTACTCAAACTATGCCTACAACCTTATCTGCTCAGGATCTGACATTTCAAAAAAAAAGAATATTAATCAGATAAAGGGACGTCCAGGGAATAATTTCAGCTACAAATGCAGATTGGTGTGGGGATCTCCTGTTTCTTTTATTTCTCATCTTTTTTCTGGCAGTGATCCCTTCAATCCAATCTGTATAAGGTTGCTCATATGTTCTGCTTCTCTGTGCATTTTCAGTGCCTTGCTTGCATTGACCTCAAAGGTTTTATCTACACTAGGCAATTACAGTGCCTTAAGCCATACCCTTACATCTTGAGGTGAAGCTATTGAATTTATCTTACTTCTGGCAACAGTACATTATTTATTTGTTTTTCTGTTGATTTTCAATGGCAATAATGAATCATTTTTGTATTTCACAGCATGTGCTTGTTTTGCCAACTGCAAGCCCTTTGGAATGTCCTTCACATTTCTGAGCCCTGGTGAGGAGATGTGCTGAACTTTCTCAAAGCTGAGAACATACAGTGGGATGGAGGAGAGAATAAAAAAATAAATAAATAAATAAGGTAAAACTTGTGGGTTGAGATAAAGACAGTTTAATATGACAGAAAAGAAAGATGATGATGATGATGATGATGATGATGATGATGATGATGATGATGATGATGATGATGATGATGATGATGATGATGATGATGATGATGATGATGATGATGATGATGATGATGATGATGATGATGATGATGATGATGATGATGATGATGATGATGATGATGATGATGATGATGATGATGATGATGATGATGATGATGATGATGATGATGATGATGATGATGATGATGATGATGATGATGATGATGATGATGATGATGATGATGATGATGATGATGATGATGATGATGATGATGATGATGATGATGATGATGATGATGATGATGATGATGATGATGATGATGATGATGATGATGATGATGATGATGATGATGATGATGATGATGATGATGATGATGATGATGATGATGATGATGATGATGATGATGATGATGATGATGATGATGATGATGATGATGATGATGATGATGATGATGATGATGATGATGATGATGATGATGATGATGATGATGATGATGATGATGATGATGATGATGATGATGATGATGATGATGATGATGATGATGATGATGATGATGATGATGATGATGATAATATAATATACAAAACAAGAGATGTACAGCACAATTGCTCACCACCCACAGACTACTAAAGCCCAGGTAGTTCCAGAGCCAAGTCCAGCCCCTGGCCAGCTTCCTGCAAGGTATATACTGAACATGACATCATAGGTTATGGAATAACCCTTTGGCCAGTTTGGGTCAGCTGTCGTGGCCATGTCCCATCCCAGCCTCTTGTGCACCCTCAGCCTTCTCACTGGCAAGGAGGTATGAGAAGCTGAAAAGTCCTTGACTTGGTGTAAACATTGCCTAGCAACAACCAAAATATCAGTGTGTTATCAACAGTATTCTCATTCTAAATCCAAAATACAGTGCTATACCAGCTACTAGGAAGAAAATTAACTCTATCCCAGCCAAAACCAGGACAAATCACATCAATTTCTATTTTATGCAGGAATATTATGATACCAGTCTTTTATAAATGAGTATGTCTTCTGTGTACCTCATTGAGCACAACATTATTGAAATGTTCTGGTGAGCGCTAAAAGCAAGTGAAAGGTTTTTTGTTTTGTTTTTGTTGTTTTATCTTTGTGGTATATGAGACACCCCTGAAAGGTTAATCTGAAAATGACAGTATTGTGGTTTTACCCCAGCCAGCAGCTGAGCACCACACATGCAGCTGCTCACTCTTTCCCTGCTTGCCCCCCCGCAGGATGTGGAGGAGAATGGGAAGGAAAGGCAAAACCTTGTGGGTTGCGATAAAGACAGTTTACTGGGACTTAGAATATACACAACTGATGATACACAATGCAGTTTCGCACCCAACAAATGTACAATTCAGACCACATGCTCAGACCTGTCCTGAAGCCAGACTGTCCCTGAGCCACGTGTCCTGGAGCTGTGCCACCCCCTCTTGCCTAGCCCCCCTTCTATACTGAGCATGACATCATGCTCAGTATGGACTGGGTATGGAATACCCCTTTGGCTAGTTTGGATCACTTGTCCTGGCTGTGTTCCACCCCATCTTCTGGTGAAAATTAACTCTATCCTAGCCAAACCTAGGACAGGTAGCTTCCAGAATGTTTGCAGGAATATTTAGCTCCTGGCCAGCCATGGGGGGATAGCTCCCATGACTGAAGTATTGCAATGGAGAGGTAGAGGTTCTTTAGGAAGGACAGGATGGGAAGATGAGGAGGGGATGTTGACCTTCATATGCAGGAGCAGCTGGAGTGCATGGAGCTCTGCTTGGGGATGGATGAGGAGCCAACTGAGATTTTATGGATTAGGATTAAAGAGAGGATAGATAAAGGTAGCTTTATAAGAGATGTCTGCTCTAGGCCACCTGACCAGAAAGAGAAAGTGGATAATGTCCTCTACAGACAGATAGGAGCAACCTCACCTTCACAGGCCTTGGTCCTCATGGGAGACTTCAACCACCCCAATATCTGGTGCAGGGATAACATGGCAGGACATAAGCAATCCAGGAAGTTCCTGTAGTGCCTTGGTAATAACTTCCTCTTCAAGTTATACAGAAGTCATTGAGGAGAGGTGATCTGCTGGACCACATACTCACCAACAAGGAAGAGCTCCTTGGAAACATGAAGGTCGAAGGCAGCGTTTGACCATGCAATGACCATGAGATGGTGGAGTTCAGGATCCTGAGGGCAGTGAGGAGGGTGAAAAGCAAGTTCAAAACCCTGAACTTCAGGAGAGCAGACTTTGGCCTCTTCAAACATCTGCTTGGAAGAGTCCCATAGGTTAAGACCGTGGAGGGAAGCAGGGCCCAAGAAAGCTGGTTAATATTCAAAGCTCAGCTCTTCTAAGCTCAACAGACCTCCATCCCAATGAATAAGAAATCAGGCAAATATGCCAGGAGGCTTGTGTGGATGAACAAAGGCCTCCTGGATAAACTCAGACACAAAAGGGAAGCATACATAGGATGGAAGCAAAAATGGGTAATCTGGGAGGAGTACAGAAACATAATTTCAGCATCCAGGAGTGAAGTTAGGAAAGCTAAAGCTCAACTACAATTCAGTCTGGCCAGGGATATCAAAGAAAACAAGAATGGCTTCTATAAGTACATAGGTGACAAAAGGAAGACTGGGAAATTGTGGGCCCATTGCTCAATAAGACAGGGGACCTAGTCACACAGGACGTGGAAAAGGCTGTGGTCCTGAATGTCTTCTCTGCCTCAGTCTTTGCTAGCAAGATTGGTCTTCAGGAATCCCAGGTGTCAGACGCCAAGGGAAATGCGGTACCCCTGGTGGAAGAGAATCAGTTCAGAGAATACTTAAGCAAACAGGACATAACACAAATCCATTGGCCTTGACAGTGTGCACCCGCAAGTACTGAAGGAGTTGGCATTGTGAGGTCACATTCTATAATCTTTGATCAATCATGGTGACTGCAAAAAGTGCCCAAAGACTGGAGGAAAGCAAAAGTCACTCCTGTCTTTAAGAAGTACAAGAAGGAGGACCCAGAGAACTACAGGCCAGACAGCCTTATCTCAGTCCCTGGGAAGGTTATAGAGAGCTAATCCTAGAAAACATTTCCAGGCACATTAAGAGAAGAAAGTCATTGGGAATGGTTATCATGGCTCCATGGTCTTGCTTGACAAACTTGATAGTTTGCTAGAGTTAAATGACGGGTCTGGGAGGTGAGGGGAGAATACTGGATATTGTGTAACTGGATTGTGGTAGGGCCTTTGACACTGTCTCCTGTAAGATCTTCATAGAGAAGCTAGTGTTGTACAGACTGGATGAACAG
>VXBL01002753.1:1098-25866 GCA_013400195.1 Aramus guarauna | reverse complement strand
AAAAACAAAAAAACCCAAACAAAAAATCAAACAAAAAAACCCCCAAAACCACCTTCAGTATACAGAAACAAAACAGAACATCATGTAATAGGTATTCTTCTTAATTTGACATTTCATTAACTGAGTACTTCATCACTTGACATTATGTTAGACAGCCTTAAGACAGTTTTCTGAAAGCTGAGAGTTGTTTTCTCCATCATAAAATGTTCCAGTCAGTAACGTTTATACTTGCTTAATATTTTTATAATTCAGCATTGCATTCTTAATTACAAATAATATCAAAGCAATCAAACCAAGTATAGTAGAAGAGTGAACTATGCAAAATATTCTCTCTACTGATAGATCACAATATTTTCAAATAATGAAAGTGACAGGAATCATACCATGAAGTTGTCATATGCATTTTCTAAGTAAGAAAATATTTAGATTGGTTTCAACTTCATACTAATGTATAAAGTAAATCTGATGTACAAATATATCAAGTCTCGAGACTATTTTTGCCCAGAAAGCAGTTATGTTTTTGTTTATTTGTTTTTTAGTGAGGTATGAATGATAACAATTGAAATAGTTGTTCTTTGCTGTTGCCTAGTGCTTTCATCAGAGGGTCTCAAAAATTTTAACTGGTGTTGACTACTACTCTTTTTTAGGAAGTTATTATCTTATTTTGCAGATGGAAAAACAATGTCCAGAGTGCTTCTGGTTTTTTTAAGACTCACACAGAAAGTCTATGGTAATACTAAAACCAAAACTGAGATCCTCTTGGTAAGACTAACCTTAGTCTTTTGTAGCAAAATGTAAAAATCCTCTAAAGTTTGATTAGATCAAAATTTCACACTTCAACTCCTAAACTTGTACTTTCACCAAGTTAATTTTTCTGTTTAGAGGGCTCTTTGTTCTGTTAAAAAACTGTACATGTATACCCCAAAGTAGAAATTAAATTCTTAATGTTTTCTAGATATTTGAGCAGAAGCTTGACTGCAAGCAAATTTGCAAGCAAAAGTGGAATACTTCTACTACACAATTTTAGCAAGCTGAAGATTTTGAGACATCTCCTTGAAAAAAATTGGCATTTTTTGATGTCTCTAATGATGATTATGCACTTTTCCATACAATCAAATAATTTAATTTCTCCAAAGTTAGAGATCTAGTTAATAACAGAGTCCAAGTGCCACTACAGGCACAAATGGAGAAAGAGATTGAACATGTTATTGCATTTCTGGATTGCAACTATAAATTTAAGCTAAATATTTAGAACTACTATATTGGTAAGTACAAAACCTTTTCTTTTATATCCCTCAACACTTTTTTGGGAAGGAATGCAATGTGTTAGGCTTACTAACATAGAACATAATTCATGTCATGTACAGATCACAGTTGTGATAAAATAATAGTTTGAACTGTGCATGCAAAAGTGTAAGTGCATAATCATTTTAGGGGCACACTATAAGCAGCATGCAATAGCAGCACACATTCATTGCAGGCCTCTAACTAATGACAAGTTTGTCATTTGTCATTACCACCGTCATGCCTTACATAAAAGAATCCTATGCCTTCTTTCCTCATGAGTAAATTTTATAAAATTAATATAAAACATGTTTCTTAATGAAGATTGTTTCAGGTTTACATAGAATTCCCAGATAAAAATATAAGCCAGTCAACCTATTACAACCCACCCCTCAGAAAATGCAGACAGATGGAAAAAGGACAACTGAAATGGATTCTAGAGATGAATACATGGAGAAGTCCAGATTTGTTATTCAATTCCTTTGCTATATCTTAAAAAAATTATATAAGGTTTGGATTTTTCAATGGGATTTGCACTGATTATTGCTGCAATAAAAAGTTAATGTTAGAAACTGGAAGACTACATTTATAATTTTCTTTTCTGGTTTGTTTCATTATGATCTGTAAGTGCTATTATTGTATGTTGAACATATTAAGTATTAAATATGCAGTTCTCAAAATATAAATCAATAGTGTGTCTTATTTGATAAATATTAAATTATTGGCTAAAATAGAAATTTCCACTCAAAATTTATTTTGAAAGTATTTAACTTATTGTCCTTACAGATCTTTGTTCTCTTCTCATTCAAAAAGTACTGTAGTGTAAATTAAAAGAAGATATATTGGGAAAACAAAACCCTTCAAACTCTGTAAGCTATAATAATCACATTGTAATTATCAAGCAATCTCTGAATTCCCTGAAATGTTAATATATAGTTGAACTATTGCATAGACTTCTATTGTCACTAAGAAGGGGCTTTGCAATTGAAAAAAATATTTACTCTAGTTCTCAAAATAAAACTCTTCAGATTCTCTAGTAACTCAATTCACAAAGTGGCATTAAAACATCAGAATTCAGGACTCAGTCCCTAAACTTTAGGTGATGAGATATATATTTTTATCTGCAATGCTAGTGAAAATGCTTGTTCCTGGAATGAACAACCTGAAGAAGGATCTGTGCTCAGAAGCAGTGAAAAATACCAAACAATAATAGAAATGATGAGGAAAGGACTTAGATAACATTGCTGTACTACTGCACATATTTGTAGTTAGCCGTGTTCTGATTACTAAGAGCAGAACTGCTTTCCTTCCCCATTCCAGAGAAATACATATAAGATTGAGAAAAGGTGCATAGAAAAGCAGCAAGTATGACCAAGGATTGTAGCAAAGATTAACTAAGAGAGAAGAATGATGGAATAAAAAAAAAATGTTCATCTTTGAAACTGTGAATGGCATGAGGAAGACAGTTGTTTACTGTCTCTCCCAAAATACCAATTAGGAAACATTGAATGAAACTAGCAGATGGTAGATACAAAATAAACATAAGAAGGTGGTTCTTTATAAAATGCATGCTTCAGTTGTGTAACTTCTTGCCATTGCATCCTGCTGAGTTTAAAAAACTTAATGGACATTCTAGAGATGATGGACAAGTCTGAGCAAAAGAAATCCATCAAGACATACTAAAAAATTAGAAAGTTTATTTTGACAAGTTACTCAGGTGCAGACTGTTGGAGGCTAGGAAACTATTTGTGAGAAGTATCACCGAGTGCTTACCTTACCCTTATACTCTTCCTATATGCTCCTATCTCTCTGTTGTCGTCTACTTTTGGAGAGAAGACTCTAACCTAGACAGGCCTTTGGACTGATCTTTTATGTCCATTCTTATGCTACGGTGTTCTTTTCTTTCCTGCTCTTATGCTTGGACATCGAACAATTTGATTGTTCAACAGCCAGACAGAAGATGGCAACATTAATCACAAGGAACCTAAAAATGAAGACCCAGAGTTTTAAACTCTTGTGTTCAGTCACTGTGAGATGCTTTTTTTTTTTTTTTTTAAAGATTTTTAAAACTTTCTGGGAAATAAGTTAATGAAGTTTGGATTTAATTTATAACTTTATGAATTACTTTTAATAATTAACATTTCCAAAACATGTCACATCAAGATCTCAAAACACCTTTACAAAAATAATATTTTTTTTGGAAATCATGAAATTCATCTTGCAACTGAGGAATAAGAGGCATGGAAATTTTGACTAACACATGACCGCAGAGGGTAGTTTCCCTGAAGGTTCAAAAATACTGATTCTAGAAAAATGCAGGTGATCACCCTTACAGTGCAAATTAGATTTAGTGACGCTATTGCCACTGTTTCAAAGTACTTCAGAATTCTTAAATATGTAGCAGTAGCTGTGCAAGAAATTCTTTATTATTGATATTATTAAAATAATTATTTTATAAAGGAAAAGATATTGAATGTTGATGTCTAGCATATAAGAAAAATGCCCCCAACTATTATTATGAACATACAAAAGCACTAGTTTTGCACTTTGGGGGTGCACTTTTATTTCTGGGTTGGTGTACAAAAGTAGACTTTTCTGAATCTCCTGCTGTGTTCCCAGGCTGACCAGCGGGACTAATTAATAACGGAGTGACATGCCTGACTCTCAAGCTGTCAGACCAGGGGGTTTTTTGGACCACATGGCTAATTTTACTTTAAAAGTCTTCCGATTATTTTTATGTTATGTTAATTAAGAAACTCCTGAGATATAATTTTTTTTTTTTTTTTATTTCCATATGCTAGTGCATCTCTTTCTAATGACAAGTTTGCTCTCTTTCTGAGGTCCAGAGAGATTTTATAAAAGACAGCAAGTCTTTGACAAGACTTCTAATATTATTTGGGGGTCATTAACATGTAAATCAGGATTCATCACCCAGCTTAAATTCCATGAAAGCTGGACAAAGAATGTAAAGTACTTCTCTGCACTACAAGTACAGTAATTTATACTACCAGAGTATAATTCATCCTATCTGTTTTAGACACCTATCTTAGAGACTAACTGAAATTTGGATTTAATTGCTTGTCTCCATTGATTATTGAGGAATCTTGATGACTAGACATGATGGGTGGAATTAATTTCATTTAACTTTAGGCAACTATAAAATATATATCTACATTTAAAAGAACCTCTGGCAACTCCTTTATGTGGAGTGAAAGAAAGACTTTCAGAGAAAGCTCACCTGTCAATTTATTCATCTATACTGGTTTGGGCTGGAATATAGTTAATTTTCTTCATAACATCTCATGTAGTGCTATGCTTTCCATTTGTGACCAAAACAGGGTTGATAACACCCCCACGTTTTAGCTATTGCTGGGCAGTGCTTACACAGTCAAGAACCTTTCTGCTTCTCACGCTGCCCCGCCAGCTGGGGATTCTCAGGAAGCTGGGAAGGNGTATAATTCATCCTATCTGTTTTAGACACCTATCTTAGAGACTAACTGAAATTTGGATTTAATTGCTTGTCTCCATTGATTATTGAGGAATCTTGATGACTAGACTTGATGGGTGGAATTAATTTCATTTAACTTTAGGCAACTATAAAATATATATCTACATTTAAAAGAACCTCTGGCAACTCCTTTATAGTGAGTGGAGTGAAAGAAAGACTTTCAGAGAAAGCTCACCTGTCAATTTATTCATCTATACTGGTTTGGGCTGGAATATAGTTAATTTTCTTCATAACATCTCATGTAGTGCTATGCTTTCCATTTGTGACCAAAACAGGGTTGATAACACCCCCACGTTTTAGCTATTGCTGGGCAGTGCTTACACAGTCAAGAACCTTTCTGCTTCTCACGCTGCCCCGCCAGCTGGGGATTCTCAGGAAGCTGGGAAGGGACGCTGCTGGGACAGGTGACCCAAACTGACCAAAGGGATATTCCATACCATACGATGTCATGCTCAGCATATAAATTTGAGAAGGAAGGAGGAAGGGGGGATGTTAGGAATTACGAGTTTTGTCTTCCCAAGTAACTATTGCATATGACAGAGCCCTGCTTTCCTGGAGATGGCTGAACACCTGCCTGCCCATGGGAAGTGGTGAATGAATTCCTTGTTTTGCTTTGCTTGCACTCGTAGCTCTCGCTTTCCCTATTAAACTTTCTTTATCTCAACCCACGAGTTTTCTCACTTTTACTCTTCTGATTCTTTCCACCATCCCACTGTGGAGTGAGCAAGAGTCTGTGTGGGGTTTAGCTGCCTACTAGGGTTAGTCCACAACAAATTCTATTTTAAAATTATATGAATGTCACCTTACTTCATTTACTATAAACAGGTTCCAGATAATCATCTCAAATGTAGATATCTTCATTGTAGATTTATACATATATTCTTCTAAAACTTAAATTGGATGATAACTTTTCCCCTGTAAGAACTGAAAGCAATTCCACCCACATTTCCAAACTGTTAAAGGTAGGCTTTACTAAAAAATCCCCAACTAAATCACAGTGTATTTCAGCTGAATTAAATACCTCTGTGCTTGTTGCAAATCTGTAAAATAAATATATTACAGCATTTATGATTTAAAACAAAATGTCCTGTTTTGTGGAGGTTCTGATTTTGACAAAGTTCTGCTCCCTCTCACAGACTCATGACAGAATTCAAAACTTCTCAGCCACAGACACCTAATTTCTCTATTCCAGAGCTCTTAGATGTCATTCCTGATGCTTTCTGATTCCTTTCAAATGCATGCAACATTGCCATGCCCCAAATCTATTTTACTCCATCTTCTTTTATCCTTGAAATTGCCATTTCTCACAATTTTCTACCACTCCTTTTAGCTCATTCTGGTATTTTCTGCTTGCATCTTTTCTTTAAGAGGGTAGTCCCACCTTTTTTGACACATTGTTGTCAATATTTCAGATATTTTGACAGTGAAAAGAGAGGACTTTTAAAAAAAAAAAAAATCTCAACATTGCTATTTTGATTCATATAGTGTAAAATTAATCTAAGGTAGATTTTTATGATTTTTATCTTTACAATTTGGGTTTGTCAGAGACACATTCATGACATTTAAAACTAGTTTCTAAAAAAGTGGGACTTCTGGATTTATCACAGAGGAGGAAAAAACCCTGCCTTTTTTTACTCCCATTTTGAACACAGAGGGAAAGTGTTTTGCATGTGCCTGTTGCTTTCTACTAACTATGGAAAAATGCTAGGAGAGTAGATAGGGAACTTACAAATGACCATACTCTGGTTTTAAAATATCTAAATTTAGGGAAGAAAACCCCTATTAAATTCTCCCTAAAAACTAAATTAGGAATTAAATGAAAACTTTAATTTCCTACCTCACATATTTAAACTCATATTTTTGATTTAATCATCTTGAGACATTTCTGAAATGTCTTAAATCAAGATTCAATCAATTCATCTTCAGAATTTTCAGTGCAAATGGATTTGTCAGACCATATACTAATCACATCACAAGTAATGTGGCTGAAGGACTTATCTATCAATGAAATAGCCATAGCTAGTCTAAAGAAGTTATGTTCTTAAAAATAGTGTTTACTATCAATTATGTCTTTGTAAAACATATCAAGAAAACTGCAAGAAATCTGTAAAAAAATGTTCACTGTATTTGTGATAGGACATTATTTACAGTATAAGGAAAAATACCTTTGCCATGACATCATCTACTACTTTCTTCAGTTTGCAGTCCTCTAAGAGTATGCGTTCAAGGCAAAATATGCATTTAGAATTAGGAAATACTTTACCTAGAGTAGAAGAAATGAAAAATGAATCCTGGAGAAAGACAGAATGCTACTTATTAATTATGCATGTTAAAGCTAAATGAAACTGAGGACACTCGTCCTTTTCCACCTTAATACTGAAAAGTCTTCAACAAGTTATACAGATGAACAAAGACAAAGAGACACTAGGCAATGACTGAACTTCTCTCAGAGGAGAGAAGAGAGTAGAAACTTCCAGGAGGGGAAAAGGTGAAAATAAAGGATATATATCTCCTATTAAGAAGGCTAAGCAATCCTTGCTATCTACATAGAGAAGGATCAGTAGGAAAAAGGGAAGTTGACACTGAAGAAAAAATGAGATGACACACTAAAATAAGAAGAGAATGAAAAGATATGGGAATGAACTAGATGTGAAAAAACCTGGATATGTGAGATTCCTCCATGAGGTATATTCATGCAACATATGAGGTTCCTATTCTTTATGCTGGATGTTAGCATTTATGAAGAAAACCAAAAGATTTGGGGCTGAATGCTGGCAAGCAGATTTTTTTTGCGGGAAGTGCAAGTCACTGAACACAGTAAATAAACAAAACAAACTATGCTTTTGAGAAATTAAATTTTCTCTAAAATGCTGGAAGAAGAATCTGTATTCAAATCAGTTTATAAAAATACAGAGAGAGAACTGACTAGTTAAGGCTATCACTTGCCAGACATAGAACATTGCATTCACGGCTTCTTTTTGTTCCGTATGTTTATCATCAAAACTACTAGACATCCTACTTTCATGAAATGATTCAGCTTTCAGGGGAAGATAAATTATTATATAGCCAGTAGAGATACAGAATGAATTAAAATGTAACTAACTGTTTCATAATGAAATATGCTAAGCTCACTTTAAAATAATTTGCTTATTTTTCTGTCTTCATTGTCTGTAAGAGTGGTTTATTCTCTTCTGTTCTCAAAACCTGAAAGCTTATCAATGCTCAGTCATTCTGAAAGAACTTTGTTTAAAAAACTAGCAATAATCTGTTTCAGAGGTAACTTCAGATTACTATAATGTAACTGTCTTCCTCTCAGTATCTTCTCCAAATAGAGAAGTTAACATTAGTTTTTCCCATAACTTTACAGCTTAATATTAATCATTTTTGCAGACACTGAAGTAGAAAATGCAAACAACATTTTTTCAGCAATTTCTTGAGTTCCAGATGTCATTCTTCCTGTCTCTTCTCTGAAGTAGGGACAATACCTTCACCAGTTACCTGAACAATGAGATGGAATGCACCATCAGCAATATTGTGGGTGATATTAAATCAAGGGGAGATGATGGTATGTTGGGGGCAAGGCTGCCATTCAGAGAAACCTCAGCAAACTGTAGGAGTAGGTCAAAAGATATCTTATTATGTTCAGCAACAAAAAAATGTGAAGTCCTGCCTGAGTCAAAATAACCTCATGGCTCAGTATAGGCTCAGAACTGGTTGGTTGGAAAGATTTTTATGCAAAAGGACCTGGGAATCCTTGTGTGCAACAAGTTGAACGTGAGCCAGCAGTGTACCCTGGCAGCAAGAAGGCTAACAGCTGCCTTAGCAAGAGTGTAGCCAGCAGGTCAAATAAATTATTATTCTGCTCTGTTTGACACTTGTGAGATTGCCTTTGGAATACTGTGTCTAGTTTTGGACTCCCCAGTTCAAGGAAGATATCAGTGAATGGGAGAGAATCCATCTGAAGGACACCAAGGTGGTCAAGGGTCTGGAGCATAAGATGTACAAAAAGAGGCTGAGAAAGCTGGACTTGTCCAGCCTGAAGAGAAGAAGGCTGGGGCAGGGAGCTCACATTTTTCGACCACAACTTGAGAGTGTTGCAGACCTGATGGAATCAGACACTTGCTATATGTGCACAGCAAAAGGACAAGAGACAAAAAAAAAAATCAGGTTGCAAGAAGGGAAATTCCTACTGGATACAGACATTCTTCATAGTGAGAGGTTAAGCACTGGAACAGCTTACTTCAAGAGCTTACAGAATTTCTGTCTTTGAAGATGTTCAAAACTCACCTAGATAAGGCCATGAACAACCTGAACTAATAGTGAAGTTGCTCCTGCTTTGAGCAAGAGGTGTGACTAGGTGACCTTCAGAGGTCCCTTTCAACCTCCTTTGTTCTACGGGTTTATGATTCTTTCAATTTTTAGTCTATTTCACCACTTTTTTCGTTAAAGTAACTGTGCTGAGAGTCTTATCCATAGACTCCTGTATATATGTGTGTGTAACTATAATTCTATATTGTACATTGTATATACATATATAAACTTAATACAGGAAAAATATCTTAGCTTGAGTTACTGATAACTCCCATAAATCTCATTAAATGCTTTTCTCCCAATTAATTTGTAATGACTGAATCACAGATAAATTGAGGAGCTTAAATTACATAGAAATTTGGATTATTCATGATTAATTATTAGAAATTCTGTTCTGAAATTGTAATTTGTAGCTATATAGGGAGAGTATAGAGTACTGAAGTCATCCTTCCCATGAGCGTAGGAACATACAAACTCTCTACTGGCACATGCAAATTGAATAATGAAAATAACTTTCAGCATTAACTAAGGACAGGACAGGGGTTATTCTCCTCAAGATGTGATAACATAACGTGGACTTTTAGGGCTTCATCTAACTTCAGGCATGTCAAATTTATACATAAATATTCTTTTAGATGAACTTCATTCCAAAAGTACCTATTTCATTTCATGGGTTAAAAAGTGAATTTAACCATGTTAAGGCAGCTGCAAATGTCTAACAACTCTTGGATGTCTAACATTGAGTGAGATTCAGCTCACAGCATGTAGTGTTTTGTAAGTTGTATTAATGGGAGTAAGTTTGTATTAGAATAAAATAAATTCAATAGCTTAAAAAAGTCACTGGATTAAAAAAGAACAAACAAAACATAGTGTAAAGATGTTTTGAACTTTATTCTGTCTTATATGCAGAGATGTAATGAGTAATTCAATAATTTTCTAGAAGGTTAATGTAAATCCTGTGAAGATAAAAACAGTGTATAAGGTGAAATGCTATTGGCATTAGAGCAGCCATTTAAACTCTTGGGCATGCTGCCATTCTAAACTAAATTCATCTTCCTGAGATATTTAGATATAGATTAGATATTTAACAAGTAAACCCACCACACGGCTTATAAGCATTTGAAAAGAAGGAAAGAAAAGAATATTCATTTTAAGATATTGGACTCCTTTCTAAGATATTTAAATGCTTCTTTGGGAGACAGCTGTGATTTCACAATTATATGAAAGTAGAGTTGTAAGGTCAGGAAAACAATAAAGAGGGTGTGAGAATCTGGTTGCTGCTTCAAAACAAAGGTAGGTGATATTATTACTTCGTTAACTTTCTACTTGATCATTGATTGGCTTTTGTTTCATACCAATCTGAACTGTTGTTTTCCACAAAATATTGCATATATAAAACTGGATGCTGAGAAAGCAGATCTATTTTCTCCAAAATAGCCAAAGATCTTTGAAAGAATGTGTGAAACTGATTTGAAAACACTTTCAAATAGCATTTGGGAAACCAGCTGAATTTAGTATATTTAAAAGAAGTCAGTTGCCTTGAGGAACATGTCTTTCCTAAATTCACAATATCATTTTAGAATCATAGAATCACAGAATGTTTTTGGTTGGAAGGGACCTTTAAATATCATCTAGTTCAACCTCCCTGCCATGGGCAGGGATAGCTTTCAATAGATCAGGTTGCTTAAAGCCCTGTCCAACCTGACCTTGAATGTTTCCAGGGATGGCACATCTACCACCTCTCTAGGCAATCTGTTCCAGTGTTTCACCACTTTCATCATAAAAAATGTCTTCCTTACTTTTAATCTGAATCTACCCTCTTTTAGTTTGAAACCATTGCCCCTTGTTGTATCGCTACAGGCCCTGTTAAAAAGTCTGTCCCCATCTTAGAAGCCCTCTTTAAATAGTGAAAGGCCACCATAAAGTCTCCCTGGAGCCTTCTCCAGGACAACAGCCCCAATTCTCTCAGCCTGTCCTCATAGGAGAGACATTCCATCCCTCTGATCATTTTTGTCGCCCTCCTCTGAACCTGTTCCAACATGGTCCATATCTCTCTTGCACTTAAACTCCAGAGCTGGACGCAGTACTCCAGGTGGTGTCTCACAAGAGTGGAGTAGAGGGGCAGAATCACTTCCCTTGAATTGTCGGCCAGACTGCTTTTTATGCAGCCCAGAATATGGTCGACTTTCTGGTCTGTGAGTGCACATTGCTGTCCACTTT
This sequence comes from Aramus guarauna, assembly GCA_013400195.1. Taxonomy (NCBI): domain Eukaryota; kingdom Metazoa; phylum Chordata; class Aves; order Gruiformes; family Aramidae; genus Aramus; species Aramus guarauna. Next base: position 14,543 of record VXBL01002753.1, on the reverse strand, counting down.
TTCATGCACACCCAATTTAGATGTAGTTTAATTCCACATAGAATTACAACGTGAGACAGTTCTGTTTACACAATCATTTAAAAACTTCTTTTATTAGACTGCGATCAAAACCTACTTTTGTAAGCTTCAAAAGCTCATACATTTAACTGCTGTTATTCTAAGTTGCACCTGTATTAAATATGTATATCTTCTGGACCTTTTTGAATATCTCCACCCATTTCTTGTTTGTCTTCTTTGTCATAACTATTAAAACATGTTTAATCATGTTTAATAACAAAGGAAATCAAAAGCACATGAACGAGTATTTATTGAATCAGATAGCTTTCAAAGGCACTTAAAATTTTTTTCCACCCACAAAATCGATATCGTTGAATGTATATATCATTTACTAGCGGTTCTGAGTGTCATGACAGATGCGCACCTTCAAGAAGTTGCAAAAAACCTCACTGCTGTTCAAGTAAGTTATTTATTTGTTCAGGAAAGTTGTTTATTTGTTAATGTTTTTGAAATGTATCAGAAATCGCTGCTTATTTCTTCATTTTGCCATAGAGCTGAAGAAAAAAATCTTGTCAAATTTGAACTTTTTCATGTAACAAGAAATAAATGTCTGGACTGACAACTTGTATGCCAAGTCTTTGATGCAATTTCAAATGGTCAAGTTATTAATAACCCCTGAGAATAGCAGCTTTTGAAAGAAATTAAGGAAGCACCTGAGCTCTAAAGCTGCTGACACCATTCCAAAATAACAATGTATATAGCTGTAACAGTAATTCAAACTGACCTCTGCTGCTTTGTGAGAGTTGCTAAGGCGACTTGTTCCTTGTAAAATCTTCTTTCTGACTTTTGGTGAAAGAATAATTATTCTTTAACTGGTTTAGTGTATCAGCCTTTTATAGGATCAGAAAGGTTAAGTCCTTTATGTTCTTCCCCTTGAATTTTGTTCAACTTCCACCAAGTCTCTTAGAAAGAGAGAAGGAGAGAGATTTGCAGGTCATAGGCTATAAAAACAGTCAATTTAGATATTTTCACCTTAAAAAGAAGAAAACAAGACAAAATTATTTTTTTATGCCTTAGATAACTAATTACACCAGTTTTGATAGGCTTCTATAGCTGTTTCAAAAATATACATGTAAAGAAATGTACTATTTCTTCAAGTCACAGAAACTATATTAGAAATTGCGACAAAAATTACTAAATCGATATTTTTTATATATTTTATATATATGTTCCTTACCTTCAGTGAACACAAAGAAGTGCCTTGCACCTGCAAAGCTGATTTTTTTTGCTTTTTTGCCTTTGATAAAAGAATAAGGTGACTCTAGTATTTACAGTGTCTTCTATAGTCACTTCTTAAGTAGTATACTATTTATTCTCCAAAGGAAAAACTGAATTTTGACATCTAGTATCATAAATATATCACTTTTATGTGGGTGAATTCTGTATTTAAGCTTGTATTTATGCTTCCAAAGTGATATATGAGCTCTTCAAAGACAAATTTTGGTGACCAGTGTCACCCAAACATTTCTGCTTAGAAAGTGAATGTATAAATATATGCATGTAGGTGTAAGAATTTCAAATTACCTAATTGCTTTTGGGAGAAAAATATCCTGCCAAAATTTTACCCTCTGACTCCTAACAGTGCTCCTGAACACAAGCAGATGAGCAAACATTAGATTTAGAAGCAGATGTTAATACTTGTGGATGGAAGCACAGAGTTTCAGTTCATACACTTACACATACATTACTGGAGACAGCACAACAATGTTTTCAGCTGTCATTCTGCATTTCAGGAATAAGAATATATGCAGGGACATAGATGCTAAACTAATATAAATTGCTATAAATCCACTGATTGCACTGCTAGTTTCCAAAAGAGTTGTCAGAAAATTCACCTCACAGCTGCATCTGAGCATAGGCAAAACAGATTATTGCCTGGGGCAGTGGATGGATGGAAGCAGCAGAAGTGCTACGCAGCTGCTGACATCTTTGCATACTCCAGTGCTCTGGAAACTTTGGCCAACCACTGCCTCTGCATTTAGATAAGGGAATGAGATATGCAGCTTTTATTAGAGATGGTTGTTCTTGCCTTTTCTTTATTTATTTTCATAGGGATCCATCCCAGCTCATAATTTTCTGAACAGGAGCATCCCAACCCCAGCTTCTGATTCTTGGGGCAGCACAATTTAGTTCTGTCTGTAACAGTGGGAAACTATTAGCAGTCTCTGAATCACCTGTTTAGCTGCTGAGTACTTTGACCTTTATCTATGATGTCAAAGCTGCCCCAAAAAAACCCCTTTGATATCATATATTTTCTACATTTCTGCTAAGAAAGGCAGGGAATGTTATCTATTCTTCTACTTACAGGATTTTCTCAGGAGAGTTAATCCCTCTGAAGACTGGTGTTACCATAGCCCAGCAATTAACACTTCATCGCTAAATGCTGGAATGTAGTCAGTATGTTACCACAAAAGTTATTCCAATTTTCAAGCGTGTTTCCAATTTTATAAGATTCTCCTTTCCTGATCTTTTTTTTTTACCGAAGCACTCGGTTTTCACAGACCTACTTTGTTTTCTTTCTGTTATTTCCTAGGACTGAACCTTCTCTGAACCTTCTCTATTTAATGTCATAGTATTGAAAAACTCTATGATATTATTTACACAGCCCCGAATCAAGTATGCATTTAAACACAGAGATGCATTTAGGCACTGGTGTAGTCCCACACAAACCTAAGAGATGTTAGATGATTGCTATGAAAAGTTTGTGGTTTTATGGCACCTTTGAGCTAGGTTGCTGAAAAAGATACAGTACAGAATTAAACAGAGGAAATTATTAAAATACTCAAGGTGTTTAATGTCTCAAATCCCAGATCTGTGAAACATTTTGGTACAGACTGCATGCCCTGGAGGCTGATGCTCAGTCAGCATCAGACTTTATTCTGTCAAGGTAATTATCCACGTGCTCTACAATACTGCCCAAATATGATTATTGTTACCTATGGACCATTTTGCCTAGGAATCAGTAAATGCTGTTATAGCAAAAATGTCAAAGGTTCTAAAAGAAATAGCATCTAGGGCAAAGTGGTCAGAAAAAAAAAAAGTATATTTGCAAATTTTTATTTTTTTTTCCTATTTCTAGGACAGCATTGTTAATACAAGCTTGTCTTTACATTCAAAGGACAGTAGCTCTGCTTTTCTTGAGTTACCCAAGGATTTCACAGTGCTCTAGATACATGCTGTGTTCATGCTATATCCTCATGTGAAAAATATCAGAAGTTAATCAAGCCCATGTGATTTCATGTGCAGATGATTTATTAATCCCTGTCCACATTCAAATAGAGGTGAAAGAGTTAACAATAAAAAGTTTTGTGAAAAGATTCAAAGTAAATAAAAAAAAATCTCAACTAATGCAAAGTGAAATGTAGATGTGGGACATGAACATTGATCACAACTAATTCACAGCAAATAAAAGAAGCAGGAAAAATCTTTGGCCCTCCAAACATGCATGAGTTAACATCTCTGTGGGGACCATATAATATTCTCAAGATTTTATATCCACATGTATAGGAGTTAGCAGGCTTTTAACCAAGTTGTTTAAGAAAAAAAGCAAGAATAAGGCTGGAGATCAGCATATAGTCAGCCATCGACCTCAGAAACCAGGTCAACACAGGCACATGCATTAGGATTCCCCCATCCAGCAGAGCTATTTTGCTTTCAATTTGCAATCACTCCAGATTCGATGTGAGCCACACAAAGAGAAGGAAAGCTGAAGACCTTCACAGGGCATGCAGTATTCATGCAGCCTTGGTGATGGATACACCCTGCAAGGGAGAATCTCCCTGCTTCAGCACATGCAGCTGAAGTACAATAGTCAGACAAGTGCAGACCTAGGAGCTGGGTAAAACAAATTTGAGGGTAACAAAGAGAATGAAGAACAAGAATCTATGTAGAATGTACAATATATAGAAAATTTGAATGTAATATGGACTTGTAGAGCAATGAAGAGGGAGCAAGGTGTGGAGCAACTTCACAAACAAGTAAAATAAACCTATGTAGATCCTAGAATGAAAAAAAAAAAAAAAAGAAGCCATCAATATCATATGCCTCTTAGTGGAGAACTCAGGATGTAGATGATTCACTGTATTCACTCCTCAGACTGAAGCCAGGGGCAGCAGAAGGATCAGCATAACACCAGAAAAATGGGTAGATATTGATTAACATTTTTTTGATATTTCTTAATTTTCCTACAATAAGTAGATCTGGACTAACAATAAATCTTTGTTTCGAATGTTAATATTTCACTTACACTAAGAATAAATCCTTGATTTTACATATATAAATGTACTGGGTTTTGCCAACAGCAAGATTTGGAGTATAACATGTAAGGAGTACCATAATCTCTAAGTTTTCACTTTTTACTGCTTAGTTAGACTAAATATTTTTATAAAGAAATAGTATGCTGAGTTATAGCATAAGTTTTTCAGAGAAAATAAAAGTTTACAGAGAACTTCTCGGCTGCAGTGCAGACTTAGTCTGTTGAGTTTCCTTTTCAGTAACAATAAGCCAGCAAGCTAGTGTCTTGATGCCTCATTTGCCAGCATGTGTTCTGATAACAGAAGCTGGAGACTGTCTCTAGGACATTTGCTGATGTCAGCATTCTTAACAGATGAAAGTTAATATTTATTAGAGTGATATTTGATCCTAATTAATGTCAACAAACACACAGAATGAAGAAACTAAAAGAGCAGATTAGTTTGATGTACAGCTTTACAAGTGCTCTTGGTTGTTATGTCTTCTGTCCATAAAGAGAGAAGAGAATCAAGGACTGCCAAGTCAAAAATGAAATGTTGCAATGAACACTAATGCTTCATTGTGGAGTAACCAACCATCTATCACACATCCTGACATTAAAGAATGACTGTGCTTGATAGTTTCATTCTCTGTATATTGTTTAACTCCAGTCCAGGCAAATTCATTACTGTCAGACAGACAGTCCTATCAAACATTTGGAAAGGGTGGACCTTCTTTCTGGTTTTGTCTTCAGCATTTGCAAAGATATATCAAAAGTCTAATTAAAAGTCTTTAAATAAAGATCTGCTAATTAAAATTTTTTTCAGGAAAAAGAAACAAGAACCATTACTAAGGAAAACACATTTTAGAATTGTTCACTAATATGATGAAGACAGGGACAGATTTGTTCTTGTGGCTAAGTTCTAAATAAGTTTATCTCTTACATTTTTTGGTTGATTATACTTCTATAAAATGTTGCCAGGAAGGAATGCCTGTAGTATGAAATGATGTAAAACTGACAAATTATCCTGAGGGGTTCTCATATCCCAGATTTTGCTCCTTATTACTTCTATTAAACCTGTACTTATTCTCAAGGTAAGAGAAGATACCTCTTAGGAAAGGAAGAGCTTCTACCACTTGATATAGATAGAACCAAGAGACTGAAGTTTATTTGATAAATGCAATTTATCTACTACTTCCTGAAATTTCACTTTTTATCTCCTGTCCTTAGCTTTTCTTAGTTCCTTCTAACTGGATATTAATAGAAATGTTGAAATAAAATTCCACAGCAATTATATTTGCATGAAGACTAGATCGAATTATACATCTTCACATGGGCCTGAAGTAGTACCCTCCATCTCTACATTATTTTATTTTGTTTTTTGAAAAATATTTAATCTATATTTTAAATCAGTATTTTTTGTTTGGTGTTGTTTGGGCTGTTTTTTGTCTTGAAATAGAATTCCAGAAAACTACTACGATAGAAGTCTTTTAATTATTCAATTTCTTCACAGTGTTTTTTTGCTGAAAAGCTGAAAGTTCTTATTTTTTAAAATCAGAGTGGTGGTCTGTGGCTCTTGAACCGGATGTGGCTCAGAATTAGTCAAGTCCCATAGTGTCTCATGTGACTAGCATGACATGTTTAGGGAAATATGTTGGACAAAATTAGCCTTCAGAGCCTAGCAAATCTGATGTTGAGTCACTGTGCGGTGGGTTGACCTTGGCCGGACACTAGGTGCCCACCAAATCGCTTGATCACTCCCCTCCTCAGCAGGACAGGGAGAGGAGAAAATAAGATGGAAAAAAAAGTCATGGGTCACAAGGCAGTTTAATAAAGCAAAAGGCTGCACACAGGAAAAAAGGAAACCAAAAGATTTATTCTCTACTTCCCATCAGCAGGCAATGTCTAGCCACTTCCTGGGAAGCAGGGCTTCAGTACATGTAGTGGTTGTTCTGGAAGACAGATGCAATAAAAACAAATGCCCCCCCTTTCTCCTCCTTTCTCTCAGCTTCTTATTCTAGGCAGACATCATATGGTATGGAACATCCCTTTGGGTCAGTTGTCCTGGCTGTGTCCCCTCCCAAGATCTTGTCCACCTCCAGTGTACTGGTGAGGGAGAATTGATGAGAATTTAGCTTTTGGTGTTCTATATTAAAGTGGTTTTATTCTTATCTGTTCATTTATGCCTGTAGGAGTAGCAGGAAAAAAAATGGGTTAAACAGGACGGTTCAAAGGGCCATAAGATGAAAAATCCACCCTCCTATCTGGAATTAATAGAATATATATACCACCAGTAACAAAAGTAAATTATCTATTTTACTTATAACACCACAAACATTGTTCATGGAATATCAATAGGTATTCTTGTAAATATAGCACTCCAGAACATATTAATCAAGTGGAGAATCAGTGGTGCTTAGTGCAAGGTAATATAGTTACAGACAAAGCTGATATAGCGAAGCCCATGACTCTAAGAACGAAATTCAACAACTGAGATGGGGATTTTTATAGTGCAGTATGCAACACTGGACAAGGTTGACCAAATGTTTATGTTAAAGTTGAATATTTGTGTGAATTTATGCCATCTTAGACAAATACTTACACAAGTAAATAGATTCCTCAGATAGTTGAATACAGAGTATGTCTTATAGACCTCAGATTCAGGCCCTTGTGGGCTTTTAATCTTTCACAGGAAGCCAAGAAAAATTTAAGTGTTTCAGCAAAGTTTAATCTGCTTTATTGATTGTTCATTCTTGTAAATTCAAAGACAAAGTCAATGAAGAAATTTATTATGCCAATCAGAATAGCTGAAAAAAATTTTGCATCAATGTCTGTGAAATGAATCCATCATTTTTCTACATTCTGATAAAGGTTAGTCTGCAGTTAATGTCATGCATTCAGCTATTAAAGTTGGATAATTTAATTTTAATATTATTCTGAAAAGTGAGGACATAACAATATTATCTAGCAATCTGTATTCAGTAAGTGTATAAATAGAACATATACTACAAGGTCAGTCTAGCTTTAGATAATGTAATTTGCTACTGAAAAAGTTACAAATATTAAAAGTTAGGTATTCTGAAGGGATCAGCATTCAGAATCATTCTCATTCTCATTCAAAACATAGCAGTCAGTATAACAAATCATAAACCATGTATATGCAACATTTATTTTTCTACTTTCTTTTCCACTGTTCCTGAAACCTATCATCAGAGCTGTATTCATTAAGTCAGATAGCCCTTTAGCTCCAGCAGACTACCAATATCAAGATTACACTTTTATGCATGATAATTTTTTCCCACCAGTACTGATTGTAGGGAAATGAATGCAATTTTCATTTCTGGAACTGAAAACAAGTGAAAGCTGAATGTTCAATAATGTAGATAAGGTGGTGGGTCGTGTCCCTTCCCCCCCTTTTTTTTTCTTTAAACAGATGTCAGAACATAATTGCATAATGGGTGCAAGAAAAAAATTACATCCGCATGATTTGCTAAATGCTCACAAGTTTGTTTCTGTGCCTGTGGATTATTTTGACCTATGATAATTTAGAAAGCGTGATTAAGAATTAAATCTTCATATCTACTTGTTTAGGAAAGCCTTCAATAGTGTAGAACTAAGCTGACATACCATTGGACCTGTGAGGACCAACGAAAATTACAAGTCCAACACAGATGTGGAATGACTTGTGCTGCTACCTAATTTCATTTAAGATACCGGATGCCCAAACAATCACTCTCTTTTTTCCTAAGAACAGTTTGGTAACCAAATCTACCCCACTCCGCATGAAAGCTCAGTCATGTTCAGAGATATTTAGAAATAAAGGTGCAATGTAGAACTTGTGCATATGTTCCTGGGTATTTTAACCATTTTAAGACAATTTCTGAAACTCTGCAAAAGGCGGAAGTAAGGTATCTAGATACCTAATTGTGGAGTCATCTAACCAGTTGATCTGATGGAATTTGAGTTAACTGACTTGCAGTATAGAGATTAAGATTAAGTCATCATTTAGAATTCAATTCTCTGAATGGATAATGTTAATAAAAGTCTTCAGATTACTGTTAGAAATATTCTACATTACGGATTATATTGATTTTTTTAAAAATGTAGTTAAAATACTGGAATACTGTCTTTCCTAACAAGTTGAGGCTTACAGCTGATATCTAGATTAACAATGTAATGACAATGGAAGAACCCCAGATTGCAAAGGAGGCAAGAAGAGTCTAGGCAAACAGTAACAATTGGGAAAAGTCAATGAATCAAAGAGAAAAAAGCCTTCAATATGAGCAAGTGGAGGAAACCACCACTTTCGACATTTGGAAACTGTGCTCGTTAGACTGCTTCTGAATGTTCAACTGACATGATTATTTAAACCAAAATGATTTTTTAAATTAAAATATACCGTTCTGACTATTTTCTCAATATAAATTTTCAGTGGAACTTTAAAGAAATCTTCCAATTCCATCATGCTCTAAAAGAATAAGCAGAGTAATTTGTTATAGTATCTCAAATCTAAAACTAGAAAAGTTATGAACAAATTCTAGAAGTACATTATATGACACTGAACACAATTATGTATGACGAACAGCTAAAAATTATATTTAAACTTCACCAAAATAACCATATACAAATATATATACAAAATAACTACTGCAATGCTACAACTGCTCCACAACTACTATTAACTGAAAAGTCCGTATTATCACTTTAAATGTTCTATTCTGAGTAAAATCCAATTAAATTCTATGACTCCTTTGTATAGAGCAGTCTGTTGTCAGGAAGTCCATATGCAGGATCAGTTTTATAGGAATCCCTACACAAGAAAAATTACCTACTTCACTTACATTTTGAAAAATTATTGCTGCTAAATTGGAAAGAGGTGGGTCTGATGGGTCGGACTGTTAGATGGATAAGGAATAGGCTGGATGGCTGTATTCATAGAGTTACAGTCAACAGCTCTGTGTCCAAGTGGAAACTAGTAATGAGTGGTATCCATCAAGGGTCTGCACTGGCACCAATACTCTTTAATATCTTTATCAATGACATAGACAGTATCGATACAGGCTAGAAGATGAATGGATTGAGAACAGCCCTGCAGAAAAGGACTTGCAGATACCATTGGATGAAAAATTGGACATGAGCCAGTAATGTCCACTTGCAGCCCAGAAGACCAATCGTATCCTGGACTGCATAAAAAAAAGCATGCCCTGACTTTCCCCTTCTACTCCACTACACTCCACTCTTGTGAGACCTGACCTGGAGTACTGCATCCAGCTCTGGGGCTCCCAGTACAAGACAGACATGGACCTGTTAGAGCGCATCCAGAGGGCCACAAAAATAATCAGAGGGCTGGAATACCTCTCCTGTGAAGAAAGGCTGAGAGAGTTGGGGCTGTTCAGCCTGCAGAAGAGAAGGCTCCAGAGAGACTTGATTGTGCCCTTTCAATACTCAAAGGGGTCTTTTAGTAAGATGGACAGAGGCTTTTTACCAAGGTCTGCAGTGACAGGACAAGAGGAAATGGTTTTAAATTGAAAGGGGGTAGGTTCCAACTGGATAAAGAAAGCAATTTTTGTGATGAAAGTGGTGAGGCACTGGAACAGGTTGACTAGAGAAGTGGGTGCCCCATCATTGGAAGTGTTCAAAGTTCCTAGATCTAGGTACCTTACTTAGTACTATCATGTCATAGCTGAAGACAAATAAATGTTTGTTGATAAGTTCAGTGTAGAATAAAATAGCATCCCAGAACAGTATTTGCCATGCTTATAGGAACCACTGAGTCCTGGCTGCCTGTAAGGGCAGGGAGCCAGGAGTTGAGGGAGAGGGAGGGCTGGCATGGCAGTTCCATGGTTTCCAGCCAGGAGAGCAAGAATCACCGAATCACAGAATCACAAAATCACAGAGTCACAGAACAGTAGGGGTTTGAAGGGACCTCTGGACATCATCTAGTCCAATCCCCCTGCTAAAGCAGGATCACCTAGAGCAGGATGCACAGGATCACGTCCAGGTGGGTTTTGAATATCTCCAGAGAAGGAGACTCCATAACCTCTCTGAGCAGCCTGTTCCAGTGCTCTGTCATTTTTCCTCATATTGAGATGGAGCTTCCTGTGTTCCAGTTTGTGCCCGTTGGCCCTTGTCCCGTCACTGGGCACCATTGACAAAAGTCTGGCCCCGTCTGCTTGACATGCACCCTTTAGGTATTTATAAGCATTAATAAGATCCCCTCTCAGTCCTCTCTTCTCCAGGCTAAACAGACCCAGATCTCTCAGCCTTTCCTCATATGAGAGATGCTCCAGTCCCCTCATCATCCTCATAGTCCTCCACTGGCATCTCTTCAGCAGTTCTGTCTTTCTTGAACTGGGGAGCCCAGAACTGGAGACAGTACTCTAGATGTGGCCTCACCAGGGCAGAGTAGAGGGTGCGGATAACCTCCCTCGACCTGCTGGCCATGCTCTTCTTAATGCACCTGAGGATACTATTGGCCTTCTTGTCCACAAGGGCACACTGCTGGCTCATGGAGAGCTTCTTGTCCACCAGGACTCCCAGGTCCTTCTCTGCAGCACTGCTTAAGCAAGGCTGTGATGGGGACAATGACTGGGGTCCCCCACAGCCTGGTGATCACCACATAGGTCCATAATGATTAGACAGGTCTGGGGTGAAGCCAGGTGGTCAGTTCATGGTTAAAAATCAGTGAGGCAGGTGGCCAGGCAGATGCATGATTGCAATATAGTACAGGCTAGGAAAAAGGGTGAGGTTCTCACAATAGATGCAGCTTTCAAGCAAAGCAGGTGAGACTCTGATGGGTCTTTTCACATATCTTTCCCAATGCCTTGATCTAAGATTATATAGCTGAACCATATCAGAATTGATTTGGAGCACAGGAAGCCCTATGAGAAGGAGAGGGAAAGAATCTGCAAAACCTAGTGATATGCTTAGTTCTTCCTTTAGACCTATCAGTTCTTCCTTTAACACTGCTTTCTACAATGATGTCAGCCTTCCACATTCCATTACTGCATTTTCAAACTAACTCAGGCTTTTATGAAACCCATGAGTAAAATTCCACCACAACTGTCTAAAAGACTAAAATGTTGAAATGTCTAAGAAACTCACTTCTATGAAAGTGCCTACAAATACCACACAAACTGCAGCAGTACACTCAGTCCACAACCTGTTGGCTCAGCTGCTGGTGTCTCACTGTCCTTAAGGCTGATTGGTGTGCATCTTTAATAATCTATCTCATTTTAAGATTGCAATCTTCCTAATCAAGAGCAATCCTTTAGATTTCTTGTTCCCTACCACAAGGAAATGTTTTTCTATGACAAAAAAAACCCAGTAAATAAGCATTACTATATAATCTGAGGGTGGAAAAAATATATTTCAGAGCAGTGTTTGAGATCATAAGCGCAAAAAAACCCAGAGATGCAGAAGCCAGGGTTCTGGATGACATATGTCTGGAATTCTCTGGGGTCTGCTTAGTAGTTTAACCAAACAGATAAGCTTATGTAGAACATTTTGGGTATTTTTGAAAACAAACAAACAAACAAACCTAAACAAAACAAAAAAACCCCAAACAAACAAACAAACAAACAAAACCACTTAAGGCTCAAAATTTTCAACTTAAGAAATGCCTCCCAGATTGAATGTTTGCAGTATTGCTTAATTAGCTGGACCTGTTGAGCAGTCAGATCTGATATGGATTGCTGGTCTGGACAGATATAGTCTGGCAATGAGAAAATTACAAGATTTTTGCAAGAGAGATGAAGAACTAGGAACTACTGCCTACAGATGTTATTTCTGAACACTGAGTCTTCATTTTCACAGAGTCAAGGAATGGCTGAGGTTGGAAGGGACCTCTGGAGATCACCTGGTCCAAATCCCCTGCTCAAGCAGCACCACCTAGAGCTGGTGGCACAAGACTGCATCTAGATGCCTTTTGAATATTTCCAATGATAGAGACTGCACAACCTCTCTGGGCACTCTGTCCCAGTGCTCAGTCACCCTCACAGTAAAAAAAAAAAAATGTTTCCTGATGTTCAGATGGACCATTCCATGTTTCAGTTTGTGCCCATTGCCTCTTGTCCTGTCACCACTGACAAGAGCCTGGCTCCTTCCTCTTAGCACTCTCCCTTCAGGTATTTATATGCAATGATAAGAGCCCCCCTGAGCCTTCCCTTCTCAGCTAGACAGTCCCAACTCTCTCAGTCTTTCCTCAAAGGAAATATGCTCTAGTCCATTCATCATCCTAGTGGCCCTGTGTAGAGCTATCTCCATTATGTCTCTCCTGTTTTGGTGAACCCACAACTGGACACAGCACTCCAGGGATGACCTTAGTAGTGCTGAGTAGAGGGAAAGGATCACCTTCATTGCCCCAGTACAAGAAAGACATGGAGCTGTTGGAGAGAGTCCAGAGGAGGGCAATGAAGTTGATGAGATGGCTGGAGCACCTCTCCTATAAGGACAGGCTGAGAGAGTTGGGGTTGTTCAGCCAGCAGAAGATAAGGCTCTGGGGAGACCTTATAGCAGCCTTCCAGTACGTGAAGGGGCCTACAGGAAAGACAGAGAGGGACTGTTTGTCAGGGAGTGTAGTGATAGGACAAGGGGTAATGAGTTTAAGTTCAAAGAGGGTTGATTTAGATTAGATGTTAGAAAGAAATTCTTTGCTGTGAGAGTGGTGAGTCATTGAAACAGGTTGCCCAGAGAAGCTGTGGAGGCTTCATCCCTGGAAGTGTTCAAGGCCAGGTTGGATGGGCCTTTGGGCAACCTGGTCTAGTGGAGGGTGTCCCTGCCCATGGCAGGGGGAGCTGGAACTAGATGATCCCTGAGGTCCCTTCCAACCCAAAACATTCTATGACCTACTGGCAACACTAGTGCCATAAGAAAGTAGCAATAAAATGGACAGTCATGTCAAATTGTGTGTCAGGGTACAAATGAAAATGCATATATAAATGCATATAAATATATATAATTATAAAGTTCAACATGAATTTTTTTGTTTGCTTCATTGTTATGCTAGAGGGGTTTTTTCCCACTAGAACTTAATATGTCCTTTGTGCTATGGGAAGAAAGTCAATAGAACTTTGGAAATGACTCCTAGTAAAATAGAGCAGATTATTTTCAAACTGCTGGGAATCAGAGCTGGTTCTCCTGATACCAAAGTCATTGG
>VXBL01002749.1:1640367-1665815 GCA_013400195.1 Aramus guarauna | reverse complement strand
CACCCCCTCCTTGTCTACCCTGCTTATCCTTCCTAAAAAGCTTGTACCCTTCCATGCCAACACTCCAGTCATAGGAGCTATCCCACCATGTGTCTGTAATGCCAGTAAGGTTATACCTACACTTTGCCTCTTATGAATTCCATGTCAATGCCAAAACGGGAGAGGTGAGAGAATGCATCTAGTGTTTCACACCAATGTCCATGGTAACATAAATACAGACGGAATACGTGCTTTAACTGTGAAAGCTGCCGCTTTATATACAACACTGAAGAAAACCAATTTTGTTGTCATCCTCTAACTTATCAAAATGACTCAGAATTAGTGGCAGCAGATATTGTCAAAACTTTTTAATGTTCATGACTAGACTCCTTTTGCCATTCAAAAAGGTTTTCCTTATGCTTCTCAAAGGAAAAAAAAATGCTCTACAAACATTTTGGACTGAAACCCAGCCTGTTTTGTTCCCTTAGCTTCACCTAACCGACTTTTTTCTTCCCCAACTTCCCCTGCTCTCCCAAGCAAAGGTTTCCATATCATCTGCTACCAGCTACCATATTTTGCCATTTTTCGTGGCATAGAAAATTCCTTTTTTTGACAAATGAAAATGACAAAAGACCACAAAATATCACTTAGTCATAACTACCCTATTAAACACAAAAGCAATAGATTTGGTATAATACTTTCAATCAACATATATCTGACTGCCTTAAATTCCTTCTCCCCAAACCACATTAATTTATCATTTATCTTCTCCTTACCTTCTTACATGGATACTTATTCCAGAGGTAGGCTTGCTTATAACCTGTTTTAAATATACTATTTCCAAAGTAACATAAACTTAATTCAGGAATAACATTTTAATTGCGCATAACAAAGAAACAAACAAACACTTTCCCTTCAGGGATTATACAGGCTTTTTTTTTTGTGGCCATCGTCTCTTACCAACAAATTCCTGAAAAAAAGACTAAGAAAGTAAGCAAGCCATACAATTTCTTGATAAAGGTACAAAAACAGAGTTCAAGAAGCCTGACATCTATTCTTACTCCTGCCACAGACTTCCTCTCCTACAGCATCTACAGCTAAAAACTCTGCTCTATAAAATTCTGTGTACTCATGGCTGTACACACAGTGATCACAGTTACAATAGCAAAGGTACACCTATATATACCAATAGCTATGAGAAATCCAATCTACTCTTACTATAAAAAGCATAGTATAATTTATGTAAAAACCAGCGATTATTGAAACATTTATTCCCCATGCTACTATTTTTAATTTCCTATTTATAACAATTACTTTTAATCACATTTCTGCTGTGCTAGAGTAAGTCTTTTCATCCTCAAAAGGCTCTAAAGAAGAGAATCCCAGGAAATTCTGACAAGCACACTCCATGATTAAAAGCAGAATATGTAGACAAACCCTTCAGCTTATTGCACTCAAAGAGAATCTCAGGAGTGGGGATATACCTCCTCTCTAAGACACAAGAATCAGTTTGAGGATCAATATCATCAAGCACCAGCTCTTGAGGTGAATCTACCATTAGACTTTAAGTAGCACGTTTCAAAGAGTAACAGAAGAGAGACTGATGACATTGTATAACTACATTTATGTATGCTCTTCCTGCAGAAACCTATGTGCACATGTTACAATGGTTTTCAGGTCTCCAATAAGATGATGTTCAAATCCTTTGCATGGGCAAATAACCACTACACAAAATTTTAGGCTTCCAGAACTATTGGGTTCCTTGAATTTCTCTTTCCTCCGATCCTCAGTTCCACTGAAGTTTGCATGTTCAGCACTCAAGCATGTGAAAAGCAAGAACATTTTTTTCTTTGCTGTTTTCACGTCTTTCATGGAAGATGGGGGAGAAAAAGAAAACTTAGATATTAATAAATTTCTGAAAATTGGCCTTTCCTTTTTGACCCTTTACTACCTTTTCTGTTAGGAAATACTGCGAGGTACGTCCTTCAGGACAAGGATTGTGAACAACTGTCCAGCTAACATCCTGAGGTCAGCCTGTTCCTCACCTAGGATTTCAGCAAATCATACTTGAGCTCTGAGTTTATCTCATTTTCTCTGGTCGTCTCCTTTTAGTCCTGTATTATTTCCAGATTCTGTTTAGAGAACATTTCCTGTAGCCCAGCCCCAGTCTCTCTTCCAGTGAGATGTAGACTTTTTTCTTCTTTGGAGTTCCACCTTGGCCTTCATTTTCAAAAAGCCTCCAAGCTCCTAATTAGGTATACAATGTTGGCAGCCAGAATTTCAAAAAAGCCATGCACTCTTAAGTCCTGAGCTTCTGAAAATTGTGCCATCAGCTTCACACTAGCAGATACTACATCCTTAGGATTTTTTTATTTTTTATTTTTTTTTTAAAATCTAGTCCTTATTTTAGTATCAAAATACCAATACTATTGGACAACAGAGCTACTGTGATCTTTCAGGTATTTATGCAAATGCATGCATTAACTTTATGAAATCTAGGAAGAGTTTTATTCTACCTGCATCCTTTTTTATACCATTAGCTATAGAGCCTGAACTTAACACTCTCTGCTGAAGCAACAGAATCAAAGCTGTGTGCAGTAATCACTCCTGGGATAACATGAATGTAGGCTTGATAACAGACAAAACACAGAGGCATTAGGATAGAGAGAGACCAATAATTAGACTTTAACTAAGAATGCAGAATATGTTAAAAGAGCAAGACATCTGCTTGAAGTAAAAATGGAACATACTAATAAGAAATCTTCTAGGAGAGAGGGATAATCAGAAGGCAAAAAAAAAAAGAGGATTATATTGTCCTAGTAGATTTTAACATCGCTTCAGAATTTATTGTAACCTAAAAACCAAATACTGTATTCTAGCTGACTGATAAATCCTCGTTTGCTTTGATAAGGAAGACGTGGCACTGCAGCATCTGTTTCTTGAAGAAAAAAAAAAAAAAAAAAAAAAAAAAAAAATTCAAAAATAAAAAAAATAACAAAAAAAAAAAAAAGAATTGCTAAATTAATAAAGTTACCAAAAAGACACAGTACTATTTTTCACTAGCTAAATGAGCTCAATGGAGTGATGCAGTAGTACTTGTTCAGTGCCTACTTTTGAGTAACAGAGAAGCAAAACACTAGTATACTAGTACTGCACATAAATGCATACTGCTTGGCTCCAAATAGGAACAAAAAGCAGGTTCACATCTAAAAGGAGTTTGTTGTGCACTGTACCACTACCAAAATGCATGCAGAGTGCTCCCTTGCAAAATAAGAAGGTTCATCTACCTTACTGGTGAACCAGCTACTGCATGGCAGTCTGCAATGTAAGAAAAAATCCAAACCAGTAGTATTTCAAGATGGATAGTTCCCACAAACAATTGCATTTTGCACTATTCATACAAGAAAAATCAACTGCTATTGCTCCTGTGGGGTATAACAAGAGGAGTCTCAAGGCTTGGATGGCTTAGCTGAAGAAGCTAGATGAGATTTGGTTAGTGATGACTTCACGCTGATCCAGAGGTATTGTGGAGACATAACAAATAGCCTGACATTTGATAATGCTGATGCATCTTGTCGCAGTAGACCCCTACAGAGCTAACAGTACACTATTTCTTTATTAGATTGGATATCTGTGGAGAAGAAATTGTTGCCTGTCATGTTTATCAGCGATAAACAACCACCACTGTATGTGCTTGAAATTAACATAGCAACGCAGGGCTGATTAATTAGCAATTTTGGGCTTCAGCCGGGAAAGGGGGGTTGACCTTACTGGTGCCAATTAGAATTTGCTGTTCTGCAGAGTGGTTAAATTTATATACGTCTGATCAGGGGGACCTCAGACACTGTGGGAAGCAGATCTCTGACATGCTCCTGGACTTGCCAGTGGTAATCCATAACAAAAAAAAAAAAAAAAAAAAAAAAGGTATTCTGTTTATTGGTCTCCCACCTACACAGGTTATACAAATCCATTTCCACTTTGTGTTCCTATCTATCAAACAAGAATAATTCCTACCCACTGGTGAATAGTAAAGTTTAATTAACATTTATAAACTAAAGCCTAATATTCATGTGGAATTAAACAGAGAAAGAACTAATATTGAAGAGAACATACAATTCAAAACAAAGCTGAATGTAAAATGTAGGGCATATAGACATGAATCTTATTTTCCACTTATGCATGGAGAATTTAAAGTACGTTTTTAGTCTGCCATTTGTCTAGAGGAGGACAAATACCATGCAGCTTTAAATACATACAAGTTTTTAAAATAGGTATCTGTGAGACCAGCTGGCATGTTGTTCAAGACAGAATACAGTAGCCCTCTCTACTCTTTTATATCACTTTATTTCTCCATCTTCTGTTTCCATACCATGTGATTTTCTGTTTCTTTTCCCCACGGTCTGTATTGGTATATCTGCTTGACCAGCTCAGAAAGCTTCGCTCAAGTCCACCACGTTCCAGAGGGCTGGGCCAAATGGGTTCGACTATTTCTGGTGACCTCATGTGAGAAACATGCACAATAACTAACCAGCGTTCCCAGGTTTTGAACATGAACATGTCAGGATAGATACGAAATACAAAATCAAAGGAACTAAATGCAGGATGTAAGTTGCTAACTGTTGCTTAGCAACACTTCACTGATGTCACACAAATCATGACCTTAGCATCAGAGTCAACACCATTCACGCAGATATCTGCAAACAGATCATCTGATATGGCAGGAAACAAAAAAAAACCCATAACCATTTTATGCCAGCTTGAACATGCACTGTAGATGCTCTGATGCCACTTACGGGCAAGGAGCACGTTTGCCTCCTGATAAGCTCTAAGAATTCATATGGTAATTAAAGGAATAATCTTCTTAAATTAATAAATTCTGACCTCGAAGAAAGAAACAGCGGCTGGAGTGAAATAATTAGGCCATGACTCAATCAGATTTGCATGGCAGATATTAGAATTCTATTAAGAAGCAAACTTGGACAAGGTAGACAATAAACTGTTTACCTCCTTATGCATCAAGTCTACTTTTTTCTATTTCCCATGCAGTATTTATTTCTCATATTCTGTAATTTTACCCTTTAATTATATTTATGAACATATTAAGTTAGAGTGCAAACATTTTTTCTTTCAAGAGAATTTCATAGCCTGGTTCCTTCATTAAAAAGCAAAACTCAAAAACCTTTGAGATATAAAAGCCAAACTAAATTTCTTAGTAAGACAAAAAAAGCTTAAATATTTCATATCAAATGTCCTACATATATATATATATATGTTCTAATTCTTTTGAAAAACATTTAATCACAATAAATTTTGTCTTTTTCCCTTCAACTGAAAAGAATTTATTTCATTCGATGTCAAATTCTTTTTTTGTTTGAAAATTAAAACAGAAGGCCAAATTTCATCCTGTATTGCAGACCTTTGAGTGTGGAAAGGACTTTATCAAGTTGTAAAAAAATTCTTCTTAAGGCAGCCACCCCAAAAGAGTGTTCTTGTCATTAGGCTAAAGCAATTCCAGGATGCTGCTGAACAGACCTTAACACAACAAGCTATGGAAGAGTCATTAATATAAAATGCTCTCCACCCTCCACCTCTGGGTTTTCTAAATCAAACCCCTAACTTTCTCCTCCATATCCTTCAGAGACGTGTACCCAAAACTGAAAAGCTATCCTCTTCCCACCAACCTGCTCCCACTCATAATTAAAAAAAAAAAAAGTTCCTGGTTTCCTCAATATTAAAAGTCAAAGCCATTGGCCCACACTAATCCTAAGCTTCAGTCTAGCCATCTGCAGCCAAAACTTACAGAACAAACAAAAAAACCAAACCAAACCAAACAAACAAAAGGATCTTCCATCCTTTTTACAAGTCCTAATGCTTACACAGACATTAGTGTACCCTGCCGCAGAGTTTATACACGGAACCTAAATGATCCCTTCTGGTCTTGGATTTTTTCCTAGTTTTCCAGCCTAGGCAGAAACCAACAAGAAAGTTATTTGATAAAAGCTTCCTTAAATATTTATTTCCTGAACTTTGATTCTGACCCAGCACAAGTCTTCCCTTATAAATACTTCAGCTATCCAAAAGCACTAAAACAAGAATCTGTCTCCAATCAAGCATGTGGCAGAAGTCGACTATTTAGTTGCCGTAATATATAAAATGAAAAACTTGGAGCAGCTGCTCCATAGCTGGAACACAGGCTTCAGCAGATATTAATGACAAAACAGCAATTTTTGAGTAGTGTTAGCTACAGTCAGCCAAATTTAAAAGGCTAGCCTTAGGATGGCAGCTTAGGAAAAAAGGAGCTATCCATGACAGTATTGCAACAGGAAAAATCTTATCAGCTTGATGGCTATTTCTAGTAGAATAATTATTTAAGTATAATGGGTTTACAGGATTTTCATGGAGCCTGCTGCCAAAAAAGACAGAGTAAGGTTTGCCAGAATATCTTTTAAAATATCACAGACCACTAAAGTTACACAAAGATAACTCATGTTAAATGCCGTAACTGTGGTTAGATCAAAGTATGTCAGCCCTCAACAAAATCAGCACTTATGGGCCAGAGCAGAGAGTGAGAGACCAAAACTCCACCAGTGCCCAAGGCCCCACAATGGTAAGGAACTGATTTGATGAGACATACTCAAATGGGCTTGGAGGCAAATCACACTCTGTACTGTAGAGGAAGCTCATTCTTAAGTGTCTACCAAACTGATCTGAGAATAATAAATAAATAAATAAAATCCAAACACCTCTTCCCCTACCTGCCAATCCAGAGGTCATTAGCAATCTGAGGGTATGACACAAGGTCCTCCAGCTAGACGTATAGAGAGAGGATCCATACCAATGGTTTACCCATTCCTCTTCTTACTCTGCACATGAAATGAGAGCAAAACCTTCATCCATTTCTCCAGGGTACACCTTCCCAAGATAAACTGGGGAAATGTTAATTTCTTGAACCATAAAGGGTAACCATCTCAAGTCCTGATGCACTAAAAGTGATGACACACTGTTTTACTGCAAGTGCTATGAGCATGCTGAAAGCAATGTGTTTAATTTATAACAATAGAACATTTTGTAGAAGTTGTGTCCCTACAAAATAATAGAACAAAGAATAAGAAAAATAAAAAGACATACAGAGAATAATGGAATCGTGAGCAACAAACACAATGTAAGACTTTAAAAAAAAAAACACAAACCGACAAAAACCTGCTGATGAACAGGACAATTATTACAGCCTAGATGGCTTTCATACACATGTAGAACAACTTAATAATGAATCCTAAATGTTTAGTTGAAAAACTATTTCACATTGGCTAAAATAAAAACAAGTTCTGTGCACTGATTCACCATCAATGGGGAACACCATTCACAGCAGCCTGCCCCTTCAGTCCTTGGAGGGATCAAACTGGAACCCAAAGGTCTCTACAATAGGAAGACTTTTAAATCAAGTTTATTAGATCAAAGTCACTCCCTGGAACTCTGTCACTCACAACTGTTTTTACAAGATTATACTACATGAAATAAGAAACATGGAACATGAGAAAAACAAACCTAATAACTCTGAATTTATTTACAGTCAGCTGCAATGAATGCATGCTTTGATTTGCAATAGCGTGTCCGCTCAGGACTAAAGAATCCCATATACATCTTACCCTTCAGAAGCGCCAAGCAAGGACTATCAGAAAGTCCACTACTTTAACTTGGTACTGCTCGAAAAGTCAATCAAAGCCACTACTGTGTTCCAAGGAGAATCTGAGGAAATTGGGAGTTGCTAGCAAGTACAAGAGCTTTGGTCTCTGCACTCGGACTGGCGTTGTTTCAAGTATTTAGTGGTTTCTCTGATGTTTGTGCCGATTTGAACACAAGTCCTCTACGACCAAGGTTACCGGTGGGCACAGAGCCCTTAGGACATCTATAGGAGGAATTAAGATTTTTATGCAAATTCCAGTCCAGTTAATTTCATTTAAAGAATAATTCTTGCATCTTTTGGCTTCACATCTGAAAAAAAATACATTATTGCTTTGTTTCCTGTCAGATGTGACTGAATGCCGTTCTTGAATGATGCAATCTCTTGGAGTACAATATGTTAACTTAATTTGCAAAAGCGAAACCAAGTTTCTTATGCCACTTAAAGTCCTGATGATAATATATAACCATCTTTGGCAATCTGACTAACAGCTGTCACAGAAGTACCTTTAGTATGAAAAGTGCTATGCAAACAGAAGACATGTAACTATCATAATATGTCTCTAATTTGCATGTTTCACTTGAACCGACTGTAAAAGTACCTGATGAACAGTTTATTCTGAAGCCTTTAGAAAAAAAAAAAAAAAAATCTGATCTACTACAGGGGAGTTGTCCATCAAAAATCTGAATCATGTTTTCAAAGAAAAAAGCCCAGAACAGGCAATTAGACTGTACGTAGTCTATTGACAAAGGAAAAAAGAGCGTTGCCAATACCAACAGTTCTACAGCAGCTAACACAGTACCTGGTGATTTTCATCAGGTTCAGGCTTCTGAAATCAGGACTCTAATAAAAACAAATCCAACTTGAGATGAGGTTTAGCTACAGGCCAGTGATGTGGAGTGAGCTTGAAAATTTAATGCAAGCATACCTTGATGCTTAAACACAGGAATAAGTAAAACAGTATTACCATTTTAGTAAGAATCTCAGGGTTTATTCTCAAGTCATTAACACTTGGAGTTGGAAACTGTTATTTGTTATATACTATGCATATGAATATAAAGATTTATATATCACTGCTGTCTTGCTCAAAACATTACAGAAAGGAAACCTGAATGTACCCTGAAAAGCACCTTTCAAAGACCTAATAATTTTAGGGTTAACTACTGTACTTTCAGACAATTAGCTCATGCTAACAGTTCTGGCTCTTTGTAAATCTCAGGAAAATAAAGTTTGCTGACAGCATAATTCTTGAGCCTGGTTTCCTACTGATGATATCTCCTCCTTTCTGACTCCACTGCCTATCTGAGCTGCCTGTTTAATTGCTGATGTACTGATCTCTGCTCTGTGGCTCTGTCATAGTAATTCATCTCTGTTACCTTCTATGTCAGCCTTTGCTTATTGTCACGGAGACCTGACCTAAAGGTCTGCCATACCTTCTTATAACTTCAGGAGTTCTGATTGCTTTTCCTTCTTTACCATTCCCTATTCATTACATTTTCTTGTAGCCTTAGATTCTGCATGTAGTCAAAGCAGACTTACTGCTTTTATTATTGCATCACTGGAAGGCTTTCTACTCTCACAAGTATCCATTCCATACTGAAACAGGTAGAAGCCAGCATCAGTGAGGAATTTATCCAAAAGTACTATTGCCAATACACACACTGCTGCAAGACTGAAAATACGGGCAGCCTCTTGTCTTGCCAGTCAGCTTCTAAATAACATAAGAACAAACTCTGGAGGATTGTACAGTCTCTGATCAAATTTAAAATAGATTGCTGTGATAAATACTGGAGGCAGTGATGGGACTTTAAATCATCAAACCATCAAAGCAATCTAAAAATAACCAACTGCAGCTTGCAGCCACTTCATTTCAATTTATAGTTTAAATAATTGAGAGTTCCAATTATTTCCAGGTCGCACATTTGATTTCCTGCTTTTTCCACTAATGTTGCTCTTGTGACATTTATACCAGAAGAAAGGAATGCTACCCATCTCTCATTTACCTAAAGGACCAGTAAAAGGAGCTCTTCAGATGTTTAGAACTGCAAAAGTCATAGCTTGTTCTGCTGTAGCAGTCAGCAATTTTGGGAAAGAGGGCAGGGAAGAAGAATTCTTACATCCTCTGCTAGCTGCCTTCTGTTTCTACAATAGTGAAATGGCTCAACTTTGCAGTGGGAAGTGCTGGGCTTTGAAAACATGGCATAACAGATTTTTGAGTTCTGTTTAAACAGCTCCAGCAGTTTAAAGGGAAGATAAACAGTAGTCAAAATGCTTGCCAACAACTCAGAACACACAGGTTGCTGTCCCATACAGCAATTCTGAGTCCTAAGACACATCTACATTAACAAGCCATAGAAGACACTGAGTTAGCAGTGTATAATGCATAAGCGTGCACATGAATAATACCATCCGTTCATAGCCTATATCCCTAGTATGCTAAACCACCATCAATTAATCCGACTGAGAAAAACATCTTACCTCATATACAGAAGTTCCACAATTTGTAAATCAGTTTGTCCACTACTTGCTTTTTGAGAGAGAAACAAAATCTTAAAACAGTCTCTCTCTGCAGGTCCAGAAGGTGCTCTTTTCATTTTCCCCAGAACTTCAGTGTTAGTTATAAGAAAGGAGATGCCAGGCAGACATCACAGAATGACAGCAAAGAGTTTGGATGCAACAGATGGAATGTGATGCATTCCAAAGGCTTTGCATGTTCTATATTGCAAATAATGCATCCTATAGGTACTGCTTTGTATTTTCTTTAGCAACAAGGTCTGGTTTTCTGCATCACTTTGCTGATTCCCAACAGTGATGTTTTCCATGCTAGCATGTCTCTTGTCTGTCATAATCAGAGTAGAACTTGCTTATCTCTGTTGCCTGCCCTTGAACAAGAATGGCAGCCACAGCCTCATCAGGAATTCAACTGAAGAAATGAACATCTCTCTTATCAGTACACTTGACAGTTACTGATAAGCTGTCTTGTTCCCCTTGTTGTCTACAGCACAGCTCTTAATTTTTGATTATTTCTCCCTTGTACTATCAAGTACAAAAAAGAACTTTCTGAGCTTTCAGTTGTGCTTTTTGGCATCATACTGGCACACTTGCATTTTTGTCTCTCCAAATATTAGGTGACTACCACAGAAATTAGAGCTGAAACTTTATACAAAGGAAATCATCTTCTGCCTTCCTTGCAACTGGCTTCTCATGTCAATATTTAGACCATCATGGATCTCCTTCTGTCCTACTCAGGAATCACAAGGCAATTAAAAACTGTCTTAACTGGAAACAAAGGAATTATTTGCAGTGGAATACATACAACAGAGAAAAATCACTGAGATAACTTCTATCCCACAACAGAAACTGGTCCAAGAACACAGCACTATTTTGTATGGTTCATATGGAGACATCCCAGTTGACTGGAAGCTGGCAAATGTTGTTCCAGTTTTCCAGAAGGGTAAGAAGGCAGATGCTGGCAACTACAGGCCTGTCAGTCTCACCTCAGTGCCTGGTAAAATTACAGAGAAGGTTATTCTGGGAGTTATTGAAAAACACTTGAGAGACAACCCAGTCATTGGTCATAGCCAGCACGGGTGCATGAGGGGAAAGTCCTGCTTAACCACCTTGATTTCCTTTTACGACAAGGTCAGGCATCTAGTTGGCCAAGTAGATGTGGGTTGTTTTGCTTTTTTTTTTTTTCAGATTTTACCAAAGCTTTTGATACTCTCTCTCACAGTATCCATCTGGGCAAAAGGTCTAGCACACACCTAGAAAAGTCAGTAATACGTTGGTTGAACAATCGGCTGGTGGGTCAGGCTTGAAGGGTTGTAGTAAATGAGGTTACCTGAGGCTGGCGGCCAGTCACCAGTAGGGCTGCCCAGGGCTCGATTTTAGGTCCAGTGCTCTTTAATGTTTTTATAAATTATCTGGATGCAGGAATCAAATGTACATTAGATTTGCCAATGATACTAAACTAGGAGGAGCTGCAGGTTCCCTCAAGGGTAGAGAGGCCTTACAGAGAGATATGGATAGACTAGAGAGCTGGGCAATCACCAACTGTATGAAATTTAACAAGAGCAGGTGCTGCATTTTCCACCTGGTATGGGGTAATTCTGGTTATACATACAAATTGTGGGATGAGAGGCTGGAGAACAGCCCCATGGAAAAAGATCTGGGGGTTTGGGCTGATGGCAAGTTGAATATGAGTCAGCAGTGTACCATAGCAGCCAAAATGGCCAACCATATCCTAGGGTACATCAAGCATGGAATCGCTAGTTGGTTGAGGCAGTGATTGTTCCACTCTACATTGCCCTGGTGTGGCCCCACCTTGAGTACTGTGTGCAGTTTTGGGCCCCTCTATATAAGAAGGGCCTCAAACAATTAGAGTGTGTCCAGAGGATAGTGATCAAAATAGTGAAAAGCCTTGAGGGTAAGACTTGTAAGGAACAGCTGAGGTCACTTGGTTGGTTCAGCTTGGAGAAGAGAAGGCTGAGGTGTGACCTCATAACAGTCTGCATCTTCCTCAAGGTGGGCAGAGGAGGAAGAGGTGCTGATCTCCTCTCTCTGGTGACCAGCAATGGGACACAAGGAAATGGAATGAAGCTGCACCAGGGGAAGTTCAGATTGGACACTAGGAAAAGGTTCTTGACTGAGAGGGTGGTTGGTCGCTGGAAGAGGCTCCCCAGGGAAGTGGTCACAGCAGCAGGCCTGTCAGAGCTCAAGGAGCATCTGGACAATGCTCTTAGTCATATGGTTTAGTTTTAGGTAGTCCTGTGAGGAACAGGAAGTCAAACTCAATGATCCTTATGGGTCTTTTCCAATTTGAGATATTCTGTGATTCTATGCTTCATTCCAAGCAAAAAGGCAAACATTTGGGTAGATCACAGTTAACTGTGATTGTGCTGCATGCAGCATTATGAATGCACCTACCCAGAAAGTTCTCAGATTTGAGCTGTGCCACAATGACTAAACAGACTACTTGTATTGATAGTTATCAAGCAAAGACCTCAGTCTTGTTTCCAGTATTTTCTGAATTTGCCATTTAAGACAGACTATCCTATTTAACGCTTGTTGGTGAGATATAGAGCCTTCCTGTCACCCTAGGATTTTCACACTCAGAAAGCAAGAGCAAGTGGCTGAAGAGGTTACCGAGAATCTTAACACCTTCAGACTGATCACTGTTGTGCTGGTGACTCTCCTCCTTTCCTTCTACAGGTTTTTGAAGTAGCTAGATTGAGATGGTCACTTGTTCATTCTATATTCAGCAAAGAAGCTACTTTAAGAATTTAAGCGCCAGCTAATGCAACCCTCTCCTACAGACCTTTAAGTCAACTCTTTAGTATAGATGCTTTTCCACACTTCAGCAATTCCACAACTTCTACCTCTTCCAATTAAGGCAGTATCAAAACCATTAATTCTTTATCTTTTCTTGAAATACAGCATAGCATATCTGTTGCAACATTCAAGCCAGAACGTTCTCCTAGAGTGGTACACACATCATTGCCCTATACCTTCCCAATTTATTATCATCATTTCACCAACTCTGCTCTTCCTTCCACGTGCATAACTCATACTAATGTAATATGTCACATTGCACAGCCATGGTTTTGTACGCTTAGTATCCGCCCGTATAAGAAATGTACCAAAAAGGCACTGAATCAGGACACAGCTGCAGGGCCAACATCGATGTGTTTCAAATCCACCATTCTGTCAGAGATTGAAGGAACATCAAGGAGATAGCTCACATTAACAGCAACAGACAAGCCATTTTCTAGCAGCTCCTTAAGCCATCCATCATTGGGCTGTTGTGTCATAACTGAATCAAAACTGATCCTATCAAGATTTTGAGCCCTCTGAATTATTATAATCTCTAACATGTGCAAATTGTACATCGGACAGCAAGTGATGGGGCTGGCGTTTTTCTTTTTTAAAGATGAGAGTGAACAAACACAACCCCAGAGCATATTTGTAATAGGAGACCTCCAAGCACAGGCAAATGTGACTTTGCCTTCAGCTGCACCTGCCTTTATGTCTTCCAAAAATACCTTGATTTGATGAGTTATTCCCAAAAGCTTTGCCCCAAGGAAAAACAGTCTTCCAAGAACTCCAAATTCTGACATGAACTCCTAGAAATTACATCTTCAGGAACTCTCCTTCTGGGAGTACTGGTGAGGGGACGACATTTGCATTAGCTCTAGCCCATAAGCAAGAGTGAGACAGGAATAGCGAGGAACTTCTTTCCTTCTGTAGACTAGCAAGCAACTTGCTGCAGTAAGCAAAAGGACTACAATATTTGTCATTTCCTTCTTGGTTTTCTCCCTCACTCCACCTTTTAGTCTTTAAAAATTCAAGTCATCAGTTTTGCAATGCTTACACCTGTGTAAACATCTTTCCTAATTACTTAAGTTATTAGTGTCTAAACAGAGCCCATTAGCTCTACAAACAGTAGCAGCCTGTCAGTGCTGTGTCAGCCATTGAGATAATCCACTTCAGAAGAGGCTGATTAACAGAGAAAATGCTTGGCATTTGAGATTGGTAAATCATAGACTGGTTGTTTAGTTTATGGCCTCATTCGAGATATCACAAGACATTCAAACAATTGGAATATATGACATGGATGTGCTGCATGATGTCTACTTTTGTAATGTCTGATAATTGTGACTTCTATATGATATTGTGGGCCTAATGCAGAGTCTGCTGGAACAGATTCACTTCAAAAACAAGTATTCACTGCCCAGATGGATTCAAACAAGTATGTCTTGTATAAAGGAAATTTCAGACTCTGCAAATATAAAACACATAAAATGAACATATACAGTATAGCAAGATTCTTCCAAGCAACTGAAGCATGGATCTCCATCAGAAAAAATGAAAAGCAAGCAAGCAAAAACTATATTACCCAGATGAAAGTTTAATATAGTATGCAAGAATGAGAACTCTGTCTTTATTCATAACTACTAAATGGAGATGAAAATGAAGAAAAATATATCTGAAGCACAAAATTAGTTGCAAGACTAATCCTTCCTGAAAGTCTTTTTCCTGGTCATTTTCTGGGTCATGTTTCCCTCTCTTCTACAGCAAGTCTTCCCCAAAACAAGCATTTTTTGAGAGGATATGAGATATTAAAAAGCTATATTTGACTTACAGAAGACCAAAAGCAGTTATGCCTCCTTGAAAGTGTGACACTCATCTGGATACAGGGGGTTTGTTTTCAGGTCTATACGCACAACAGCAGCATAAGTGCCCTGTGATCAAAAGCAGTCTCCGTCTCAACCGTGAGGGGCTCGAGTGCTTACCTGGAAACAGGCCAAGTAGTGATGTTTTGCCTGCCTTTGTGAAAAAGACTGTGGTTTCAACCCATTTTAAAACGTGCCTGTTAAAGGACAGTCTCCAGAAACATCATGTACAGTTTTTCCCAGTGGAGAGCTAAACAGAGAAGTATCGGAGAAAGTTATTCTATGGGAGGAACCATTTCCCACTCAAGGAAGTCACTGTGACAGGTAAGGACTCAGCCATACTGGCAGAGCTGCTTAATACCAATTGTGCATTTACTTGCAATGAATGATGTAACCCACGTTGGTACAATTAAAGAGAAATACTACACCTGAAAAAAAAAAAAACAAAAAAAACAAAAAAAACAAAACAACTGTTTTCATGGATGCAAGCTGTGCAGTAATTTACCATCAAGTCTTCACAAATGAAAAGAGCAAAGTGAAAACCACAGAAAAGTTCCCCCAATACTTTCTTCAGGGCAAATAACAGGGTGCTGATTTTCAAAGGGGTTTGTTCTTTTTTTTTTTCTTTTGGCACCACCCTAGCAAGGGCAGAGAAAGAAAGTGCAGGTGCATTGGGGAAGCTGCTCAAGCCCAGATGGTGCTGCAGTCACTTCTTAGGAGGCATTTTGGCTGCTACTTCAGAACAAATGTGAAATATCCATTAATTTCAGGTACTACTGACAAATCTGTCTCCAAACGTTTATACACTGTCCTACAGGGACTTGGAACATGCTTCAAATTATTATTGAACTAGCATTCACCCTTTTGCATGTTTTTATGTTTGCACACCCCAGTTTTATTTGCATCAGTTGTCCCTGAAGGGTCATGCTGTACACAGGGAATCCACCTACAGGAACTGTGTTTTTCTGGAAGAAAGCCAGACAGGCATCATTCAAAAAGGTAATGTTTCATAATTATTATTTAATTGCTACTTTCAGTTCTAGTCCGCTCCAGACTGTAAAAGCAATGCTTATCCAACCAGGCAGCATGCAACTTCTCTAGCCAATTACTGTTCACTAATAGACTTGATTAACAAGTAGGGATCATCAGATGCTTTTTATGAAGCATTCATCCCCACAGAAAAAGAGCAAGGCCATCACAGCTGAACCAGAGGCAAAATTCAATCAAGTTTTTGCTGCTGCTGAGTTCTACAATAAGCTGGTCCAATCCAGTACCCACCTTTGCCTTTGAAGTAAGGACTCCAGTAACGCTCACTGGAGCACAAGGAAGAGGAAAATGAAATGGCAATACCTTCCCCCCAGACCCCCACAAAGGCACATTCCAACACCAACATGATCAAAATCAAATCCCTAATGAGGCCACAGTCTGCCAAAGGCCCAAGGCAATCTCCGATTAACAGTTACATAGTTTGTACAAAGTGGAATAACCTTAAAAAAGGGAGAATAGGCTGCTGGCTAAGGCACTTCCTTGCAAAGTAAGAGATATTGGTTGATATGCCCTTAGACAGAAGTAGGACCTGAATCCAGGTCTCCCACATCATGGAAAAAATGAGCCAAGAGTTAGATTAGTTCAAGATCAGGGCAAACATTAGAGATAGGGAGCTACTACTCAGTTTTGTAAATTATACTGAAATCTAACTTACTCATTTCCTTCCTATGTTCCTCCTCACATTTAAACAGAAATGTTCATTTCAGTATGAAAACCCAAACATTTTCTTGTTGTTTGTGTTTTTATCAGCTTCCTCCTCCCAATATTTTCAATTCAGCTCTGAACTGAAAGAAAATAAAAATAAAAATCAACAATTATTCACACACTGTGCTTATAGCTGAAGGCCAACACTGCTGCTGAGTTAGAACTGCACTCAGCCCAGAGGATGCCACACCAAAGCATTCCTAGGTGACAGATTAATTTATAAAGCATTAACTATAAAGGCAGAACTCACCCCGTGGGGATGGCATATACCAACAATAGGTCTACATTCCTTTGGCTTTTCAAAAGCTATGGAAAGTGGCTTCATTATTGCAACCAAGGGGCATTAAACTGCACCTTGGTGAGGGGGCAGCAAAGGCCACTGCTCCCGGCCGCAGGCAGGGATGGGAACAGGGAAACACCTTTTCCTTTGGCCACGTGTCGCTGGAACAGAAACCTGCTGTCATTCATTCTGGGTAGCTATGATGGACTGTGTTTCTGTTCTGTACCACATCTGCTATGCAAGACTGTAAGCTACAAACAAGTCACAGCAGCAGTATTTGATACCCCTCTGCAGGAAATTTTGTATTTAAATACAAACATTTGCTCTGTTTTGAAACAGAAGCTGCAATGGCAGAATAGAGGTTCCTACAGAACAGCCCTGGGAGGAGAGTGGGCTACTCTATTTACAACAGCATGAAGGGCATCTCTTGACACCTTCTGCAGGACTGCCACAGGACACTTCACACTGCTTCAAAGCAATCCAGGAACGATGAGGTCTCCCCATCTTTCTTCCAGTCAATAAGAGAGAATTAAGTGCTTTTTCAAAATGCCAGAGATGTTTCACTGCGAGGTTGAGTAGCAATTGTATTAACCCTAAGGATAACACTTCTCTGTTGATGGGAGGTGTAGGGAGGGGAAGGTTGAGGACCAAAACACACTTCATCCTCATGTTGATCAAGATACGTAAGACAGCAGCAAAGAAGAGGCACCTGCAGGCACATTAGTGTCAGGTCTTCAAAGACACTTGTTAATTTGCAAGGAAAATAGATTTATTGAAACATCTTAAGATCTGGTATGTTTATATATGAAATTAAGCAAGCTAACATTCACTTCTTTGCTAGATGCTAACATTGGGTTATCAGCTGGGCCTCACACACACACACGGTGTAATAAATGACAACCCTACTGAGAATGCAACTAAAATAAGAGCATTCACCCCAGTATTCACACACAGGACCCCATGAAAGAGCACAGTCAGACCATCAGGCCTACATGCATATGGTAAGGTCATACGAATATATTACTTGTCTTGGTAATCTTTTGCTATCCAACAAATATAAAGTCTCCAGATTAGGCCTTATTTTCCAAGCATTAACTTTCTTAAAACTATTTTAAAAATAATTCTTATTTTTCAGTATGAAAATGTTTCTTTAAAAATAGGCAATTACCTGTTAGGAAATTAGACATCAGTATCATTCCCTAGCAATATCACACCATATCACCCACTAGACAGGGCTGCATCAAACTGATGTCTGTTTATTCCAGTTTACTGAGCAAATCCAGGAATTTGGAAGATATATTTCATGTCTCTTCATGTATGCTTCCAAGCTGTAAAGGTACTTCTGCACCTGCTAAGAGGTAGCTCTCAGCCTGACTGATAAAAGGATAATTTTGTGAATAAATTAGTGACAAGTTCCAAAAACAGCTCAAATGACCCCATCGCAGCCAAATTTAACTGCTGAAACTTTCCCTTAAAACATTCTTTCAATTCTTGGATACAGAACGTGACATTTTGTTCTCAGTTACCAGTATTAACTTGCAGAAGAGGCATCTGAGGTAATATAACTCAAGGTAACATCATTTATAACAATGATGTAGGCACAAGAAATTCCTGTTTCTTCATCCTTTATATACCTTCCCCTCACATACTCTGCAGCCAAACAAAACTTCAGGAATCTGGAGGGAAAGAGACTTACCTCTGCAGACTGACACACCCAGACATGATTCCATTGCAGTTCAAATTTACATTGCCTTGGGGAAATGATTAGCCAGGTGAGTTAACCAATCTTTAAAAACAAAACAAACAAAAAAACCCCCACCCCACAAAATAAAACCAAAATAAAAAAATCTAGTCAGATAACTTGCTTATTTGCTTTTTAATGGCAAGCATATCCCCCGTAATACCACCTTACAAACAGCTATGTCAACAACACAGTGGCCAGCATAGAGGGACAGCAGTCAAAAGTAACAGCCTCCTAACACAGGTTTTGCTGCCAGGTGCTGCACTGCATGGAACGATAGCTTGGAACCGTCAGACACAACACAATTAGTTGAATAGCACTGACACCTCTCTTTTCCACCCAAATGGATACCCCAGAAGTTGATTCCACATGTGATTTACGTGGCACAGAACATGTAGCATCACACAAAGACACCCCTCAGCACAAGCCCTTTTGCAACACCTCATTATTCACCCTATCAGCCAGCCATCAGAGATTCTAATCAAGAATTGCACAATTCCCAAGATATTATCTGCTTCCTTTCCAAGTGGGCCTACAAATATGAATATACTGCCAGCTGAAAGATCGGAAGGTCTCCATTCAGCATGAGATGAAGGAAGGAAATGAACTCACTACTACTCTTGGCATTGACGGTCATTGTTTGAAATCCAGAGCCACTATTAGCCACACCACTCTGCCCAGCCATAACTTGCAGCCTGAAGTTTTCCTCCCATGTGAGATGGGATTTTACTGGTTTCACTGCAAGTGACAATAAAAATCAGAGTGAAGCAAACTTTCCTTAGAGCCCTGCTGTTCAGACAAACAGATTTAAACATCACTATCATATTTAAATATAAAGGTGCAGATCTTGGGTGATGTATTATATCAGAGCTCCACTAAGTCTATAAAGTTATGTGCCTTTATCCAAAACAACCACCCTCCCCAAATACTTTCAAGATAAATGCCTCCTAAAAAAAGATCAGGAGGAGGCAGGAACTGGTGATGGAATCCAGTTTTGCTTCAACATTAGTCTAATCTAAAGCGAAACAGAGAAGTTGCAGAGAGAGGATCAGTTCATTAAGTTTTAATGCAAAACTGTCGGAAGCCAGTTATTGAAATATAATTTCCTGCTGCTTTATTCATCTAGTAAAGTTCAATAATTGGAAATGTTGTAAATCTAATTTGTCTTAATAATATTGTTGTGATATTGGCATAAATGAATCTCTTTAAATAATCAACCAAGTAAAAATAAAATCCTTCCCCTAAACCAGGAAGATATGCCAGATTTTTTAACATAATGGTTTGCAACACAGAGTATGATTGCCAAGAGAAACACTTACAAACATCTTCTGTTAAATAGACATCATTTATTCTGGGAAAAACACACGCAGTTTAGGACCTGCCTGACCTCCAGTGTAACGGAAACTATATAGACCAACTAGCTACTTCCACGTAGAACCCAGTAATTTGCATACCTGATATCTAAATTACATTTATCTGGATTCAGTTTCTATCTATTGCCTTAAACATTTCTTTAGCAAAGAGTCTTAATATTGTCTCCTTGAGATCATTGTAAATTCCTTGTGGTACAGCATGTTATAATCAGAGTACATTACAGGATTAGCACTGAAATCCAGAGGTTTTAGGGTTTTTATTCTACATGCATGCTTCACGTTAATGCACTCCAGGTGATCTTGAATGCTTCAACAGGCAAAGCTGAGTTTATAAAATAAGGCAGACAGATTTTGGCAGGGTCAGAGCCATGGAATTCTTTAGTGGTAGAAGCAGAACACATATTTTCCATGATCTTGCATGAAATGCAAATATTTCTATTTTTTGCTCCTTGCTGAATAATTGCCTTTTTTTTTTTTTTTTAAAGTGAGGAAAAGAGTGTGTTCAGGAGGAAAGATGGGGACATTTGGACATTATAATCAAGCTACCACAGGAAAAAAAATAAAAATTGAAGGAGCAGATCTCCTCCAGGCAATTTTGGAAGCTAGGAGACTATTTGCAATGTCAGTTCTTGAACAGCCAAAGCATTTCAGTTCAGCATTAATCAGGATATATTTTAATCAAGAAGAAATAAGTGACCAAGAAATAACTCGAAAATTAAGCAATAGCAGTGGATTTAGAAGTAACATTATTGCATGAAGGTAAATTAATTTAAGTCTGTTGGGTGTCTTTCAGCATGATCTTGTGGGTTTTAAAGGGTTTTTGGTAAATAAACCAAGGGCTTTATTCTAGGTAGAGCAGCTTAGTAAATATACACTGTGTATTTTTACGATTCTACTTCTGATCACTTAATTAAGAAGTGGGCAGTCTTGGAAACATGCCAAAAGGTATTGTTCAAAAGTTGCAGTCAATGCATGCAGCTATCTAGAGAGCGAGCTGACAAGTCTACGCACAGACTCGCTGTGCTGCAAAGCTAACTTCAGCTGGCTCCAAGCAAGCGGCTTTTAATGAATGGTGGTTCTCTCAACACCAAGACAACATGGCAAGTACAGTCCTAAGGACTGAAGAGCTATTGCAATGGGTGAAATTAGAGCTTGCAATGGATTATTCAACAGGATCTGAACTGTGGCTTGACCACAGTATAGAGCGGCAGAGGGCAGGGGGAGAAAAAAAAAAAAAAAAAAAGAGAGAGAGTCGATTTAGGTGCCTCTCAAGGTGCTCATTTTTAAAATACTGAATGTGAAGGAAAGCAGTTACAAAAAGATAGTGCAATAGGAAAAGAGCAGCACCACTATATGCTGCTAGACACTGCAGACCATTTGGAATTTGTTCAACACTTTCCATTGTAAGAAAAAAAGAAAGAAAAAAAAAAGAAGACTGCAAGCTTTTAGGGATGAAGATGAAGAACTCCAAGTAGCAGAAGGAATATATATGACAGGAAATAAGTGAGGGAGAAGTGCTTATCTTCTCTATTATGTTCTTCAGGTGTCCATGTTCAAGCAGTCCACAAGACAGCCAAACATCATTCCTTTTGTTTATAAATGGGAAAGTTGAGACAAGTATTACAACAGCAATAAAAACAGAAACCTGCTCTGCTGCAGCCAAGCCATTTTCATTGTTACTTACCATATAAAACTCATGTAAACATTACAGATGTTGCTTCATTGATAGAATTATCCCCACAGCCTGTGCATATATACATTCTTATATATTCCCTCTTTCGCAGATGTCTGGTAACACTTACAGTTCCCTATTACTTAAGACCTAACATGTCCAAACATTAAAAACATATACATATGTTGGAATTCGCTCCTCTCTATGTGTTTATGAATTCCTTCAAGAATTTGGAGATCTGCTAGGACTCACAGATGACTTTAACTCTTCCAGTCCTGAAACAACTTTAGAGCCTTTTATATATTGCCTCATGAATTCTCTTCCCACAATTTATAATAATTACGATAGATGGAAGTACCTTACACAATATTACACACTAATCCATTTCCACTCTGATCAAATAGTATTCAATGATTGCAGTATACATGTCAAGTGCTCCATATCCCATGTCTCAGAGGACTAACCATCCTCTGAAGAACTAAACCCAACCATACCTACCCTCATGTCATCTTTATGATTGCCTTTGTCTAGTCTAGCTGCTCAGCTAAGATGTATCATGTACATGCCACTTCTCTCTATTACATCTAATATACACATATATTTATTTTCGGATCTTATTAGATCTTTACTAGAGTTACTTGGTTGCTCTCATCTGAAGTTAAATGTGCCAGTGTTGAAAGCTAGCCCCTTTAAAAATTCATTTGTCTCCTCAAAATGAAATACTAAATTTAGCAGACTAAGTACTAACCTGTAACTCTGAATCCTATTTGTAATTATTTCATAGGCTGGAATCACTACAGAAGACCAAAAATATGATGCTGCCTTTTAATATCCATAACATTAGAGGACATATGACAACTGTTGGTTTGATATATCTGTAAAATACAACACAAACATTATGCAACAGAAGTAATCTTGTTAGTGGGAGGTGTGAAATCATATAAATAACTTCATCACAGGGGTAAGCTTACCTGAATATGCCTGGCTTACTAGTGTCTTTCAGTAGATGCAAATATGAAATAGCCATAAATATCTCACTTTAATTGGATTATAAAAGTTAGTCAGATAGCCATTCCTCTCTGCTCAGTTTTCAAAGAAAATGATGTGGCAGGAGATATCAACAAGTTAATGACAGGAAACCCCAAAGCATCACTACTTCCTTTTTCTTTTCCTCAGTTACAAACACTTCCTTACTGAATTTCTTTAATGCTTATAACATTAGCAGTTTTGCTCTCAGTGCAAACCATATATTATTGTGTAACAACATTTTGTTATCACAGAGAATAGTGTGGTGGAACAGATAAACATAAAAGGAACTACATGC
This sequence comes from Aramus guarauna, assembly GCA_013400195.1. Classification (NCBI taxonomy): domain Eukaryota; kingdom Metazoa; phylum Chordata; class Aves; order Gruiformes; family Aramidae; genus Aramus; species Aramus guarauna. The sequence goes on along the minus strand of VXBL01002749.1, from coordinate 1,642,841 downwards.
TACTAAAGAGCCTTTGATATTCAGCAGGTTCTCAAATTTTTCTGAGTCAGAAATGCTTAATTTAAAAAAAAAAAAGAAAGAAAGGAGGAAGAGGACATAAATTTACAAAAAGCACTGTTAGCCAATGCTCTCCACATTGTACAATTATCTGAAGCAAATAATAATTCTGTCATTGCTCAAATTAAAACAATAAAGATTTTATGCAATTACAATACACAATGTGAGAGCCACAGAAAGAGCTGGAGCAACCTTTGAGCACAGGAACTGGTAATGGAGTGCTCCATCATAATTTTAAATATAGATATCTGCCACAACTGTCATGTATCTGAGGTTCAGTGGCATATATGAAACTAGTTAGAGGATTCCCTCCAATTCCCTAGCAGAAATAAAAGCTGTGTTAGATTTTCTTTTTTTTTTTTTTTTTCAAACATTGCTACAAGCCTTGAGCTTGTCTCCGCTTTCAACACGGCTCCATATGGCTCGACATTCCTACAACTGCCAAGCAAAATACATTCATCAAAATCACTATAACTTTTAAGCCAAAATACTGCATTGAAATGACTAGAACTTTGACATGAAAATGAATAGCGCCTCTGAAGTTTTACGTTCAACACGCAGCACAAAAAACTCTACAGAAACTTTAGCAGTTGCTTACACGTGAAAGAAGAGATGCTAAAAAATATTAAATACCTTCAATTCATTTAACCAAGAGCAAGTAGGCAAACCAGGGCTAAGCCTCCTGGGACTATGAAGCTTATGTTGGAACAGTTAGTAACCCAGGAGCTGAAATTCATTATCTTTTCCATGAACCCTCCTTTTCAAAAGTCTCCAACACCTTTTTTTCTTTTTTTTTTCCTTTTCTTTTTAAATTAAATAAATATCCCATATGCAACATAGTTTTCATGTGCCTTGGAAAAGTCAAACTTTTTCTGAAGACTTCAAAATTGACAAGGTACAAAACTGTTTAAAAATTTAGTAAACAGAAAAATTCAACCAGAAAGAAGGTGGGACCTAAATCCAGAAGTTCTAGAGTGCAAGACTAACATATACAACAGAGATCTTGTTCATCATATATTGCTGTTAGGCAAATAGACAGAAAACTACACACCTTTCTTATTTTTCTACAGAATATACTGGTCCATCTGGATCTGTTCAGGACCTGATCTCTATGCCAGGCAATATTCTATTTGCCTTGCCCTCGCATAAAGGCAAGTCTTCCCTTAGGCATTTGGAAGAAATAAAGTACACAGAGTAGAAGGAGCAATTAGTTACATCTGTTGAGTGTTTTCCTCTCTCTTTGTGCTAAATGGGAAAATGCTGCTTGCATTTGTAAAGCTGTAACACTTGTACCATTTCAAATGTCTTTTCTTTTGCCAAGTGAACTCTCAAAAATTAGATATTATTGTAGAAAGCACTGCCTAATGAGCCAGTGCCATTTAGAATATTCACATTTATATTACTACCATCCAGTTTTCAAGCCCTAAAAATGCCATTAATAGGCTTCAGAAATACATGGGATGGTCACAAGGACAATAGACCTGGGTTACAGCTGTTCTTGCAGCTGCCATGAGCTTCACATGCTCCAGAGATGACAGTGATTGATAGTCAAATTACATTGCCAGTACTTTTCTGTGTTAGGCTCATTATTAGACACAATGCCTTGGTTGCTCTTGGGAATTTGCTTCATTTAGATGTTCCCAAGACGAATTCTCCCACCTCCATAAAATAAGTTCACATAGTAGAATAAGTTCACAAATATATATCAGAAACAAACACTTGATGTAGTATGAACAATACAACCAATAATATTTGATAATGAAGATGAGTTGCAACCACTTTTACAGTTAAGAATCCATTTTTAGGGTGGCAAAACTTTTCATGAGATGCCTTTTTGCATTGCTATGGTTTCACCTTTTAAAGAAGACTTACTATGTTCATAGTACACTTAATAATGGGTATTTTGCAATAGATTCTTACATTCGCACCAATATTCCAAGTATCTTTAGCCAATGTTTCTCATTTTACATACAAAGGAAACAAAATTCTGTTCCCACACCACCAGTCAAGAGCAGGAGCAAATATAGATTTCATTCAGCCAAGGTGATGGTCAACATGTAGCAGTGCAACCAAGAAGCTGGTCAAAGAAAAACAAAATTTTCACAGAATCCTCGCTTCAGATTTTTCCACACAGAGTCATAGAAACTGTATTTTGTATTTACAGATCACTAGTTTCAGATTATTTGTAACATCAGTAAATCCCCACTATGCAGCTATGATATAAATACCGTGGGAATGGCAAGTAGTGACACCTACAGAGATTTCCTAATCAAATATTTCCATTATAAGGATTCAGTCAGCTGTTTGGTGATTTCTTCATTCTATTTTTCTTGACTGAAATAAAGCAAATCAAGTCTTTGCTTAGGAAGGTGTATTGGGTTTGTGTGGCAAGGTTGGGGGGGGGGGGGGGGTGGCGA